>OX411709.1:7437108-7955682 GCA_948252095.1 Dicycla oo | reverse complement strand
GACGCACTGCCAGTTACCATCCCTACCTAGTTGATATTCCACCAATTCGCACTAAGAGCTTCCAAATGTCTTTTATAATGCGCACAGCAAATGAGTGGAACTCACTACCTGCGTCTGTGTTTCCGAGCGCATACACCCCTAATCTCTTCAAAGTGAGAGTGAACAGGCTTCTTCTGGGTAAGCTCACTCCATCGTCGACTTTGTCTCTGTCACCTCAGTCCTAAAGTCAAGAGCAAACCCATCTCAAATAAACAAATTAAAAAATAGTTAAAATTAATAAAAAGATCATTAAATTGTCCTGACATATTGTTTGTTACGTAATTTCCATAGAGTACCTTTTCTGAAATGTATGAAACAAATACTGTTATTGTGATGTAAGTAAGTTTTAAGTGACTTAAAAAGTTTTTGTCTCTAAATGCAATATTATCGGTTTTATTATATACTAATGAAAGAATATTGTTGTTTTGTGTGCAAGAATTTATATTGTTTGTTAAATTAAAACTAAAAACGTTAAGTTTTGTGATTTTGCACGATAATATTAAAATTTATTTTTTTGTCTTTCTTTTTCTAATTGAACTGTAAATAATAAAAAATCGTGAAAATTAAGAAAAAAATATTTTTTTAGAAATTGGTTCTTAGGTATATTCATTAGCCCATATCAAGGTTTTGATTTGTAATACAGAACTTATCGCAACATTTTCTGATGGACGGGAGCCCAAGGAATTAGTTAGTTAGTTTCTATAGCCCATTATGGCTAAACTTAAATTGTCAGTTTTCAATACAATCTTTAAACAAATTTATCTCCGTAACTGCACATCGTAGGTAGGAGCTTGATCTTTTTTGATATCGACAGCTTAATTATTATGGTATGCATAACTTAATACGCACCACAAGGTACCTTTACCCGTGGAACGTCACAAATACGCCTACTTAGTTTCCCTACTGTCCATATTTATACGTATATTGTATATATCGGGGCACTGACAGCTAACTCTTTTGTAGGGGTCTACCCTTTAAGCAGAACTTTTTATGTCATAATATTATTTTGCATAACAGCGGATAGCTTATACTTCATTTCGCAGAAAATCGTTTGTCAGGCACTCATTTATCATGCATTCCTATCCGTAATAATTAAAAAGTAGAACCATCATTTCGCTGAACGTTCACAGTGAGACTCGTCTTTTAGCATACATTTCATATCAATAGTCATTAAAAGGCAAGCAAGGTAAGCAAGCATGCAGCATGCCATCGTGCATGCAGCATGCTGCAGGCATGGTTTCTGTCACGGCTCCGGCGCCGCGGGGCTTGGCGGTCGCAGATGGTCGCTCACCACAGCTTCGGCTTGCTCAGCCGCGGCCGCCACCTGCTCCTCAGCTCGCGGGCCGCCTCGCTCCTCCGCGCCTACTCTAGGGGTAGGGCAGACAAGCCTACGTGGAGTCGGTTTTGCAGCGATTCGTTTCTGTTTGACTTTTGTGGCACACAACATATTGACTTTTTGAGACAATATTTTAACTTGAAATAATCGTCTCTCTAAATAAAGGTTATGCTAAACGATATTATGCGGAGTTTTAACTTTGCCAAAGGTAATTACTCGTATGCCAAATGAAATTCTGCCATCTTAAAAGTATGCCATTTCAAATTAGGACATATTATAAACATTCGGCCAAACAATAATTTTATACCTTAAAAATAAGGCCAAGTGTGTTATGCCAAATAAATTTCGGAGCATCAAGATTCTCCAGATAGAGGGAACCCGTTATGTAGAGATGGGAATATAATTATCTACAATGATTGGTAAACAATAACAACGAGTATTTAATTCACAGACATCTGAAGGTCGAAATTGGTCAATTTTCCCATTGTTATAAATAGTTAACTAAGCTCATATTTTACTGACCTCAAAGTATGTATAAATATTTCCACAGGCGAAATCAGTGATAACTTTCGCGTCACTTCTGTCACTGGCCGACTTTTTATGTCCTTGGCGTTCTGGGCACATTTAAAATAATAGGAGATTTTGCTTTTGCTGATTGGGCTTCTTTTGTGTGGAAATATATTAAAAAACAGGGCATTAGACAGTGCTGCAGTGCAGGAAACAAAACCATTAAATAAAGTAAATTTATTTTCATAAGATAGTTAAAATGAAGAGCTTCTAATGGAGTCGTGGCGCTGGCGGCACGCACGTCTGGAACTTCTACATGTCCTTGGCGGTGAAAAGTGCACGTCATTTCGATGGCTCCTAAGTATTCTGAGTTAACTGTATTTTTAATAACTTTAAAGGAAGGCGATAAAAAGAGCGAAAAATGATATATTGCACCGTTAATAGGCCTTATTATGTTATAATTCACTATGTTTAGCTATTTTTCTTGATTGTATTAACATTTGTAATGTATTATTACCATTCGTTCTTTTTATCGCCTTGCTTTAATGTAGTACACTTAGAAGTACACTTGACTCAGTATACTTAGGAGCCATCGATTTTAGACGAGCTCTAGCTACGCCTAAGGGCGTTCAGTGTCGCTCAAAGTGTGAAGCATATAATTAGCAAATAATGACATAAGTATTTCCTTTTGCACATGGGCTGAACGCGTACCCAATGACTGAAACAAAAGTTATTGTAATGAAACTCATTCATATTAGCACTTTCAGTTTTTACTTCTTGCAATCAAACTGGATAGGTACGTATCTTATTAATTAAATAAAGGAGACTGACCTCAGTCACAAACTCTCAACGCTGCCAAATTATTTATACAGTACCTATCAGCCATAACAATCTAGATTCTAGACTAGTTTAATGAACCTCAGATCTTATGGCGGAGTACTATAAAGCCGAAATTGAGCGGGAGACTGATGAAGCCGTTTCGTAAAATAAAGTCCTGCAATAAAAATGTAATGTTGTTGTAAAAGCGATCGTATGCTTAGGAGTTATGGTGTGTTTTTGTGGGGGCTTGGTGTTAATTCGAGCATGCGCGATGCGACGGCGTGGCGTCCAAAACAAGCTGTTGAAGGTCACCTTGGCGCGCAGCCGGCGGGCTCGACGACCGACGCGACTCGCCGCACGCCGCCGCCGGTCCGGCAACGTCGTCGTCAGCTGTGACTGCCGTGTTGTCGGCAGCTACGTGACCCGACTCACGGCATGACACCAACAGACACTTTCGAAGATCAAATTCAAATTCATTTATTGTTTGTCACAGGTGAAATATCAGCCGATCTATTCTGTAAAATTCTCACCGTGAAAACTTAGGTGGAGTGAGCTTGAAGAAGCTGTCATTCCACCCGTTGCTAGGGTTTGACACTATACTCCACGCTCACTTCACCTAAGTTTTCACGGTGAGATTTTTACAGAATAGCATTGCTGTTCTTATGATTATTATAAACAGTGATCGGATAATCGGGCGCTAATATACCTAAACTTCACATTTATTCCCACGAAAGAATAATACGGACATGCCTTTCAGAATCACTTCTGTTCGTATAAAATACAATAAATTAGTCGATGCGATCACTAATCTGTTAGATAGATAAATCAATTTCCACTACTTGACCACATTGTACACATTATCATTTGTTATTGATATTACATGTATTTTGTACTTATAAAATAACGATACTAACCAAATCAAAATAACCACTGCTATAATTTCATTAAGTTTGTTATAGTTGTTTTTACAAAATTGTTCAATCCCGGGAACCCGGGATTACTTGCTTATTTATTCAGAAAGGAATGTCTATATTATTCTTTCGTGGGAAGAAGTTTAGGTATATAAGGGCCCGATTATCCGGTCACTGATTCTGGAGGCTTTGAGTTCTCTTAAGGCAGCCACAGGATAGTCCGGTTAAGTAGTCACGGCCTCTCTAGGCCATCTACGAGATGCCATTCATAAAAAAAAGGATATAAAGGATCGCTGTAACTTAGGTATGTTATGTTATAAGGTCTACAATATTTAGTGTTTGTTCCATATTTATTTAAAGAGATGTGCCGAATGTTCGGCCGAATATTCATATTCGTATTCGGCCGAATATTCGGTTGATTTGCTGAATAATTAGCGAATATTTAAATTATTGAAAAAGAACATTTAATTACTAAATAAGTGTGGTTTATTCCTAAAGTTGCACATAGTGTTTTGTAAATGAAAGAAACACTACTTTTTGTATCAATTATTTATTAACAAAATAAAAAAGGTTAACTTTAATAATCAATTTAAATAATATTTAATCAATTAAACTTCTGATTCTTTTTACCAATTAAAATTAAACTAAATTAAATTTCTATGAAATTAACAATTTAAAAAATACTGATTTGAGTAACATTTATTTTCAGTTTTTTTTCTTTTGTTGATAGTTAATAACTAAGTACTATCAGAATTGAACCGAATGATTCCGCCGAATATTCGGTTCGGTACATTTTGGACCAAATATTCGGCCGAACATTCGTATTCGGTTGAACCTACATTCGGCGCATCTCTAAATTTAAAATCATTATTCGTCCTAAGCAGGGACCGAAACCGGTACGAAAAATACCGGTATTTTTCGGTTACAACCTTTATTTTTTTTACAGGTATTTTCAAAGGTTACCTTAATTCTTAAACATTGAATACAACCGGTATTATACCGGTTACCGAAATAAAAATTACCTATATCTTACACGTGCCGTCGGTATTAGTCAAAGTCGCCGCGTTTAACTGTTCATATCGTCAAACGTTGAGTATTCAATAATCTGGCCAGCACCCTAATGGCGTAACACACGATCAATCACAATCTGAATTTGCATTGCTTCATAAGCTCGAAAAAATTGTCTGCTCAACAACGTGAATAACGTAATGAATGTTGTTGAACTGTCAAAATGAAAGCGATTGGGACTGAGCGTGTGTTACGCAATGGGTGCCTGCGCTGACTGCTGACCACATCCACATCATGATACAACCATTCATGATTAATGGTCGAACACTTCATGATAGTGTTTTGATATAAAAAAGTGTAGGTACTGTGCTAGCGCGCTCAAACAAATTGCAAGCAAAAAGTTATGCGCTCTCTTTCTCTTTTATTTTTTTTTTATTTGTGATGGGTTTGCTCTTGACTCTAGTCTAGGTCACAGGTGACAGAGACAAAGTCGACGATGGAGTGAGCATATCCAGAAGAAGCCTGTTCACTCTCACTTTGAAGAGATTAGGGTTGTATGCGTTCGGAAACACACGACGCAGGTAGTGAGTTCCACTCTTTTGCTGTGCGCATTATAAAAGACATTTGGAAGCGCTTAGTGCAAATTGGTGGAATAGCAACCAGGTAGGGATGGTAACTGGCAGTGCGTCTAGACGCACATCACCACCACGGCACGACATATAGATGTCCGTTGGTAGAAGGGGGCTGGTGGAATGAAGTCGTGGAGTTCTCGGGCACACTCTCCGAAGTACAATCTGTAGAAGACCGACAAGCAGGCAACCTTGCGGCGATGAGCCAAGCTATGAAGCTAGGCATCCACCAGTTTTACGTTGCCAATGAGCCTTTTAGCTCTGCGTTCCACCGAGTCAAGCGCGGCTAGTTGGTACTTGGCTGATCCATCCCAAAGGTGACTGCAATACTCCATGCAGGATCGGACTTGCACCTTGTAAAGGGTCAATAGCTGTCCAGGCGTAAAGTATCGCTTCACCCTATTTAGGATGCCCAGTTTCTTGGCCGCAGTTTGGGCCTTGTATTCGATGGTGGCGCCGAAGTTGAGACCAGATGTCAACTCCATGCCTAGGAGCTCAACTCAATCAGTTACAGGAACAGATGTACCCCGAAAAGTAGGAGTTTGGGCGAAACGACTCTTTTTAGCGGTAAAAAGACACGTCTGTGTTTTGGTGGCGTTAAAAGAGACCAGATTATCATCACCCCACTGGGAGACAAAGCTTAAGGTCAAATCTGTCCGCTCTATCATGGCCTCTCTCAAGGAACGAACTTCGGCCCCGCTGGTTTCTGCGCTGGACAAGTATCTCTCTGAAACTGTACTGTCATCTGCGTACCCAACAATACTAGGCCGAAGCAGGTCATTGATGTGCAGTAGGAAAAGAGTTGCAGAGAGAACAGACCCCTGAGGAACTCCGGTATCAATAGCCATAAGGTCAGAAGAGCAGCCGTCAACAACTACTCTAATCGACCGTTCACTAAGGAAATTTGATATCCAGCTACAAAAATCAGCTGGGATGCCATAAACAGGAAGTTTGCTGAGCAGAGCAGCGTGCCAGACCCTTTCTCTATGGCTTCGCCACAGCAGGGCGTGACATACACAACAAGATCGCCAGTTGACCGTCCCCGGCGAAAGTCATATTGACGGTCACTGAGGAAATCATTGTCTTCAAGGTAGATCAGCAACTTATTGTTCAGGACCATATCCATAACCTTGCACAGAATGGAGGTAATGGCGATCGGACGGTAATGGGCAGGGTCTGCACGGTCGCCCTTTTTGGGCACTGGTTGTACATACATTTGCAAGCTTCCAGGATTTCGGCTCCGTTCTTTTTTCAAGAGAGAGGCGGAACAAACGTGTCAATACAGGAGACAGTTCAGGCGCACACTGCCGCACCTGCCAGGCCCGCTGGCCTTGTTCACGTCTAGACTGCACAATACTCTTCGGACCTCTTTAATGTGTACTGCGATCTCCGGCATCGAGGAGTCACAATGAGGTACAGTAGGTAGATAGACGTTGACTTAGGACTCCTAAGTCAACGTCTATCATTCGTCATGCATTAATATTGTTGTTCATTCACAGTCAGATAAAAAAAAAATAAGTAATAGGTAAGTGTACATTGATTTCATACTATTTAAATTATTAATTGATATCATTAAAATTAAATTACTTATTGATACCATACAACTTAAATATCGTTCATTGGTTTCATTAAAATTCAATTACTGGTTGATGTCATAGAAATTAAATTATTCATTGATTTAATTAAAATATAATTTCTCATTTATGTCATACAAATTAAATTAATCATTAAGGCAGCTTATATAAAGGTGTATTTTTGTCATTGAAATAGTCATTGATTGAATTGGCTTTACTTATCAAGATTTCCCTTTATTGTTTTTAACTATGTGAGGTTACACTGCTTTTATATAATTTGGAAGTTTCTTATAAATTTTTATTCCTATCCCAAATATACTACATTTAAACTTAACTGTCCTACACTTAATTGCGCTTAATACGTTTTTATACCGGGCACTTCTCAATGTGTCATAATTATTTAATTCGCGTTTTATCTGCTCCTGCGCGGCTGCTTCGTATAGTGAAGGTAAAGTCAAAATCTAATCTTGTAAACTCTGTTCTACATGAATCAGTTTGTTTAAGACCACAGATACTTCTAACACACTTCTGCCCTAAATGCATATTCTCTGTTAGTTGCATTTCCCCAAAAAGAATGCCATATTTTATTGTAGAACCTGCGTATGCATGGTAAGCGCTCAGGGGGTCGATTCTACTAATTTGCAACGTTACACGTTCAAATGTGTTTCAACAACAGTTCAGTTTCGATCGCCGTTCGATAGTTACCAAAAAAGTCATTCTACTATTCTATAAGCAAATTGGAAACTAAACTTAAACCGAATCGTAACGGGAACGTAACAGCGGGTAACCTGTGTGACCAACATTCCAAATAGTATGTTTTAATAATACCACAGAAAAAGAAGTTGAATCTAATAATATTACTAAATACGAATAAGTGCTACTAAAAGTATTTTTAATACAAAAACATCTAGACCATACATAAGTATGGTCTAGATATGTTTTTGTCTCAAAAATATACAGGCTCAAAGTATAAACTTTGAGCCTGTATATTTTTTTGTAACATTTCAACTTTATAAATAATAAAAACTCAGAAGAACGTTTCGTTTTCATGTTCGGTTTTGTTAGCAGAATAGCTTTTGAGATTGTTTCGATCGATGGGTGACTGAACTGAAACGTAACCGCAGTTGGATCGTTGTTACGTTAGTGGAATGCGAAAACGCTCAAAAGCCGTAGTTCAGCTGCAATTCAATTGCGATTTTTTAACAATTTTGTTAGTAGAGTTGGCCCCCAGTAATGTTCTCTCGTTAACAACTTTCCTTAGCATGTAGAGGGGCATATGAAACTACTGGTTTAATTTTGTACAAACATGATCAGCCTGCATTTTGAAGTTTAGTTCAGAATCAATATGAATACCAAGAAACTTAGTAATGTTACTCCAACTTCTTTTATTTGTTCGCCTTTATAATGTTTTTTTTTTTTTAATATATCAAGTCATTTATTAATGTTGATTTCATAATTCTCTTTATCTTGGTTCGTAAAAATAGCAGTAGGTACTATCATCTGCAAATAGTACCATTTCCTGTTTTATAGTTTTCGGTAGGTCATTTTATGTAGATGATAAACAAAAGAGGTCCAAGAATCCCTTGAGGCACTCCATACAGAATAGGTCTAGGATCTGACATATATGTTTGTTCCAAATTTTTATCATTTATTATTTGTGTTACTTGAAGACAGTTTGATACTTATGACTTTAGAAGAAAAGACTTTGCTAAATTTCATCCAGATCTGTTCAGCCGTCCTTTATTCCAGTTCCATGTAGCTAGTTCCACATGGAACTACTGCAACTCACTAGTTCCGTCTATGGAATTGGAACTACTGCAACTCACTAGTTCCGTCTATGGAACTACTGCAACTCACTAGTTCCGTCTATGGAAATGGAACTACTGCAACTCACTAGTTCCGTCTATGGAACTAGTGAGAGTATTCAGTAGTTCCACATCCTTTATTCCCAGTAGTTCCATGTGGTTAGTTCCACATGGAACTACTGCAACTCACTAGTTCTGTCTATGGAACTAGTGAGAGTATTCAGTAGTTCCACATCCTTTATTCCCAGTAGTTCCATGTGGTTAGTTCCACATGGAACTACTGCAACTCACTAGTTACATGTATGGAACTAGTGAGAGTATTCAGTAGTTCCACATCCTTTATTCCCAGTAGTTCCATGTGGTTAGTTCCACATGGAACTACTGCAACTCACTAGTTCTGTCTATGGAACTAGTGAGAGTATTCAGTAGTTCCACATCCTTTATTCCCAATAGTTCCATGTGGTTAGTTCCACATGGAACTACTGCAACTCACTAGTTACATGTATGGAACTAGTGAGAGTATTCAGTAGTTCCACATCCTTTATTCCCAGTAGTTCCATGTGGTTAGTTCCACATGGAACTACTGCAACTCACTAGTTACATGTATGGAACTAGTGAGAGTATTCAGTAGTTCCACATCCTTTATTCCCAGTAGTTCCATGTGGTTAGTTCCACATGGAACTACTGCAACTCACTAGTTCCGTCTATGGAACTAGTGAGAGTATTCAGTAGTTCCACATCCTTTATTCCCAGTAGTTTTTTTTTATTTTTTATTATGAGTAAAACTACCGCGGACATGGTGATCCGCGCCTTTTTTTATAGGTGTTCTTTATTTGTTGGTTTTTGTTATAATATATTTTACAATTACAAACTCCTTCATCGGACACTTAATTCTAATTATCTATCTAGATACTTAAATCTACGTGAGTTCATCCAATTATATTTTTTTTTATTGTTATTGTTATTGTATATTTGTTATTATTATTATTATTGATACTACTTTTTTTATTATTATTATTATTATTATTTTTATTAAAAACAAACAGAAATACACAGGCTTTACATATTTACGAGATTTATTTAATACAATTTTTATTAGGGAGGGGGGATAGAAAAACCACATGGCAGCACGAATCGACCGGCCCCGATCGACGGCTTCCGTTCACGAAATGACGTGCACACCCGCGCCGTTCAGTTCAACCATATTTTAGGGAACTCAACGACCGAGTGCACCGCGCCACTGTCGGCAGGACATTTTGGTGAGTATGACAGACTCGACCTGCCACGTGGTTCCACATGTTATCCTACATTAGTACATACATTACATTATTACATACATTACATTATTACATACATTATAATTTTTTTTTTTTTTCTACTTTGTCACATTAATATTTATTTACACTACATTATTCATTATTCCCAGTAGTTCCATGTGGTTAGTTCCACATGGAACTACTACAACTCACTAGTTCCGTCTATGGAACTAGTGAGAGTATTCAGTAGTTCCACATCCTTTATTCCCAGTAGTTCCATGTGGTTAGTTCCACATGGAACTACTGCAACTCACTAGTTCCGTCTATGGAACTAGTGAGAGTATTCAGTAGTTCCACATCCTTTATTCCCAGTAGTTCCATGTGGTTTTTTTTTTTTTTTTTTTTTTTTTTTTTTTTTTTTTTTTTTTTTTTTTTTTTTTTTTTTTTTTTTTTTTTTTTAAATGAGTATACTACCGCGGACATGGTGGTCCGCGCCCTTGTTTGCTTTATTTAATTTGTTTGCTTACATTTTTCTTTTTAGTAGTTACAACTATCTTAATCCTACATCGAACAACTTATGTCTAAGGGTAATTAAACTTCATAAAACTATGTGAGTCCATCCCTTTTTTTTTTTTTTTTGTGTTTTTTATTATATATACAGGGTATTTGTATTTGTTTTTATGGTATATATATATATATATATTTTTTTTTTTTTTTTTTTTTTTTTTTTTTTTTTTTATTATTAATAGTACACAGGCATTACATATGACAGTTTAACTTACTTTTACTATTTTAACATGCATTAGTATGATTAATTTTTACTTATTTACTATTATTATTATTTATTACACTAAAGGCTTTATGGTGAGGAGAAAAACTGCATGGCGATACGAACCGACCGCCCCAAGACGACGGCTTCCGTTCACGAAACTGACGTGCACATTCGCGCCGTTCAGCTCAACCATATTTTAGGGAACTCAACGACCGAATGCACCCCGCCACCGTCGGCAGGACGTTTTAGTGAGTATGACAGACTCGGTCCGCCATGCAGTTTTCCACACAGTTTTTTTTTTATTTTTTTTATTACAGAGTTTATACAGCTATACAGTTTAGTTATACAGTTGGGTTGGAGTTGAGGTTGAGTTTGGATGGGAATTTGGGTGGTGTTAGGTATTTGGATGGTGTTTTGTGACCAGGGACTTCGTCAGGCTGAGCAGGGCCTCCACAACTTTTTCGTCTCGATGCTGCATGGCCGTCTTTAGATTGTAGTCGATGACCGTTTTGGTAGGCGCATCCATCGCCCTCTTCGCAAAGCGGCCCGTGGCGTCGTCGGCGTCGTCGGAGTAGTAGACGCAACTTACTGTGTGTCTTGACACCGCCACTACCGCGTGGGAGATGCTGTCGTGGACCCGGATCCTCCTGGACTTGGTGTTAATGATGATCACGCTGTCGTAGGTCAACCCCTGAGCCTCGTGTATGGTCAACAGGCGCGATCCTTCGCCGGACCCATATCCCTGGTTCGCTAGAGAAGCTTTCTCTTCCTGCGTGTGAACCAGGAACAAGGTGTTCTGGGCGTTTCCCGGTATTTGTGCTCCTGTGTAACCTTTCATCCTCAGGGAGTGGACCCGCGACAGCGATGACCTGGAGTTCCATGTGGTTAGTTCCACATGGAACTACTGCAACTCACTAGTTACATGTATGGAACTAGTGAGAGTATTCAGTAGTTCCACCTAAAGGAAAATAAGAATATACACTTTTCATGAAACCTTTTCCTTATTAAGGGGGAAGCGCTAAGGTAGCCCGCGAAATTAAAATATTCTTACGTTTTTTGCAATTTACATTTACAGGTCAGTATTAGGTTTTATGTTAATTCAAATATAATTCGCGACCGTTACAAACTAGAATTAGAATCAGTAATACAACTTGCGATGCGACGGCGTGGCGTCCAAAACAAGCTGTTGAAGGTCACCTTGGCGCGCAGCCGGCGGGCTCGACGACCGACGCGACTCGCCGCACGCCGCCGCCGGTCCGGCAACGTCGTCGTCAGCTGTGACTGCCGTGTTGTCGGCAGCTACGTGACCCGACTCACGGCATGACACCAACAGACACTTTCGAAGATCAAATTCAAATTCATTTATTGTTTGTCACAGGTGAAATATCAGTCGATCTATTCTGTAAAATTCTCACCGTGAAAACTTAGGTGGAGTGAGCTTGAAGAAGCTGTCATTCCACCCGTTGCTAGGGTTTGACACTATACTCCACGCTCACTTCACCTAAGTTTTCACGGTGAGATTTTTACAGAATAGCATTGCTGTTCTTATGATTATTATAAACAGTGATCGGATAATCGGGCGCTAATATACCTAAACTTCACATTTATTCCCACGAAAGAATAATACGGACATGCCTTTCAGAATCACTTCTGTTCGTATAAAATACAATAAATTAGTCGATGCGATCACTAATCTGTTAGATAGATAAATCAATTTCCACTACTTGACCACATTGTACACATTATCATTTGTTATTGATATTACATGTATTTTGTACTTATAAAATAAAGATACTAACCAAATCAAAATAACCACTGCTATAATTTCATTAAGTTTGTTATAGTTGTTTTTACAAAATTGTTCAATCCCGGGAACCCGGGATTACTTGCTTATTTATTCAGAAAGGAATGTCTATATTATTCTTTCGTGGGAAGAAGTTTAGGTATATAAGGGCCCGATTATCCGGTCACTGATTCTGGAGGCTTTGAGTTCTCTTAAGGCAGCCACAGGATAGTCCGGTTAAGTAGTCACGGCCTCTCTAGGCCATCTACGAGATGCCATTCATAAAAAAAAGGATATAAAGGATCGCTGTAACTTAGGTATGTTATGTTATAAGTTCTACAATATTTAGTGTTTGTTCCATATTTATTTAAAGAGATGTGCCGAATGTTCGGCCGAATATTCATATTCGTATTCGGCCGAATATTCGGTTGATTTGCTGAATAATTAGCGAATATTTAAATTATTGAAAAAGAACATTTAATTACTAAATAAGTGTGGTTTATTCCTAAAGTTGCACATAGTTTTTTGTAAATGAAAGAAACACTACTTTTTGTATCAATTCTTTATTAACAAAATAAAAAAGGTTAACTTTAATAATCAATTTAAATAATATTTAATCAATTAAACTTCTGATTCTTTTTACCAATTAAAATTAAACTAAATTAAATTTCTATGAAATTAACAATTTAAAAAATACTGCTTTGAGTAACATTTATTTTCAGTTTTTTTTTTTGTTGATAGTTAATAACTAAGTACTATCAGAATTGAACCGAATGATTCCGCCGAATATTCGGTTCGGTACATTTTGGACCAAATATTCGGCCGAACATTCGTATTCGGTTGAACCTACATTCGGCGCATCTCTAAATTTAAAATCATTATTCGTCCTAAGTCAACGTCTATCATTCGTCATGCATTAATATTGTTGTTCATTCACAGTCAGATAAAAAAAAAATAAGTAATAGGTAAGTGTACATTGATTTCATACTATTTAAATTATTAATTGATATCATTAAAATTAAATTACTTATTGATACCATACAACTTAAATATCGTTCATTGGTTTCATTAAAATTCAATTACTGGTTGATGTCATAGAAATTAAATTATTCATTGATTTAATTAAAATATAATTTCTCATTTATGTCATACAAATTAAATTAATCATTAAGGCAGCTTATATAAAGGTGTATTTTTGTCATTGAAATAGTCATTGATTGAATTGGCTTTACTTATCAAGATTTCCCTTTATTGTTTTTAACTATGTGAGGTTACACTGCTTTTATATAATTTGGAAGTTTCTTATAAATTTTTATTCCTATCCCAAATATACTACATTTAAACTTAACTGTCCTACACTTAATTGCGCTTAATACGTTTTTATACCGGGCACTTCTCAATGTGTCATAATTATTTAATTCGCGTTTTATCTGCTCCTGCGCGGCTGCTTCGTATAGTGAAGGTAAAGTCAAAATCTAATCTTGTAAACTCTGTTCTACATGAATCAGTTTGTTTAAGACCACAGATACTTCTAACACACTTCTGCCCTAAATGCATATTCTCTGTTAGTTGAATTTCCCCAAAAAGAATGCCATATTTTATTGTAGAACCTGCGTATGCATGGTAAGCGCTCAAGGGGTCGCTTCTACTAATTTGCAACGTTACACGTTCAATTGTGTTTCAACAACAGTTCAGTTTCGATCGCCGTTCGATAGTTACCAAAAAAGTCATTCTACTATTCTATAAGCAAATTGGAAACTAAACTTAAACCGAATCGTAACGGGAACGTAACAGCGGGTAACCTGTGTGACCAACATTCCAAATAGTATGTTTTAATAATACCACAGAAAAAGAAGTTGAATCTAATAATATTACTAAATACGAATAAGTGCTACTAAAAGTATTTTTAATACAAAAACATCTAGACCATACATAAGTATGGTCTAGATATGTTTTTGTCTCAAAAATATACAGGCTCAAAGTATAAACTTTGAGCCTGTATATTTTTTTGTAACATTTCAACTTTATAAATAATAAAAACTCAGAAGAACGTTTCGTTTTCGATGCGACTAAACGTCACGCTCATGTTCGGTTTTGTTAGCAGAATAGCTTTTGAGATTGTTTCGATCGATGGGTGACTGAACTGAAACGTAACCGCAGTTGGATCGTTGTTACATTAGTGGAATGCGAAAACGCTCAAAAGCCGTAGTTCAGCTGCAATTCAATTGCGATTTTTTAACAATTTTGTTAGTAGAGTTGGCCCCCAGTAATGTTCTCTCGTTAACAACTTTCCTTAGCATGTAGAGGGGCATATGAAACTACTGGTTTAATTTTGTACAAACATGATCAGCCTGCATTTTGAAGTTTAGTTCAGAATCAATATGAATACCAAGAAACTTAGTAATGTTACTCCAACTTCTTTTATTTGTTCGCCTTTATAATGTTTTTTTTTTTAATATATCAAGTCATTTATTAATGTTGATTTCATAATTCTCTTTATCTTGGTTCGTAAAAATAGCAGTAGGTACTATCATCTGCAAATAGTACCATTTCCTGTTTTATAGTTTTCGATAGGTCATTTTATGTAGATGATAAACAAAAGAGGTCCAAGAATCCCTTGAGGCACTCCATACAGAATAGGTCTAGGATCTGACATATATGTTTGTTCCAAATTTTTATCATTTGTTATTTGTGTTACTTGAAGACAGTTTGATACTTATGACTTTAGAAGAAAAGACTTTGCTAAATTTCATCCAGATCTGTTCAGCCGTCCTTTATTCCAGTTCCATGTAGCTAGTTCCACATGGAACTACTGCAACTCACTAGTTCCGTCTATGGAATTGGAACTACTGCAACTCACTAGTTCCGTCTATGGAACTACTGCAACTCACTAGTTCCGTCTATGGAAATGGAACTACTGCAACTCACTAGTTCCGTCTATGGAACTAGTGAGAGTATTCAGTAGTTCCACATCCTTTATTCCCAGTAGTTCCATGTAGCTAGTTCCACATGGAACTACTGCAACTCACTAGTTCCGTCTATGGAACTACTGCAACTCACTAGTTCCGTCTATGGAAATGAAACTACTGCAACTCACTAGTTCCGTCTATGGAACTAGTGAGAGTATTCAGTAGTTCCACATCCTTTATTCCCAGTAGTTCCATGTGGTTAGTTCCACATGGAACTACTGCAACTCACTAGTTTCGTCTATGGAACTAGTGAGAGTATTCAGTAGTTCCGCATCCTTTATTCCCAGTAGTTCCATGTGGTTAGTTCCACATGGAACTACTGCAACTCACTAGTTCCGTCTATGGAACTAGTGAGAGTATTCAGTAGTTCCACATCCTTTATTCCCAGTAGTTCCATGTGGTTAGTTCCACATGGAACTACTGCAACTCACTAGTTCCGTCTATGGAACTAGTGAGAGTATTCAGTAGTTCCACATCCTTTATTCCCAGTAGTTCCATGTGGTTAGTTCCACATGGAACTACTGCAACTCACTAGTTCTGTCTATGGAACTAGTGAGAGTATTCAGTAGTTCCACATCCTTTATTCCCAGTAGTTCCATGTGGTTAGTTCCACATGGAACTACTGCAACTCACTAGTTACATGTATGGAACTAGTGAGAGTATTCAGTAGTTCCACATCCTTTATTCCCAGTAGTTCCATGTGGTTAGTTCCACATGGAACTACTGCAACTCACTAGTTACATGTATGGAACTAGTGAGAGTATTCAGTAGTTCCACATCCTTTATTCCCAGTAGTTCCATGTGGTTAGTTCCACATGGAACTACTGCAACTCACTAGTTACATGTATGGAACTAGTGAGAGTATTCAGTAGTTCCACATCCTTTATTCCCAGTAGTTCCATGTGGTTAGTTCCACATGGAACTACTGCAACTCACTAGTTCTGTCTATGGAACTAGTGAGAGTATTCAGTAGTTCCACATCCTTTATTCCCAGTAGTTCCATGTGGTTAGTTCCACATGGAACTACTGCAACTCACTAGTTACATGTATGGAACTAGTGAGAGTATTCAGTAGTTCCACATCCTTTATTCCCAGTAGTTCCATGTGGTTAGTTCCACATGGAACTACTGCAACTCACTAGTTACATGTATGGAACTAGTGAGAGTATTCAGTAGTTCCACATCCTTTATTCCCAGTAGTTCCATGTGGTTAGTTCCACATGGAACTACTGCAACTCACTAGTTCTGTCTATGGAACTAGTGAGAGTATTCAGTAGTTCCACATCCTTTATTCCCAGTAGTTCCATGTGGTTAGTTCCACATGGAACTACTGCAACTCACTAGTTCCGTCTATGGAACTAGTGAGAGTATTCAGTAGTTCCACATCCTTTATTCCCAGTAGTTCCATGTGGTTAGTTCCACATGGAACTACTGCAACTCACTAGTTCCGTCTATGGAACTAGTGAGAGTATTCAGTAGTTCCACATCCTTTATTCCCAGTAGTTCCATGTGGTTAGTTCCACATGGAACTACTGCAACTCACTAGTTCCGTCTATGGAACTAGTGAGAGTATTCAGTAGTTCCACATCCTTTATTCCCAGTAGTTTTTTTTTTTTTTTTATTATGAGTAAAACTACCGCGGACATGGTGATCCGCGCCTTTTTTTATAGGTGTTCTTTATTTGTTGGTTTTTGTTATAATATATTTTACAATTACAAACTCCTTCATCGGACACTTAATTCTAATTATCTATCTAGATACTTAAATCTACGTGAGTTCATCCAATTTTTTTTTTATTGTTATTGTTATTGTATATTTGTTATTATTATTATTATTAATACTACTTTTTTATTATTATTATTATTATTTTTTTATTTATTAAAAACAAACACAAATACACAGGCTTTACATATTTACGAGATTTATTTAATACAATTTTTATTAGGGAGGGGGGATAGAAAAACCACATGGCAGCACAAATCGACCGGCCCCGATCGACGGCTTCCGTTCACGAAATGACGTGCACACCCGCGCCGTTCAGTTCAACCATATTTTAGGGAACTCAACGACCGAGTGCACCGCGCCACTGTCGGCAGGACATTTTGGTGAGTATGACAGACTCGACCTGCCACGTGGTTCCACATGTTATCCTACATTAGTACATACATTACATTATTACATACATTACATTATTACATATATTTTTTTTTTTTTTTTTTTTCTACTTTGTTACATTAATATTTATTTACACTACATTATTCATTATTCCCAGTAGTTCCATGTGGTTAGTTCCACATGGAACTACTGCAACTCACTAGTTCCGTCTATGGAACTAGTGAGAGTATTCAGTAGTTCCACATCCTTTATTCCCAGTAGTTCCATGTGGTTAGTTCCACATGGAACTACTGCAACTCACTAGTTCCGTCTATGGAACTAGTGAGAGTATTCAGTAGTTCCACATCCTTTATTCCCAGTAGTTCCATGTGGTTAGTTCCACATGGAACTACTGCAACTCACTAGTTACATGTATGGAACTAGTGAGAGTATTCAGTAGTTCCACCTAAAGGAAAATAAGAATATACACTTTTCATGAAACCTTTTCCTTATTAAGGGGGAAGCGCTAAGGTAGCCCGCGAAATTAAAATATTCTTACGTTTTTTGCAATTTACATTTACAGGTCAGTATTAGGTTTTATGTTAATTCAAATATAATTCGCGACCGTTACAAACTAGAATTAGAATCAGTAATACAACTTCATAAGTTAGAAAAGACCTCAAATGTCAAGATTTCATGAAATTGTCATTCAATAGAGTAATATGAACTTAGAGAATTGTATCGATGATTTTAATTATTATTATTCTATAAATACAGATTTGTTACGGTCGCAAATCATGTTTAGATCAACATACAACCTATTAATGACCTGCAAATTGCAAAAAACGTAAGAAAATTTGTATTTCGCGGGCTACCGTGGCGCTTCTCCTTAATAAGGAATTATTATTTTTTATATAATCATTGAAAAATCACGGGTAGAACCTAATACTGGCCCGCAAATTGCAAAAAACGTAAGAATATTTGAATTTACCCTGACGCTTCCCCTTTAAGATTATATTGAGGACAAAAAGACATGGAATTGAGCTGCTCCAAATTTTCTTTTTTCTCTTTTTTATTTTTGGATACTGAATGTTGACATGAAGTCATTATAATATTTTAATTAAGTATTGTGAATGTGAAGACTCGGCCCCTAAGGCGACCCACTGACCCTGACCGGACAGGTCCTCTCAATCTGTGTGGTATTTTTCTTAAAAGACCATTTCAGACACCGATCTACATGGTATTCACATGAACTGACCAAGATTATGTCTGGACTTTAAAAGAGACTATGACCTCTGAGTTTGTTTCGGCCTTTCTTCTGGTAGTCAGATAAGAAACACTGACCTCATCTAGTTTTTAAAAACATGATTGACATGTTAAAGTGTTTCTACAAACCTACTTACAGAAATAAAAAATTCATTACAAAAAAAAAACAATGACTTCAAAAAAAAAAAAACACTAGAAAGTGAAAAATAACTTTAATTTCAGAAGTCGGTGTCTTTGGACCTGCATTTTAGTTTTTTGCCACCGACTTCTAAAATTATTAAAGTTATTTTTCACTTTGTAGTATTTTTTTTTGGAAGTCAGTGTTTTTTTTTTGTATACTTAATAGTTTTTTTTTACTTTAGTCAGTTTGTAATTTATCTAAGTTACAATAGCCTTGTCAACTGCTTATCACCTTTTGCAAAATAATGCTTTTCCCAATGTAGGGACGCAAGTTCTCCTAGTAAGAACCAGAAGAATTGGAGCTGATGGTGAATATATGTATATATACATATATATATACGCGACGAATTGATTA
This sequence comes from Dicycla oo, assembly GCA_948252095.1. Lineage (NCBI taxonomy): Eukaryota > Metazoa > Arthropoda > Insecta > Lepidoptera > Noctuidae > Dicycla > Dicycla oo. Next base: position 7,936,380 of record OX411709.1, on the reverse strand, counting down.
CCTCCTCGAAAGTCGGTTAAAAATCATTTATCATTAAAATATTGGCAAGGGTAGCATGGATATATCGTAACAAATAAAAGTGTATATACTTACTTAATATTATTTTTAATTTTTCCTGCGCGTTAAAAGCATGTTTTTTTTTATAAATTATAATATTTATATAATCTAGAATATGAAACTAAATTAAGTCGATTGATTAAAATTGGTGTTAAATTACGTGGAACTAATAGCACAAAATATTCTTCACATTTTAAGGTTGCAATAGTATGTACATACAATATGGAACTCAACAATAATCACATGGAACTAAATAGTCGCAGCAGTTCCATATGAAAGAAATGTCGAGCTATAAAACTAGTTTAAAATTACATGGAACTAATGATACAAGTATACATTTTCTTAGGTTGCAATAGTTCCATGTGGAACTAGCTAAATGGAACTACTGGGAAAAAAGGGTTCTTGCGTGATTGAGTTGGATTGTTCAACATCTTACCTACTCGTATAGGTACTACTAGGTAGTGCTCGGTTTGATGGAGTTTCAAACTATAATCGAGTGCCAACAAGCTAGGTATGAGACTGAAAAAAAAACCAAGACATTACACTTACTTTAACTTAGGAACACCAACAAGATTTCAAGATTTCGTTAAGAATTACACTCTAAATTAAAATTCTCGCAAGCTCCGCCCCATGCAACCCGCCGCCACTCTATGCTACATGTCCCGCGCCGCGCGACTCGAGTCGTGAGCGACTTGAGGGCAAAATTCTAAGTATAAGTACTTATGTCTTTTGATTTTAGAATAGCGAACATAGATGGTGATGACCTTTACTTTTATTTCATAAAAAATATAAAGGTTATAACATCACATATTTTTGCAAAATTATTAATTTTATCTAAGTAACACTAGTAACTACTAGATACATATACAACATGTCCCGGAATTAACGCACTATAGTTTGACCAAGACCGCTGTACCGCGCCTTAGGAATGCGCGGCGAGGCGGGGTGCAGCGCTGGCGAATGAGCGGTGGGACGCCGTGAGCGTTGACGAATGAGCGGCCTGCACTGCCACAGTCTCGCCGCGCACGTACCTACGGCGCGGTATAGCGGTCTTGGTCAAACTATACCTAATAAGCCGTAGCTCGTTTAATATATATAATACATAAAGTACGTAATGTGTGTTATAAAAGTAACGAAGCATTTTTTTGTTTTGTTAAAAAACACTAGGTACCTAACCTAAGCTTAATTAGAAAAATCTATACTTAATATAATAAAGCTGAAGAGTTGATAGCTGAAGAGGTGAGAATTTGATAGTCCAATTCTTGAGGAAGGCTAATGGCTATTTATCATCATGCCCTCAGAAGCCGAGCAAAATGAAAAAAAAGAAAAAAACAGAAAAACGCTACGCGAAAACGAAGTAATAACGCGGGCGGACGATGCGATGCGACACGGTGGGTGGGTCGGGGGAACAACAAATTTCACGCGTACGAAATCGTGGGCAGAAGCTAGTAATTAATAAAAGTTGTAATTATATAAAATATAATTTGCAATATTTTTTTTATTTTATATTCTAATAAACACACCTAGTGAAAACATTTATAATAACTTATTTAACCTATCAAAAATGATTTGAGAAATAACAAATTAAAAATCCGGGTCTGACAGACCCACCAGGGATACCGTGTAACTTTTTGCATCCAGGCATACCGAAGGTTAAGGGTTTATTGTACTCATCATCAACTTTTACTATAGGACCAATCCTGAAATCGCGAAACAAATCAGTTGTCAACATTTAGGTATGTATCTTCGCCTATCTCGTCCAAATGTAGGGAACAGCTGTTTTTTTTTCGCAATTTCAGATTTGGTCCCATAGTAAAAGTTGTTCATAATGACGAGTACAATGGCCTCTTAAGAGGCCATTGTACTCATCATTGGACATGTATTGGACATGTGTTGGCACAAGGTGAATTTAAAAAATAAATAAAAAAAAATAAAAAAATTAAATTAATTAATTATTAACTAGCAAAACTCAGAAAACTCCGCAAACGTGATGATACTCATCACGTTTGCGGAGTTTTGCTAGTTAATTATCTAAACATGATAAAACAAAAAAAAAAAAACAGATTTTTTAACTGGATAGGTACCTACTTCAAGTACCAAAACTACCAGCAGGGGTTGTTGCCAAAAAAATTCAAATAGCTATTTTTTATTTTGTCGTTGATGCATTATTTTGTATCGTGAAAATGGAGCTGAACGCACTGAATAAATAACTGAAAGTAAGTACATAAACATTAGCAATGTTATATTGAATCATGAAACAGCTGACACAGTTCTTTTTAATTAACAATATGAATGCTTTTATGAGCAGTAATTGCTTACTGCACATAAATTATTAAGGTTGCCAAGTTTTTAAAAACTGTCCTTATTATTTTTACACAAATACCAAAGTTTGCACTCGTGGCATCATTTATTTTTGTCGTTTTACTTTGTTGCTAATTTAAGAGCGACAGGCATTTTGTCACCTCTCTCGCTCACACGAGAAGAAAGGATGCTTTTTTGAAAAATGTAATCAATAGGCGAAATAATATTAATTTAATAGGTAATAAATAAAAACACACTTCTAATGTGTTATCTAATAAACTCAGCTCAATAAGTAATAAGGTCTATTTTTAGATGAGTTAAATAAATGCCACAATAAAATGTGTTTTTATTAATTACTTACCTATTAAATTAATATTATTTATTAGTTCACTAATAGATTACATTTTCAAGAAAGCATCCTTTCATTGTTAAGGAAAATATGCTTTAAAAAACAAAAAAAAAATGAAAACTAGACCAAATTTTTTAGAATGCAAAAACATTCTTAAAAATTTGGCCCCGTGTGAGCGAGAGAAGTGACAAAATGCAACAGCCCCCTTAATTTCTCTTAATCTTCTTACCTGTATTTACCTACCAATTAGTAGGTATTGTTTCCTATCCTGTAATTTAATAATTTTATAATTCGAAACTTGGATACTTGGATATATAATTTGACAAAACTTTTTTCTCTGGCCGTTAACCCACGTGCCCTTGCTCCTGTGACCTTTTTGACCTTGACTCACCCAACATGGCATGTGTCTGGAGCAATGAGCATGCGCGTTTAGCTCACGTTTGCACGGACGTGAAAATATCGCGACAAGATTTTATCGCGCACTGGATTTTTAACTCTTGCTGTTTAACCGAGCGATGAAAATCCAATAAAATGCATGCGTCGAAAATTTCACTATTGGTGTTTCAACTCTTGTAAGCAGAGCGTTGAAAATCCAGTGCGCGGAAAAAGTCGCCGCTGGTAAAAAACGCCCTTGCGTACCTGGGCTTAACGGCGGACGCAACAACCTACTTTTTCGCGCGCACGCAGTCCGTTCGGTCGTTCACTCATTCAGTAAACACATAAAAGCAGACCGATTTGATCCGCTCGGCTCAGTCGCTCTCTATCAATCAGTCAGTCAATCCTTGACAGTGGAGAGGTGAACGCATGTTTTGAATCTATGTTTGAGATATCGTTTTTTATTTACGCGAAGATAACTTAGTGTTTTAATCATTTTAAAATTATACTTACCGTTTTGATAAATATTTCGGAGATGGCTGAGAATAATTCTAACAATCACAGCAACGAGAATGGCAACAGTAAGTTATTTATTTGTATTGTAATACGTACAACAACAGACTGACGTTGACTTGCAAATAAATGTAGCTGTACTTTTAATTCTTGGAACACCATAAACTTTCATAGTCATTGTATGGAGCACCCACCATTGTGCACGTACCTACCTACTTTGCAAACTGTTGAACTTTGTTACTTATTATTAATATTTGTGTAGTTCTATAATAAAAGTGCGTAGTGCTAAATCGAATGTTGTGAATCCTACTATCCTACTTAATAGGTATTATAAATGCGAAAGTTTGGATGTTTGTTACTCAATCACGCCAGAACCGCTGAACGGATCTGGATGAAATTTGGCACAGAGATAGATTATAGTCTGGAATAGCACATAGGATAATACTTTTCATCCCGGGAAAAAGGACGGTTCCCGTGGGATAATTTGCAAGATCCACGCGGGCGAAGCCGCTGGCAAAAGCTAGTTACGGAATAAAAAGGCAAGAATTATGTGACAGGAGGTACCGAATTTTATTACTTTAAATATTGACATGCGTCAATGGTAACATTTTTTTTATCCGACGGCCAAGGGAGGTTTACGTTTATCGCGTGAATCTTGTATAATAATATTTGTAAATTGTTTATTACGTCGTATCTACCAAACGGCTGAAAGGATTTCGCTTAGAAACCCAACTGTCCTTCGATAGGTGTTTGAAAAAAAAAAAACAAAATGACGGATTTGTGGCGCGAAAGAGTAATTCGTTAATAAAAAAAAAAAAACAATCCTAGGTAGGTATCTAGTAGGGTATCAAAATAAAGGAAATTAAAAGGGGATTACAAAAATATATACGTTATAATTATGTTTAAATTTAATTGGGAATAATAAATTGGTTAATTAAATATTTGAAAAATATCTGTAGCCAAATCATATTTAAAACGTAACAAATAAATTGAAATAAAAAATATTAATAAAACTAAAAAGATTGAAATAAAAAAATTAAACACGACATATTTATTGCTTATTTAAAGAGTATTTACAAAGAGTATTCATGTGGTTCGCCACATCAACTCCCACCGGGAGTGCAAAAATCCTGGGGCATGGTGAAATTCACTCGCCGACCCGACCGAGTAATTTATGGACCTCTGCCGGTGGGAATCGAATGGCCATCGGGTCCTCTTCAGCTAAAATGTAGGCTGGTTTGACTCGATCTACGGATAGGTACTGTCAGGGGTCCTTTGGGCAACTCCAAGGTGACCGTTTTATCTATGACCTTAAGGGGAAGCGCCAAGGTAGCCCGCGAAATTCAAATGTGCTTACGTTTTTTGCAATTTACAAGTCGGTATTATATTGTACGTTGATCAAATTATAATTTGTGGTCGTAATAAGTATCTATTTACATAATTAGAATCATTAAAGTGATCAATACAACTCTTCAAGACCAGGTAATCCCAAAAAATGTCTATTTCATGAAATCTTGACATTTTAGGATTATACTAACTTAAGGAGTTGTATTACTGATTTTGTTGTATATAAATCTGTAAAAACATTTGTTACGGCCGCAAATGATACTTTATTTAACATACAACTTAATACTGAATTGCAAATTGCAAAAAACGTAAGAAAATTTGAATTTCGCGGGCTTCTCTGACGCTTCCTCCTTAATTGGACCAGTGTAAGGCGCTACTAGGTAATTTTCGTAAGGCATCCTTTTTGAGGAATACGTTTATTTGAACGGATAACGAATTTGTAAATCTAGAGAGATATAATAAGTAGGTACAGTTTTTTTTTATATTAATGGGAAATTGGGGAGCTACGCCCGAAAGTTCGGTTCTTCTCCTCTACTCAAACATTGCAAGAGTGAAGTGGGCATTTTTTGGAAACTGAAACCTACTTCTTTCTAACTTATTATTACACATTATTGAACTTGTATAACATAATAATTGGTATCAGTTCGTTTTATCCCTCCAACATGAAATTGTCCTCGCCACGCATTTTGACCGGAGCAGTTGCTTTTGGCGTGTGTATTTAGATACCTAGATCTAAATAAAAACTTGTTTCCGAAAACTCCAGAGCAAACATACTATCACGTAGGTACATACATAAATGTGGGCTTTTAAAGCATTGCAAACTATGACATCATTATTACTTACACTGTCTATAAACTCCTCGGGTCACACGAACACCTCTGATGACCACACCTGTAAGGCTCAATTTACATTGCCGCAGAACGGAATAGTAGCGATTTTTTTTGTACAAAGCGTAATGAATTAGGTAGTATCTAGATTGTAGGTACGTAACACCATAGAATTAATAGCGTGACACTATTGATTTTGCTATGTACTACAAAATTGTTACAAGAACTTCCAATCCGTATCGCGGTCGTGGCAATGTTAATTGAGCCTGACAAGCTACTAAGGTGCATCTCGAGGACACTTCGGGAAATGGATAAAATTCAATTTTTTTGCAACTCACTTGCTCGCAAAATGGGTCCGCTTTTAGTTTCATCGCCGAATTTACATTACGAAACTAGTTGCGTAAACTAGAGTTAGTTTCACGTGAAAATAACTATCTATTTACACTTGGAACTATCAATGAATAACAAAGTATGCGCAGACCGTACAGCTTTTCTTATTATCATAAAGCCGAATTTTACTTTGTTAACATTGATCTAATTACACGTAATACTATCAATAAATAACCAAGTTTCCGCAATTATGTAAATTCGGCACGCGGAAATTTAAATGCGCGCCATTTTTCACCAATTTGTCTAAAATAAGTTTATAAAATAAAATTGCTTGCCAGTGTGTTTAAAACGATTAGAGTCGGCTGCGATCTAAACTTGTCTAGTTTTCACGGTGGAGTAGGTAGTACCTGGAAGTAATTCTTAAAGAACCTAGGTACTTATTTCAATCTAGTGCTCGACCGTGAAGTATGCAGATACGTGTATATCGCTATAGGGCACTGCAGGGCTTCGGTGAATATCCGTGTTGAAATTTGCAATATGTTGCAAAACTGCAACACGAAGACAAACGTTTTATTTTTGTGACATGACGACCTAAAAAAACGCAAACAAGCACTAAAATCATTAAGGAAATGCTCATGGGATAAAATTTGATATCAAAATGGTGTAATACGTTGATAGTTAACAACACAGTGTGAAGGCCACGGTCAAATAAAACATCCCGCGCTCCGACAGAATCTAGCCAGCTGTTGCCGTGGTCGCACCATGAGACGCTTGGTGCAGAGTGTAGTGATAAATAACCTGAAGAGATCTCGACAAAAGGAGTCGATATTAACCTCGCATATTAATATCTTGCTAGGTAAAATGGTGACTGTGAAGAAGCTGCTCCAGTCCCGACAGGAGAAGGTTGTGGATACAGGCAACAAAGTGACGGTGGTCGGTGTGGGACAAGTTGGCATGGCTGCGGTCTTCTCGTTGCTCACACAGGTAACTTGCATTTTAATTTGCTTTGAGTATGTCTTAATGCTTTGCATTTGTCTAGAGATTGTTGATCAAATCTCTAAGCAGTATGGATGGAGCTAGACGGTAGGATGGAAGGTATCGGCCACACACGACCTAAAGGCGTAGGCCTATCTATTATAATCTGCAGATAAGCATATTCTAATCTATTTTAATAACAGGTATTGGTGGAAATATCGACTTGTAAATGTAACCATTGCAAAAAGGATATTGGATCAGTAAAATACTTTAAACTTGGTTGTTTAAATTATAATTTAATGCTTATTTGATTTTTGCCCTATTACACACATGTGACTTGCAAAATGGCTGCCGAAATGAAAATGTGGATAACTATACTTATAGGTACTACACCTCTGCGTAACCCTTCGGGGAAAACCAGCGTGATGTTATGTTTAATGCTCGTAATGCATTTTCCGCGAAAGATAAAATGTATATAAATAGTACCCAACTTTATTTTATTTTAATGCGTTATGTGCGTCTGTGTTTATTGTAGATTAGCAGAGCCCCGCGGTTTCACCCGCCTCGTAATACTCGTAGCGATGTTAAATAGCTATATAACTTCTCTATACCTTCCTCAAGAATTGGGTTATCAAATGCAAAAAGATTTTTTCAAATACGACTGGTAGTTCCAGAGTAATCTCGAGCCCTACTAGTCGGGTTTGAAAAAATTTTTTGCTGAAGAGCTGTGCAAACTTTAGAATTATTATTTATTATATTAGTAGGTATATATAAGTAGATAGGTATTACTGAAATTCACAAAATACGGATGTAGGTACTTCCTAAGAATATAACTGTTTATTATGTGCGTAATGTACAGACGCCAGCACATTAAGCTACTACAATCTGTCAAATTTCATTAATGGATTTTCAACTTTATTGCTAAAGGTTCAAGGTTAAGTCGGAAAATTTGACAATTTCGGGTAGTTTGACCTGCTGGCGTCTGTACTAAGGTATTTCCACACGATTTCCAGTGTTACAGGTGATTGTTACTATAAATTATACAACCTAACTAGCTCATAGTTTCACCACGATTACGTCAGCTCTTCATACAAAGGCTGATCTAGAAGTAAATACGTATATGACTCGGTTTTCCTTGTTTGATTGTGTACAGTATTGTATACATTTTCCGGCCATGTTGTATATTGCAAACATAATACTCACTTGATACTTTTTTGCACGGAAAATTGGCCATAATTGTAATGTTTATTTATTACAAATTAAGGGTTTTACATTATGTACATATAGACTTTCAGGAATTTAATGAATAAGTTCACGTAAATTATTTTTTTAATGTATTATTTTAATACTTAGGTATAAGTAGTTACATTTATATAATTATTTTTGTGGTTACTAAACCACAAAAATAATTACGTAAACTATTACGGAAGTTATTTACACACTTAAAACATTTTTAATTGACTTTTATACATCTGATATTGACTAGTCTTCCGACACTCGATGCGATGGGATGGCCCATCGCATCGCATCGTCCGGCTGTTACTTCGTTTTCGCTTATCGTTCTTTGCGACTTTTTTTCATTTTGCTCAGCTACTAAGGGTCTTAGCTATAGCCTTCCTCAAGAATTGGGCTATCGAATGCAAGGAGCATTTTTCAAATCCAACTGGTAGGTCCAGAGATTAGCGTGTTCAAAGAAACTCATCAGATTTATTATTAGTAAATATAGAATGTTAACTGATTAATTGGTTAGAATATTTATTTTTGTACTTAATTAAGTAGTTAAAATAAAAATAACTTTGCTAAAAGTAAGTAAGTACTTCAGTAACTAACAAGAAACATAAATAACAATTCGATTTTAACATGGTAGGATAGGAGCCGTACCGGATAAATATGCCATTATTAGAGTTCAGCATTGCGAATATTATTATTGTTCAAAGCATTGTGCTTGCATTGTTAAGCTAAAGCGAATAGTCGTATCATTGTTTAACTGAAAACGAGGAATTCCCTTGTCGAGGTAATCCCAGATGTTTGCTTTACTTTGTCTGTTGTTCGCCTCGGACTCAGGTAGGTTAGGTACTTAGGTATTCTTATCTACTTACCCAAAGTAGTGCACAATGCTTTTATAAATATAAAAATATAATTATTTTGATGCTGTTAATACCTGGGTGAATATTTGACCTTTAAACCGCCGTCATTACCTTCCGCCAAAAGTTGATGAAAGAGAATATATTTAATGAAATATTTCAGCAATTCCTGATTCTGGTCCTTAAGCAGATTCTGGGAATTGATGAAATATTTCATTAACGATATTCTCCTTCATCAACTTTTGGCGGAAGGTAATGACGGCGGTTTAAAGGTCGAATATTCACCCACCTACTTAAATTCTGTTAATTATTAACAGAATTGATTTATATGAAATCAGCTGTTGTCCCTGGATTCACTCGCATCATCAGGTTAACAGATCATCTATGGTTGCATCCTAGAATCCTAGCGAAAAACTACTTCATGAACGGTCAGCAGCGAAAGTCGTCTGTCACTTTTCTTCCATTCGATAAGTACAGAGTCAAAGAGTCAAAGAGTCTAGTCCGCACGTCAAAGATAACAAAATCAGTATAATCTGGGCTCTTATTATATTGAAGATCCGTACTACGCTAGGTCAAGGTCAAAGTGTGCGGTTGGCTGTATCAGTATAACCTAGGTAGAGATCCAGTGAAATGTCTATTTAATAATAATAATAATATCCTAGGACATTGTTCACGGGTGAATATTCGACCTTTTAACCGCCGTCATTACCTTCCGCCAAAAGTTGATGAAGGAGAATATCGTTAATGAAATATTTCATCAATTCCCAGAATCTGCTTAAGGACCAGAATCAGGAATTGCTGCAATATTTCATAAAATATATTCTCTTTCATCAACTTTTGGCGGAAGGTAATGACGGCGGTTAAAAGGTCGAATATTCACCCTCACACACGGTCATCTGATCCCAAACTAAGCAGAGCTTGTACTATGGAAACCAGATAACTGATATACTACATATACTACTTTTTTTTTTGTAAATACATACTTATATAGATAAACACCCAGACTCAGGACAAACAGACATGTTCATGCACACAAATGTTTGTCCTGGATGGGAATCGAACCCACGGCCAGCGGCATGGCAGGTAGTATCTTAACCAACCACGCCAACTGGCCTGTCTGTCTGTCTGTGTGTGAAAAGTGTATTCAACAAGCAGTGGAGGGACGTGCAGTTTTATAGTTGAAAGTCTCTGCATGCTTAGCACGAGGTCCGTAGAGAAGCATCTTGTCGACGGAACAGTAGACAAAAATGACGTTTCTGTGTAGACAGTACGACGGCAACGAAGTAGAAACTCAACTGTGTCAACTGCACTTTACGAAATTCACTTTTTTACATAATTTGACTCGGAATTCTTTGTTTTTTCATAGGTTTTTTTTCTGTTTAATTCTCAATTTTTACATATTATATCTATTAAGTCACGCATATAAAGACAACTGCGGAGGTGAACTCGTAGCTCCGGAGATGCGATTCTCAACGTGTTTTATATGGAATTTTTCACTTTTTGTATGGAAAATATGAAAAATGATTACCTACTTACATGTGTGTCCCCAGTTTTTCGTACTAAGACTGAGCGCCGTTGTTTACTTTTCGTAGTGTCATGCTAAGCCCAGTGGAATGTATTGGCCACTAGGGAATTGGTTGATACCTTTAGCCATTATGTCGAGTCGACCCAGTCACATTCTTTCCTGGCTTCCAGACGAAGCTTTGAAGTTGTAATTACAGGTCAGTACACACATAACTAATCGTTGTTTACTTCATTAAGAAAGGACTTACTGAAACTTTTCAACCACACTGTATTCTTGCAATTGCTTATTCCTTCCTGTATTTAGAACAAAACTTTATTTTTGGTAACAGAGACTCATCTCTGTCCGTCTGTTTTGGTTCGAAAACAAAATATTTATGTCTATCCTATTATAAATTCAAGAGATTCCCATATTATTATGAGTCATTGCGCTTCGTGAAATTAAAGGCACTCGACCAGATGTTTTGTAATATTTTTAGATTATGGAGATAGAAGACTCGTAAGCTTTCGTGTTGACGTCAATCTAAAATATTATGACCAAATCAGAATTTACTAAACAAATACCTACCCAAATGAGTGATCACTGAATATAAAGCTCACCATGTGGGTTGTGGAGGTCAGATAGGCAGTCGCTCCATGTAAAGTACTGGTATTCAGCTGCTTTCGGTTAGACTGGCAGCTGACCTAAATGGCTACGCATATTGAATGATTGATTGTACCTCATCATCATCAACATTGGTAGCCTTGGTCAATACACTACTAGTATAGGCCTCCTCCCATTTGGTGCCATGGTTAACTGGTCTGTGCGCTACCTATAAGCTTACGAGGGCGGTTTGCTAAGTCCGTGACTTTTAAGGTTAAATAAAATCTTTTTCAAAATTTATTTCCGTTTCTGAATTATATAGACCTTGTTTCTAAGTAACCGCCATATTTTGTTTTAATCTGCGCGAAAATTAAAGTTTTATAGACAAAAAGGTAATTGCGGTCGGAAAATTCTTGGAAAATGGAGAAAAACGAATTTAGTGCTAATTAAACACTACTTTTTACGTGATAAAACCATTAAACCGACGGAAGATAAACTGAAAAAGTATTATGGGGAATCTGCTTATATAAGTAGTTCAATGAATTTAATGAATGAATATATGCTTTAGTGAAGGCTGAGAGGCAGAAACCTGAGTATAGTGGCGAGTCGCCCCGCCTGTCCTCCCGCCACCAGACTATGGCTTATTTGGTTACCTATAAATTTTATGAAGAATTCGATGGAAGGATCAAAGTTTTCTGCTTTGCAGTAATAATCAAACTTGTTTTATGATATTTAAGGATAAGGACCGCGCCGGGTACTATGTACCTAGGTACTGTAAAAATCTCCGAATGGGCCTTTATTTTCTCGGGATCTAGGCTTAATAAACTGTTTACTATATTATTTCTATTTCAAAACCAACGCGCCTACATTGGACCGGGGGGCTGCGCCTTGCTGACTTCTCCTTAGAACAAAAGCTACCCCTTTTATAAAAGTGACCGTTCGAATGTCATAGATACTGCCAGTAAAATATACGGTTGCTCATTGAATGAAACCTCTACAGGTCCACTGTACACGTCTGCCTAACCCTTCAGGGAAAAACGTGTGATGTTATGAAAATGCACTTTCCTGAATTTGTCATTTATGTGTCGAGTTTCGGTCGGTCGAGGTTAACTTACCAACAATCTCTAAAATTAGTCCAGATGTAAGCAGCTGACACAACTGCCGACGTATTTATTGCAGCTAGCCATACTTCAATGAAGAACGCCATAGTGTTTCATCGCAACAATGCAATAAACAGTAAAAGGCGTGATCAGTCGATTGGCCGTCTGTGGGCTATTAATGTTACGACTCGTTCTAACAATTGGCGACTGACGTAGGTGGCGTCCTTTTAACGCTTAGTTCATCAATTGCGGTTCATTGCACGAGATTCTAAATGAGCAAACCAAATTGAATTGTTTGGTGGCCCAGTGATAATGGCCCCGACTTACGAGTTTGAAGGTCGTGGGTTCAAACCCAGGCAAGCGCTTTGTGTAAATAATTTCATCACCACTGCTCTCAAAACGGTGAAGGAAAACATCGTGAGGGAACCGGCATGTCCTAGAACCAAAAATTCGAAGACATCTGCCAACACCAGCCCGCACTGCGCCCGCGTCGTGGATTACAGCCCACTCCCGCTCACCGAGAGGAGACCTGTGACCCAGCAGTGGGAACATTATGCTTATGTACATAATAATGTCTACAAAATTGTTCCTATGTATTAGAGAACAAGCCGTGTACCCGATAGGAATTTCATTCGGCAAATATGACGAACTTCTTCATACAAAGTTCCATCTCCTATTTAACCCCTTTAGAGGGTGAATTTTCAAAAATCCTTCACCCTTATTATAAATGGAACTTTTGCGCAAAATTCGCAAATAGTAGATACTAGCGTGGATACAGTCAGGTAGAGTCAGAGCTAATACTTATGTGAATAATAGAGTTCAACAAATTATTTCTTATACCGATAGGTCATCTTGGTACTATGTTCGCTCTTCTCAAAACTCTGCTGATATTATCTCCCGCGGAGTAGACCACAAAAGTTAAAAGAAGTTATGATGGCATGGTCCACAATACTTATTGAACCCAGATCCGGCTCGAAGGTCCACATCTTTGTTTGAAATAAAACAAAGAGAGAAAGTAAAATATAGATTTCGTTTCTATAAAGTTCGTTGAGTATAAATCGCCATCGTTTTTTATCGGATTGTGAAGCGCCGATACGCGGCGCGATTTTTAGAGGCAATTGCCTACATTTCATACAATTATTTACATAAATATTGTTTCGGGCGATAACGTTTTTACTCCTCTAAATCTTTACGAAATGAGACAATTTTAATCTCATTACATTCAGTACACTTTATTCTAGGTCTGTACGTTTTTCGTTTTTAGTATTTCAATTTAATTTAATTTAAAAAAATAAAAATGCTCGAGGATGTTTTTATGTCAAAAATATAGATATTTAGATGCTAATAACTTATATTGTATACAATATTTCTTTATAATAAAAACCTGCGGACCCCGTTTTTCATTATACCAACAACATTTCCAAAAATTATAAAAATTAGACTATGCTTACGGGGAGAAAAACGTTATCTCTTTTTGTATGAAAATTTACAGCTTCACAATCCTCTTACAAGTGAAATGTATATTTTACTTTCTCTCTTTGTTTTATTTCAAACAAAGAAGCGGTTTAGGCTGTGCGTTGTCTGTCGCTAATAAATAATTGGGATTTTCCGTCGGAAATCGTCTTTTCCTCGCTCATCGCTTCGCTTCTTCGCACAGATCTGGTGGAAAGCCAGCCTAAGTAACCTCAACAAAATTAAATTAGAGGCACTTTTGAATTGTAAAAGAGTCAGAAAGTTGAAGCTAGTTGCCCATTCCAAAACGTAGATCTCTATGGAGAAGAACGGACAAAAAGCTCCACGGACACTCTTTTAAATCAAGATATTACAAAATCATGGGTACATTATTCTTGTTGTTTCTATAATGGGAGAACAAAGTAAAAAAAGAAAATAATTCAAAATACAAGATTAAAAATAAGCCCTGGCAGTTAAGAGATGACCTGTCTCAACTGACGGCGCTCGTTAACGAACATCAAAGTCTGAAATAGTTTCATCGTTTTTATGACCTACCTGTTTTATGTAGTCTATTTTATATAGGATTAATGGGCTTTCTTCAGAGCGTGACTGTGTGATTAAATTGTAAAACCCTCGATAATGTTTTGATTTGATACTGTTACAGACTGATATGAATAATTAGGTTAGCGTTACGTAATTTTTAATAAATATTCATTGTACATTGTTATTACTTATCAATAATTATTGGAGTTTATGTTGCTTCGTACCTACTAAGTAAACCATTTGATTAGGTTAATTATGTGTCTGCTACCTATGCGAAAATAAAATATATGGAGGAACTCTCCCAGCATACACAAACATGAATGAAGTTTCGACACAATTGGCGAAATTACCATGTCAGCAAGTAGGTAGACAGTGAAGGTACAAGTCCCATGTTCCCATGGTTCCGAGCAAATTGAGAAACGTTATCATCTAGGCAATTTAATTAAATTGCAAGGCAATTATTGCATGTAAGTTTAGCCGAACAATCTGCGACTCCCGCATTCCCCTTAAACTCAAGGGGAAAATTTATAAAACAATAGTTAGACCTGCTGTCGTGTATGGATCAGAATGTTGGGCCATAAAAAGAATGAATGAAAGGCAATTGCATGCAGCCGAGATGAGAATGCTAAGAGGGATGTATTACGCGAATGGATAGAATAAGAAATGAGTATGTAAGAGGAAGTCTGAAAGTGACACCGGTGACTGAAAAGTTGTGTGGAAATCGGTTGTCATGGTATGGGCATGTGATGCGGAGGAATGAGGAAAATGTCGTCAGGAAAGTGTTGAGTATGAACGTGGAGGGCTATACGAGTAAGGAAAGACCAAAGAAACGATGGGTGGACTGTGTGAAAGATGATATGGCCAGAAAGGGAGTGACTACCGAGATGACGACTAATAGAGAAGTATGGAAGAAAAAGACATGTTGCGCCGACCCCAAATAAATTGGGACAAGGGCAGGAGAATGATGATGAGTTTAGCCTCGTCTAAACACAGAGTTACACATTGTACAATTTATTTGAATTTGCGCTGTCAAATATTTCATTAAAATTTTATTGATTGTTTCAATGATAGAAAATTTTCATGCCAGAAGTGAATGCGATTATTTTCCATGCGATTATTGCACGTGCGATTTTATTGTATGTAGTTACTGTTTACACCTATACCAGTTTTGAAACGGCATATAAATTGCACGGACCATGCAACAATTGTACCTATGTGTCGTTTAGACGGCGTCAGTTAATCGCTGCTTTATTTTTATGGTACGCTGGAAGCAATCAACTAGCACTGTGTAAATGGGGCTTTAGTTAGAACCTGGGTACCTAATGGCTCAGTCTTATTCCTCTCAGTGTCGCACTACTATCGAACTACAAGTGGTATGGCTTAGACCGGCTCTATCGCCGCGCTTAGCAACGTTTATAGATATCGGCCTTAAGTGCCTAGAGCGGTAATACCTATAACCAGTGTTCGTGGTTAGCATGAGTGGCTACTCATGCTGAGCGTGCACGGTGCAGTCCCTCTAATCTTATCTGTGACTGGTCGGATATTTGTGAGTATAAAAATGACGCCATAGCCGACATAACTTCTGAGTAATCGTGTACAATTAGAACTATTGAGACTATGAGTTTAATGATTTTTACCTGCTATTTGATTTATCCTTTTTAGGAATTCGTGTACTGATTGGTTAATCAATATCATTTAAAAGAATGTCCATGCAGTTTCTGGCCTGTTATTCTCCATAGGAGCCTAAGTAAGACCTTTTTCAGGCTAAAACTGCACGCCCCTCCACAAAAATTTCTATACAAACATTTGAAAAGTTTATGCAACAAGCAGTGGAGAGGCGTGCAGTTTCAGACTGAAAGATGTTTTAGTATAGGTATTGACTACTGCCCAGTCCTTTGCGGGAACTTCAGAGAGGCAAAGTTATTTGATTCAAACTATACCATGCTTTGGAATGGGCAACTAACATCTTTTTGACTGACAGTCATTGACAATTGAAAAGTGCCCCTACCTATATAAATGGTTTCATCAAAATAAATGTTTTGAATTTAAGAATAGGTGAGCAGGATTCTAAAAGTCCAAAATTTGAAAACTTACTTTTTTATAGTTCGCGTCATGTAAGATTGCCGCTCTGAAGTTCGCGCAAATGACTGCGCGGTAGTCAATATCTATAGGTACTAAAACAGCAGCGCGCCATGACATGCGCATCAGAAAGCCTGGTTTCAGAGCGGCAAAGTTATTTGACGCGAACTATATTATGCGACTAAGTACTTATTTTCAATACTTATCTACCTACCTATATTATGTACGAAAATCGAAATGTAGGTACTTTGTAACTGGTGCAACGATTCACTCAGATAAATGTTACTTATTTTATTTATTTTATTGTACCTTCCCATGTGGCTAACTAGATATGCTATGCTACGCTGAAAAATCCCATTTATTATTTACTGATCTTGGTCAATAAAAAAATATAAAAGCAATCCTGATATAGTTAAGTACCTATCTGTGATACCGTTATCGATAAATGGGCAAGATATCGGTTAACCAACCAGTTAACCGATATCTAGTAGTGCTATGCCTTTTGGGACAAATTCTTGTTATCACAATATATTTCGATATAAACCGATATATAGGGTGACTGGTAATTAGTTAGCGATCATTAAACATGATTGTACTCATGATTACAAAACAACTTTTACCATGAGACCAAACCTGAAATCGCGAAAAAAAAACTGCTGCTCCCTACGAGTACATTTTGACGAGTTATGCGAACATGAATGTATGGGACAGTTGATTTTTTTTCCGAATTCAGGTTTGGTCCCATAGTAAAAGTTGTTATCATGAGTACAATCATGTGTTTCTATTTATGTATCGGTCACTTATTACCAGTCACCCTATATACTAGCACCATAATTGCGTGACACACTTTCGATCCCAATCTGAAAGATTTTCATGGATATTGCTAATCCATTGATTGATATGTTCGAAGAATTTGTCTGCTCATCAACGTAAATAACGTCATTGCGTTGACCTGTCATAATGAAAGCCATTGTTACCGTGTGTTACGTAATTACGTAGCCCCGCAGGCAGCACGGCGCGCCATGGCATGGCATATGATTTAAATATACATCCCACAAGGCTGCTTGAGCATACCGCAGGATGCTGCGGTCGTCGCATGCCGTGACGTTCCGTCTAGTGAGCTCCGGCCTTTAGTGTAGGTAAATCTATTTTCATCACTTATTAGCGAGAATAAACCTAAACTCAAAAAGAGGTTATCTAGTAACTGGGTTGTGAAGGTGAGATAAGCAGTCACTCCATGTAAAATACTGGTATTCAGCTGCATCCGGTTAGACTGGAAGCCGACCACAACATGTTGGGAAAAGGCTTGACAGATAGCCGGTCAGCGGGTTAGTTACGCAACTGACGGTCCAGGGTTTGCCAGACGAACGCACCATGCTAATCGCGGATTCGATTTCGAAGTTATGTCTACAGAAACTACAGGATGATTTGCTAACAGTTTGACGTGTTTATTACAGGGTGTGACGAACAACATAGTGTTGGTGGACACGAACGCGGACAAACTGAAGGGAGAGATGATGGACCTGCAGCACGGGTCCGCCTTCCTGAACAACAACAACATACAGGCCGGGACAGGTATGAAACACTGAATTATGACCATAACAATAGTTGTTCTTCTTTTGGTTATACAGGCCTCCTCTCTGTGAGAGGGAGTGAGACGTACGTTACCCAACACGCGCGCGGGCCCAGTGCAGTGCAGTCATAGTTGTCACATGTATTTGAATTTTCGGTTCTAGGATATGCCGGTTTCCACACGTAGCTTTCCTTCACTTTAGAGAGCAGTCGAAACAATACCTACTTTGTGTAAATTATTGGTGATGAAATGTTTAGATAACACAAAGTTAAGCCACATGTAGGTAGGTCATACAATATTGTCCCTAGATTCGAGTGACACTTAAGTGAGTCGGTTACCTACTTCGCAAAATGTGCTAACTAAATTGTAATAGAGAGCGAGCCTATTGCCATCAACCGGGGACAAATCCATACTCCGGACTGACAGATTTCGCGACCCGCGAATCGAACCCAGGCCAGGACCTCATGCTCAGCAGTAGCGCTTGCGACCACTAGACCAACGAGGCAGTTGCAATAAGAAGACGTTATGCAGTGAAACCTTTACATCTAAACATTTCGTTTTACCAAAACCGGTACTATTTCGTTTACGCTGCCATTAGCGTTACTGCTAAACATGAGGTCCTGGGTTCGATTCACAGATCGGACGGTGTTATACGGTACTTCTATTACTTAGGAATTTCTTAGTAGCAGCCTTGAGTCTGGATTTTGTGCCTGGTTGATGGCAATAGGCTCACCCCCTATTACATGGGACTTAAACATAACTGAGGAACTGCCTCCTAACCCTTCGGGGATTACCCTCACGCTCAGGCATGATGTTATGTCTTCAAATTGATTTTTTATGTTTTATGCCGCAGATTACGCTATAACGGAGAACTCCCAGATTTGCGTGATAGCAGCCGGCGTGAGACAACAAGAGGGTGAGGACCGACGCAATCTGGTGCAGAGGAACGTTGAAGTTCTCAAAGGAATTGTTCCTAAAGTAAGTGAAATAGCTATAGTCTAATAAACAGCGAGCCGCCCCTGCTTCGCGCGGTTTTTGACGTGAAAACGTCTTCGCTCGGTGTACTTACTGGTGGTAGGAATGTTAATTATTTCTGACCGACAAAAACATGTTAAATTTTTAATGCTAGAGTAATGGTTGAGCTTTCAAAATATAGGGCATATTTGTACCAATATCGATTCAAGACATAATTTGCCTTGGGGCAAGTACAGGCGCATGCGCGTGACCCTCAATTTTTAGGGTTCCGTAGTCAACAAGGAACCCTTATAGTTTTGCCATGTCCGTCTGTCTGTCCGCCGCTTAGCTCAGAGACTTAGTACTAGAAAGCTGTAATTTGGCATGGGTATACATATTATATCACGCTGACAAAGTGATATAACAAAATTTTGAAAAAAAAAAATTGAAGGATATCTCCCTTGCAAGTAAAAGAATAGAATAGAATAGATTATCTTTATTTGCATAAAATATGGTACATAAGAAGTCTTAAATATAAATAGTTCCACATATTTTGCTTACTTTTTTCAGCGTGCAAAAAACACCTTAAAAATAAAAGTATAAACAAAAAACTGAGATCATGTAGTCAAAAAATATAAAAAAAAATCAATTATATAAATTGCTAAAATCAATCAATTATATTAATTTAAATACTTTAGGTATGATACCTTAATTATTTTCAACTTTAGAGAGCCATTTTTTAAGTTTTGTTCTGAAATAATTTAATGGTAGCTCTCTAATCTGTTTAGGTATTTGGTTATAGATTTTGACAGACATATTATAACAATTGTTTTGAAATAGTGTGCTTCTACATCTCGTGACAGCTAGTCGGGTTGGATCTCTTGAAAGGATTTTTTTTTCATGGCTATAGTAAATAGCTCAGTACTGCTAATATGTACATACTAGGTAGAGTTAGTAATCCTAATTTCTTAAATAGCGGTCTACAAGATTCAAATGGTCCTACCCCATAGATTGCTCTGACACATTTTTTTGTGTGATAAATACTTTTTTACCCTGTGAAGAAATCATGTAAAAACGGGATGATATATTTTTCTCGTCTATTCCATGGTGTGGGGTGTCGTTGGATAAGCCGTTCAATTCACGTTAGTAGTTGATATAACGAAGTTAAAAGGAAAACTATCACAGCTAAGCAGGCTTTACAAGTTAACGAGTAATAGTTGGCCAACTTACATTTGCAGTTGGAATGTAAGGGAGAACATGTTTTTCAACTGCAATGTTAAGTTTGTTCTTGGGATAAGTTCATCCCAACTACGGAACTCTTCATAGAGCGTGATGCCGCACGCACTTGGTGAGTAGGCCGGTTTTCTTTGTGTCGAAATTCCAATTGCAATAGTGCAAAAAAAGTGTTTAGCTAGAACGTCGATTCTATACCCTAATTCGAAACACACTATCAATTGGAATAGGTTTCATTTTGACAGTTCAACAACATTTATTGCGTTATTTACGCCGCTGAGAAGACAAATTTTTCGAACCTAAGAAGCAATGGATTAGCGATTTGCTTCAAAATGATTCAGATTCCGATCGATAGTGTGTTATGCAATTAGGGCGCTGGTGTCGTTGTCAAGAGTTGATAAAGCACTAATAGGACCTAAAGAGAAACAACAGCTAAATAGGGTTAAAATGCATATGAAGTAGAAAAAAAAAACTATAATGTCTCGTATCGGCAGTAAATCTGGTCAGAACCTACCCCTCAAGTGAGGGGAACGCGCTTTCACACGAGAAAAGCAAGCAAAGCGAGCCCCCTCACAAGAAAAGGGAGTAAAGCGAGCCTACTTTAACGACGAGCGAGAGAAGCGCACATACTTTCAACACGGAGCAGAGAAAGGTCTCAGGGACATCAACCACTTACTTACAGGTGTCACGCTTGGCGGTCACACAACATACGACTGCCTCTATACGTCCGTAGGGTGAACTGGTGGCCTTGGTCGCTGCACGAAAACTAGAGCGACGCAACGATGCGAAATCTACAACTACAATATCTTATCATGATCTTATCTTGATATGATTATCTTATCATGATCTTATTATCATCTTATCATGATCTGAGTGTTTTGAGCACTTATATTAAAAATCTTAAATTCAGTGAAATATAACGCATAACCTAAACCGCTAGACTCATGCAATTTCCTTATGTAACGAAAGTGAGCGCTAAGAAAGGATTTTTGAATCTTTGTATGATTAAAGTGTGTATGCAATTTTGTCATTATTGCCGATGAGGATCCCATTGGGCCGGCGCACAGCTTGTACATAAATTAATTAATACTTCCAATAACCATTTCCACAGCTATTAAAATACAGTCCGAACGCGATCCTGCTAATCGCGAGCAACCCAGTGGATGTACTCACTTACGTGACGTGGAAGATCAGTGGTTTGCCCAAACACCGGGTCATCGGCTCCGGGACTAACCTGGACTCGGGCAGGTTCCGCTACCTGCTGTCGCAGAAACTTGGCGTCGCACCCACCTCCTGCCATGCCTACATCATCGGAGAACATGGTGACAGCAGCGGTAAGTTATAGGGAACATTTTGAGGACTATACCACAGTATGAAAGGCGGGCAGATAGGTAGTCGCTCAATATCAAATACTGGTATTCAGCTGCACTAAGTTAGTCTGGGAGCCGACCTCAAAACTAAGTTCGGAAAAGGCAGGTAGCTGATGATGACTGGGTGCAGTATAAGGTTGTGACATTCCATTGAGATAGAGTGATGGAAATTAAACAATAGGGGTCCCTTATGAATGTTGAGCGGAGAAGAGTCGTTTAAAATAAAAACCCTATTGTTTATATAAATTCCTCCCGAATACACAACGGTTTGTGTTTAGCGATCATATACTTAATAAAAATCTTAATTCACTGTCAGACAACTGTTACGACTGCTGGCAACACCAAGGAGGCATCGACCGGGCATGACGTATCATGCAGTGATAATGCTCTTCTATGGATTTGATTATTTTACATTTACGTTTAACGGTTTTACGATAATGCAGTATTATACAGAATGTATCACAGACGAGTGATCAAACTTAAGGGTGTGGTACAGACCATCAAACTGAACAACTTTTTCCTGGGGACCCACATCGTAATCGTAAAAAAAAATCAGTCTTCCCATACATTTGGTCAAGTAGGTATTGAAGTTTTGTATGGGACAACAATTTTTTTTTTTACGATTACGATGATGATGATTACGGTCCCCGGGAAAAAGTTGTTCAGTTTGATGGTCTGTACCACACCCTTAAGTTTGATCACTCGTCTGTGATACACCTTGTATAAAACTTCCAATACCTAATTACTTGGTTGTACTTTAAATAGGGTAGAAGATAATTGTGACGGTTAATCTTGGAAAATACTTTGCGACGAATGTGACTCTGTGCAATAATAAAGGGCCCCCGTATTACGTATCTTGCCTAGCGAAAACAAAATTTGCGCAATTATTGCTTTTCAATTGCTTTACGGTATTATGTATCAGCGATACGTCATACTGATTTGCAATTAATACGCGTATGAAAAACAATTATTGCGCAATATTTTGCAATTGCTAGGCTTCTGCAAATACGTAATAAGCCTGCCGGTTGTGTTAACAGTATTCTGGAGTTTATTCGGCCAAACTCCTGCTTCGTTACACAACGCACAGTCTCAACTGCTGGCACTTTAAGCATTTTGAACACTTTGAGTATGCAAGTTCGTCATTTCTGCCGATGGAAAATCCTATCGGGTACATGGCTTGTATTGGATGAAAAACAAAAACGAAACTGATCAAAATGTTTCATTCCACAGTGCCCGTGTGGTCTAGCGTGAACATCGCTGGCGTGAGGCTTCGGGACCTGAACAAGAACATTGGCCTGGACTGTGACGATGAGCACTGGAAGGAAACCCACGCTGAGGTCGTACAGAGCGCGTATGAGGTCATCAGGCTGAAGGGATACACCTCCTGGGCCATCGGCCTGTCCCTCACACAGATCATTAAGGCTGTCCTCACCAACGCCACCAGTGTGCACGCGGTCACTACTTGCGTACAGGTACACATTGTTTCAACATTTCTGATTCTTTATTAAAAATATTTAAAATCATAGCGTTTTACCCGGATCTCATGTAACGTACATACATAAACTCGCGCCTTCTTCCCATGGGGGTAGGCAGATACTACAGAACGCCACCTGCTACGATCCTTACATACTCCTTTTGCCCCGTTTACGTCCATACATCTCACAATATAATCGTATATACTTATGGGTTTTAATTATTTTTCGTCATTGAGTATTTGTATTTTCCCCGTGATGAGGATGCTACCATTCATAACATTTTTGTCTATAGAATTGTCATTCTAGTGTGCAAAAATAATAGTAGGTAACCTACTATTATTTTCGTACACTAGAATTAGTAATTCATATAGTATTTTGTGTTTACTATAAGTAGTGTTGTGTTGGGGAAATAAATATCACTGTTCATCACTTTAAATATACGTATAACTTCGCAAAATAAATATTACAGAAACGTGGGTTGGAATAAAAAGAAAGGGTGCAAAAATTACAAAATGAAGTATCAAAATTATGTCGTACCGGATTCCCTTTTGAAAAAGATAATAGAAGGAAAACCGTATTTGGGTATAGTGGGCGGGAAAAAAATATGCTTGAATGATATAGGAAAGAACACGGAATCTATGGCTAATCTAAACGACCTAACCTACATTCTAATTCCCTTTGTACAGCCGTTTAAAAACCAATAAGATACGCAACGTTATCCAGAAAATTCGCGACACAGGTTAAAAAATCAATGAAGCATTACCTTAGGAAGGATCACTTACATAAAAAAAATCGATTTCCGTATGAGTACAGAAGAATAGAATGAACACGGAATAATCTACGAGATATTAATTAAAAATTTTAGCTCCAATATGCAGCTGTAGAATCATGTGGCGAATTAAGGTTGGTAGAATCTGGCCCGCTGCAGGAACACCCGCGGCAGTGCCGGAGCAGGTGGTAGGACGCTGCTGTTTTGTAGCCGGGCGATAGGCTAAAAAGCCAGAATTGGCTTAGATAGTTTTCCTACACGAAAGAAACTGTTATAGGTAGGAAGTAATCGAAATAATTCATATATGTATATATACAAGGTGTCACTTAAATAACGCACAACCTCTTGTACTCATCATTATGAACAACTTTTACCATGGGACCAAACCTGAAATCGCACAAAAAAACAGCTGTTCAGTACATCTTGACAAATTATGCGAACATAAATGTACTGAACAGCTGGTTTTTTTGTCCGCGATGTCAGGTTTGGTCCCATAGTAAAAGTTGTTCATAATGATGATAATGACCCCTTAAGAGGTTGTGCGTTATTTAAGTTACACCTTGTATATGTGTATATAAAATAGTTCGAAGATTAATACATACCGCTTGGCGGAAATGACCCGACTTCCTTGTAGGAGCTGCCTGAACAGTACAGTTCGAGATCTATGGAAAGAGAAAAAGACTATATCGTGCAGACCAATAATACATATCAAAAATAACTGGAAACCACAACACACATCCTTTGTTATTAGATCACACTTTAACACTTGTATTGGGTAAATATAATTAATTTCTGGGCTATTGTTGTACAAAACAAAATATATATACTTAATATATATTCAAGATGAAATCTGTCATAGTTATTCTACTCTTTGAATCTGCCTCCAAGAGAATAAATCGCTGCTTTGCATGAATACCCGCACAACCCAAAATTTTGAAATTAGTGGTTTATAACACAGCCCAATGCAAAATAGTCCTTATTTCATGGTCCGTAAGACTCACATTCATAACGGCATAAAGCATTTGGCTGTGTTATAAACCACTAATTTCAAAATTTTGGTTTGTGCGGGTATTCATGCAAAGCAGCGAAATGTACTCTGTGAAGGGAATTCGATAAATGACGAACAGATTTATAATTACAATTTTAAAATTCATATAAAAAGTTGAGGAAAAAAACTACGCAGTTCGTAAATCTGATCCAGTTAAAGAGTATTTAATGTAAATAAAATCTTTGAACAGATTTTGTAGAATGCATAATTCTACAGTAGGTAGGTACTCGATATTAACGAAACGAACCATACTCTATATGAAACAAATTCTAGATTTTACACTGTAATAAGCGTCGTAAGTCGAACTATAGTTGTAGACTAATAATTATGTTGATTCTAATTTTATTTTTACCCTTTTATATATTGTTCCAGGGTGAGCATGGTATCACGGACGAGGTGTTCCTCTCGCTGCCGTGCGTTTTGGGCCGCAACGGTGTGCTCGACGTCATCCGACAGCCGCTGACCGACACAGAGAGCCAGCAGGTCTTCCAGTCCGCAACCCTCATGGCCGAACTTCAAGCCAAAATTAAGTTCTAGACCAATTTTAAATGAACGAATGATGCAAGTTCCTAGTTTCATAATTGTGATAGGAACCTATTTGTATTGAAATATAATGAGACCTGCAGTAAGCGGGCCAAATACCGAGTTCTTAACAAGTTTGGGGTTACAGGTCTTTTTTATATTTTTTATTTACACGAATTCAATGTCTATTTTTAAATGTATCTTATTTGCATTTGAAGTGTTCCATGTGATGTTGTATTCTTCGTCGTTTTGTGTGTAGTCTAATTAGGATATCTAATTATTCAAATTATTATTAAAAATATTAGGTATATAATATTATTTTTAATATGTCTACCATTTCGCGGGACCCTGGGGTCCCGGACCTTTGGAAGAGCTAACTCGCAGATGCCCCTTAGATAATTTTAAGTATTGAGGCACCAACCGACGATTATCCCTGCTCTATTATTATTATATTTTTTCTTAAATTATTATTATCTTTTCATACAGTCTATGTACTTATATTGTACCTATAGTATGGCCAGATGACAAGTCTCATCTCATTAAACTTGTGACATCAAAGTCTGTTACAGGTGGATTATTAACTTATAATTTATTGAAAAAATATCCAGTATTAAATAAATGGCGAAACAAATAAAATTATGGAAAGGTACGGCCTTTGGCTGTTATTGTCGTTCCCTCAATGCTGAGGATCGCGACCACTTAAGACGCGTCTCCAAGCTATGCGGTCTTCTGCAACGTGGACCGCATGGTAAATGCTGCCTCCAACAGCCTTATTGACCGCGTCTGACCATCTCATCTCTGCCTTGACCGCGTTTTTCTTTTACACGGCCCAGTATCTCATAGTTGACCTCTAAGTGCGGCGTCGAGTCCATGTTTACAGTGAAATCGTCGCACGCACTCAAGTGTTGGAATATAAGTTTTACCTCTCACACATTGAAATAATCAAGTTTTGTGGAGGGCGTTCATTTTTAGAATGGTTTTATTAGCCTTTTCAGACCATGCTTAGGTGTACGCACAACATGTCCGAAAAAGCTAAGTGTACGCTCCTACTGGCATATTGTAGATAGCCGCTTGATAGTGTTAAGTTCCTCCAGTATGGAATCATTCGTTGTCATGGCGGTCCTTGGTATACGAAGTAGCCTCTGCCAAGGTCACATGCTTACCTTGGGCTACGTCTTCATTTTTTATAACACTAAGTTCTGTAATACTTCCATGGTTGGTAAAGCTCTACAGGGTTATTTCACAGATGTGATTGGTATCGATATCTAACCACGATAAAACATAAGAAAACAGGTTTTCTCAACTCATACTTCAAGTAACATTGGTTGTCGGGAGGTTCCCAAAAAAAAAAACCATCAAATCTTTTTATTTTATCGTGTTTAGGTATCCCATCGTGTCTGTGGAGTTTATCTAGCCAATTTAAATAACCCTGTAATTATTAGGCCTCACGGTCGCGTGTTCGTTTTCCCGAAGATGATTGAAGCGCATACTTTTCCTTGGAGATATAGTCTATATCTATATATCTATACCATATATATATATATATATTATGTCGTGGCCAGATTTTAGAATTGATCATTTCATGAAGTGTTCGGTCATTTCAATGGCCTGCTAAAATTAACCATATTGTATAAACGTCATCGTTTAATGATATGTCAGTCGACGTTTGGCCATATCATTAATATCTGTCGTGGTCCGATCGTAGAGATGGCCATATCATGACGAAAGCTATCTATTTATCGACATTCCCATCTGACCACTGGGCAAATCGCAAAGGAGTTGCATTTCACGCCGCTAATGGCACCCCGACCAAATGGGTTAGGTTAGGTTAAATCTGTGACCAACCCGCGCGCGATCCAAGCGACCGAAACGAGCGGTGCCGCGGCAGCAGCCGGCGAGCGCTACATCCAAATTGGTCGCAGTTACTTGGCTATTTAGTATTTTTAGGACCGATGCACAACGAAAACAAAGCGACATCAACGTCTCTACCGGTGGCGGTAACTAACTATTTTACGATATGAACACTAATGTTTGGGCACATAGTGAAGTACTCGTGCGTTTAAATGTTCATATCGTCAAACGTTGAATATTCAATGATCTGGCCAGACCACATCATGATGTGGCCAGCGGTCGATGTTCCATTTCATGAAACGGTCGAACACTTCATGAAATGATCTGTTTTAAGATCTGGCTACGACATAGATCTCACATTCTAAAAATGAACGCCCCTCCACAGCGGTTACGGTCACATGCAAAGAAACTGTATCGACGCAATCCACATAATAATTATGTGGATTGGATGGCAACGACAAGCAACCAATGGCAAAGACCAATTGGTCTTTGCCATTGGTGGCTCTCTGAGTCACCGGCGAGACATAAAAGTGGGACCACGCGTCGATTTCGCCGCAAAAGTACGGTCAACGCAAAAACTTCGTGGCTACAAAAAAGTTGAACAATACTTGACGTCTATAATGGCTCCAATAAAGGAACGGATTGAAATGATTGATTGTAGTATGTGGGAAAATACATGTAGACATGTTAATGATATCAAAAAGAATAAAATGAAAAATTTTGATATGGGATTTATACGAGTAATTCATTGATAATTAATGTTGAGTCCGATTCTGATGAAAGTGATTAGGTATGATAAATGAATAATATTTCATAACGTTTGTTTTTACT
The DNA here is from genome assembly GCA_948252095.1 of Dicycla oo. Classification (NCBI taxonomy): domain Eukaryota; kingdom Metazoa; phylum Arthropoda; class Insecta; order Lepidoptera; family Noctuidae; genus Dicycla; species Dicycla oo. The sequence continues at coordinate 7,908,318 of OX411709.1, read as the reverse complement.
ATGTTTTATTACGTATTACAATATAATAAGTAATAAGTCAATAAATGCTTCAATTAATAATAATTTCATCATTTATTAATGTGAATTCATGCCTTATGCATGAATTCACATAATATATGCAGTATGTAGGTATACAGTAAATGAAATGACCCATATTAAATAAATACCTTACAAACATAGGTACATAACACTGATTTTTTTTATGCAAACGGTACCTACCGACTGACCAAACACCGAACAGCCGGATTTGTTGGCCAACTGGTGTAAAGATGAAACAACGTGCAACACAGCGAACGTGTCGTACCATACAGAGCGCACGCTAACCGCCGTACAATGCTAATACCTGGACTGACCGAACGATTAGTTGACCTCTAAGTGCGGCGACGAGTACATGTAGGTATATAGTAAAATCGTCGCACGCACACGAGTTGGAATAAATATTTCCTCTCACAAATTGAAATAGTCAAGTTTTGTGGAGGGGCGTTCATTTTTAGAATGGTTTATTATCTATTGTGTACATTTAGTTTTATTGCGAAAAATAACTTGTAAGTTTACAATGTATTTTAAAATGTCTCTTCCTAAGATATTTCAATATTACAGAAGCTAAATGTTTGTATTTGATAACAAATTCTACATGGTTTATTCACATAATATTTATATATTCTATTTTTATAAATGATTTTAATTAAACTTCACGACCACGTGTGATAACCAGATTAGTGTCCAAAGGAAGGAAATGACTTTGTAATAAGTCACACATGACAGTGAAAAGAATTTATCGTACTTATTTAGTTTTCTAATATATCTGTAATTGTTGCATGTCACTTTTCGTAAATCTACCCAGACTAATGTTAGACCAGTTATGAATAAATAAGTGTATGTTACTTATCAATGTGAAATAATCTTTTCATTGCCTCCTTAAATCCTGTATCCTACCAAAACCCTGAAAATGGTTAATAATTGAGGAGTAAAAAAGAAAAACTAGTTTATTTTTTTCAAAATTATGTAATACGATTTTATAATATACATCAACTTTAGTCAATATTCTATGATATCTAGAAATGACACTGTCGGGTATCTTGCTACTTATTAGCCGGTTTTACACACTCACTCGAGCGCGAGTGAAACAGAAACCATAACAGAGCGCGTGTTTGTAGATGTTGAAGGGGAAGGGAAGCCTACGATGCGACGCAGGGTTTTCCCGCGCGCGATACTGTACGCTCCAAAGCACTCGCGAAAGAGCGTGCGTGTAAAAGGGGCTATTGGTACAGATTGTAGGCACAGTGGAAAGGCAAATGAAAGAAAGCATAAGATTATACACGGGCAACACTGACGCAGCTGAGCAGGCGAAGTAAGGCTACGCTACAAACATGAGCAGTGATTTTTTTTTGTTTCACAAAAGTTCCCCTCTCACTCTTGACTTAGATCACGAAACTTTGGTCTGATCTCTTCAGTTATTTGTTTTAAGTGTTGCGTTAATGTACTTTGTATGTGTCTATTTGTGCGTGCATTAGACAGTGGTGAACACGTTAATAAAGTCTATTCCGCCGGCACTGATAATGATTAGCATGCATTCTTCAAAATTTAATAAACATGTTCATAATGATCACAGATCGTTAAGGCGTCTTTCATGTTCCAACACCTCGCATTAAACATGGTCTAAAATATCTTTATTTTATATAAAAAAATTAAATCATTGATCATACATGCAATTACAAACGCCAAAATGTAATTGAGCAAAGGAAAAGGAATTGAATTTATGGAATAATTTTAAGTTAGAACATGTAAGTAGTAGTTTCCACAATTATATATTCCAAATGCACCCCCCCCCCCCCCCCCCACTTCTATGTCATTTTATTTAGAATAAAATAAGCAGATAATGTTTATGTTACAGTCAAATCTTAAATGGTCGAAACCACTGCTGACTGGTTTCAGTCAAACCCATATTAAAAAATGTAATAATATAAAAAAGCAGTTTTAATTAGTCCTAGTTATATCTAGAATCACTACAAAAAATGTTTTTAAACAGGTCACAAAATGAAACCTACCAAAAATAAGGTTTATCTTTGCTCAGCTATCTCTGCTAAGCTTTTTTGAACTTCAAACTTTATTCCAAAAAAGTTAAACATCTAATTACAAAAAGAAACTGACGATGAACCCAAGTCATAGAAATAAAAGAATCAAGTTGAATATAATAATTGCCTGGAATATTTAGGATGCAGCTTATTAGAGCACGTTCAGACGATTTAGGTTTCTAAATAAGGGCTTAGGCCCTGTAACTTCTACAAAACCATGCAAGTAGGTGGCATGCCATTGTGACATTGACCAATCAGAAGTTGTTATGGCACAACGGCATGCAAACTATTTGAATACTTTTGTGCAAGTTACAGGCATGTGTTTATTCTCGCCCTAAATGGTAGTAATATTGCAAAAAAGGGTATTGACAGATTTTTGCAGTCTTCACTAGTTTAGACCAGTTAATAGACTGTGACATATATGTACTATCGAAGAAACTTACATCTGACCAATTTGAAACAAAATTCCGTTACTATAGTAACGGAACTATAGCGGCCGAGCGCTGCAAGCAAGAATAGTCCCTACGGTGTATACAGGGTTATTGGTAACCCTGTAGATAAAAGTTTCCTCGATGGTACATGATCTTACCGTTTCCTTTAACACGTTCTGTGCGGCCGACACGTATGTGCGATTTTCGAACGTTCACCAAGTGCTACCGTCGCATATGCGTGTCCATACAATTTATGTACTTCCTTCGAATGCGGCGCGCCGCACCTGTGGGTTTTTTGTGGGTTTTTTGTAGCAGTGAATGTGTTAAAACAGTTGTTTCAGTATTCATATACGGCTGAGATAAAAGCTTACAATATCCAAAGTAATACTTTACTTACAATATCTAAAGTTACGTGTTATATTTAATTTCATTGGAAAGGCGACTGTTGCTCAACGGCAGTGTAGCGGCGTACATTCCATCGTTAAAACTATGATATAGGTACTACATAATATCTCACGTATATACTATAATGCGTCGTGATACATCAGACATACACGATTTAAAAATTTGCATTTTGGTCACAAATTAGGATAAAAATGACGCACTAAAACTTAATTCTATATACAATTCGTTAGTCATAAATCATAATCATTTTTATTATTAATTTAATTAACAAGTACATACGATACGATTAGGAATAAGCATGAAAACTTTATTTTTAGCATAAATCACAGACACTTTTCTTTAAAAGTCGGCCACTTTAGGAATATTATTTAAACATTACAAACCACCAACAATTCTTGACTGGTTCACTTGTTTTACAATTCGCGGCCTGTCAATGTCAAGGTTACGACTAGTCTTGCTGTCGGCGGCAGACATTTTGGTGGAAATTCCCAATAAAACATGTTTTAAGTCGGCAAACAAGTTGCGAACAAATTTTTCAAATAACTAAAATACCAAACTCAATAGGTGGGCACATTGACTATAGAACAATTACAGTAAACTACAGCTTAAGAGAAAATAACGTAATCCTATTGAGTGAATATTGAATAAGATCTACATTTGGCTAGCGCCTTTGTTCCTTAATTACTTGCACATAAAATGTTGGCTACAAGAAGAATGGTTATTAAGTGAAAACACTGATTAAGGCAATGTTTTCATATCGCTTCAGTTAAAATCAGTTCGAGAAGCGACGCTTCACTTGTCGTGTCGTACGTGACGTCGATGATGATGCATACACGCTATGACAAGATATTCAGGAATAATGTCTAACGTAGTCGAATCGTGGTTGTGCCGCAACACATGGTACTCCATCACATGAAAACTGGTTGGTTCACCTTCCAGAGTCGTCTGCTTGTGATAGTAAGTGATGGGTGGGTGTGTAGTTATTTAGCACATATGCATCGAATTGGTGCGGCTAGTGTGGTCCCAGTGCGGGGTCGGTGCGGGCGGGTGCGGCGTCGTTGCGTCAGGTGTCGTTAGGCGAGCGCAACGAGTGCAGCGCGTTGCCGTGGCCCGCCGGGCGCCGCCGGTCTAGGAACGTCTTTAATTGTGTTGCCGATAATGCTGTTGTTGGTGCCTGGAAAAAGATTTATGCTCACTTTAGAATTTAGCACTATACGGTGTATAAAAGTTAGATTTAGAATAACTTAACGCCACTAAGTACGATGAAAATAGACATATATTTTTTAAGCTCCTTTGTTTCTTACATAATTTCATTCGTCAAATAAAATCCTTGACGTTTTATAGAGTATTCAGTATTTAATTGGGACCTCGTCAAACAAAGTGTCCAAAATTGTTATGTCATAACACCGACCTCGTCAAACCAAGGGTCCTGCAGCGCGTTGCCGGGTGCCAGCCTGCGGCCGGGCGCCGGCTCGAGCAGGCCGCGGATCATGAGCTGCGCGCGCTCCGCCACACCCGACCAGTGCTCCGGGGGGAAGCAGTAGTCGCACTTTATGATGTTGGCTGTGGTCTCCTCTATGGACTCGTCCAGGAAAGGCGATAGCTGGGAAGTTATTAGCATATTTTGTGCATTGCAATTTGACAACGATAATAGTATTCCAGGATGCTTCTGAGTGATACAGAAAAGAAATAGGTAAAAGTGAAAGTAGAGAATTGCAACATTTTTTGAGAGTCGAGTTTAAAACATTCGATGTGTAGCAAAATTATTTTCGAATTATTGCGATCAAACAAAAGCTGCATTGATTATTTATTTCTACGTTTCCAAAAACTAAACAGCAGCCCTTACCCCTGTCAAAAACACGTATAGAAACACGCCTGCGGCCCAGGCGTCCCAGGCGGCCGCGGGGGGCCGGCCCAGCACACACTCGGGCGGCGCGAACTCCAGCTGCGCCGGAGCAGGCGGCAATACCTCCCGCCCCGAGCCCGCCGCCCCAGTCCCGCCCTCGCCCGTCTCCACCGCGGAGCCCAGGTCTACCAGCTTCAGCTGGGGGACAGGGCCGCCTAGTTCCACAAGGATGTTTTCAGGCTGAAAATAATTAATAAAAACATTTTCACACCACGCTTGATAATGTCAAATTATATGTCATGCGAACGTAACTTAAATAAGTCATTATAGAGTCTGTGCTCCGGGTCTGGCTGGGCAATAGTATTATACTGAATTTCATTATAACCCGCTGTTCAATAACATAATATGAATTTTTAACCTCAACTACAAAATCATATGAAAACTTTTACCCAAAAACTTATTCGAAAATAGAATTGCTCTTTATTATCTCGCAGGTGTGAAAGGTAGAGTATTCTCCTCAGAGATAAAAGTGTCTTCGTGTTGGGCGCGCTTGCATTCCTACCTGCTTTCAGGATTCTAGTCCTAACTTCCTCGTTTCGTTCTGGAGTTTCCCGAGCCCCTTTCGTTACGCTCGGGATTCAAAATGATGTCTATGACATAAGACGTAGTGTCTTATGCTCATCCCCGTGGTGAATATCTAATATTATTTAATATAATAAAGTAAAAGTACTTTCTGCTTACCTAAAGTAAAGAAAGGAAACCATACCACAAAATTTATAAAAACTCACCCTAACGTCAAGATGTGCAACATTGATGGTGTGTAGCCAGTCTAGCGCAGATAGCAGCTGCTTCGTGTGGTGAGCGACCATCTGCTGCGTGTAGATGTGCGGCGAGCACGCGGCCCACTCCAGCAGCGGCCCCCCAGTGACCACCTCGAGGACTAGAGTGTGCGCCCCCGCGCGGGGCACCTCGGCGAACAGCGCCATCGCGCGCACCACGGCGCCGTGCGCCGAGCGCGACAGGATGCGGTACTCTCGCATCGCATCCGCGCCGCGCCCTGCTAACACCTGCAAGTTGCAATATTAAACTTAGTTATAATGTTCAATTTAGTCAATTCAATTAACTTATTGGTGGTTTTAATGATGGTTACTTGTTTCAGTGCTACTCGTTGTCCGGTGCCGGTGTCCCGCGCGGCGAGCACGCGCGCTGTGCGGCCGCGTCCGATCTCCTCCTCCACGCTGTAGCGGCGCGCGAACTGTTCGCGCTGCCACGCGCCGCCGCCGCCGCACGCCGCCGCCCCGGACGCCGGCCCCGCCGCGCCGCTGCGCGTGCAAATCAGCCGGAAGCTGTATTGTCCTGCAGGGAGTTCCTCCAGCGCCAGCGTGTTGGCGGCGGCGGGGGTCTCAGTAGCCCGCCTCCACTCGCCCTCACCCACGCGGCAGTAGTCCAGGTGCGCCGGCGCGGGCTCGTCCCACTGCACCACGAGCCCGCCGCCAGGGTGCGCGCGCACGGCGGGCACGCCTGGCACGCCCCCTGCGCCCACCGTCAGCCGCGCTGAACTCTGCACGCCACCCAGCTCGTTGCTGACGAGGCAGCAGTACACGCCGGCGTCAGACGCGCGGCATGCGTGTATAGTCAGTGTTGCGAGCCCGTCCGGACTCAGCGAGATAGCGAACCGGCCGCCGTGGCGAAGCGCGCGCGTCTCGGGTGCTGTCTTGCGCCATGAGGCGGCGGCCCTGGTGGCGACTGCGCGGCACGAGATGATGGCGGTGGCGCCGGGCGCGACCGTGACGTCACACGCCGGCTCGGACAGCTCGGGCGCGCGCAGCTCGGTGACCACGCCGTCGGCGCCGGACTCGCCCGCCCCACCGCCGGTGGCCGCGCCCCCGCCCGTGCCCGCGCCGCGTCGCAGCTTGAGGCCCCACGGCCGCTTGGACAGGCCCTGTCGTGTGCACAAGGTGAAGACGCACTACCGACGGGGAGCGGTCACCTCTACGTCACAAGCGTCGCATGCATGCTCACCCGCGCTCCATCGTCGGCATCGTCCGATTTATTTACAATTACTATTTACAATCAATAAATTAAAACTTAAAGTCAACGGCGGTTATTCCAAATCACTTAGCACATAAGTTGCGCGTCAGTCAAACGGCCCGCTATCACAGTCTATGTTAGAAATGCATTCCCGTGTATATCATACCTACAACAAAAGAAATATAGACAAGCGTTAAAATAAGACATGCAACAAAGAAGAAAAAGCTGTACGCCCAAGATTATAAAAGTGAAATAAAAAATGTAAGTGAGTTTATAATCAAAGCTCATAAAATATAATAGCGATACTCCCGTAGATATATATACTAAAGCGTGAAAGTCTCAGTACTTTTACTTTCAACTCTCATTATAAAAAGAGCTAGTTTGACCTACGAGTATGTAATGCATGGAATTTCACTGCAGTTCAAATCAAAAAGGCTTCTAGAATACCTACGGGAAATAAGAAAGTTCCATGTCGGATACGTCCTAATTACCTCCGTTATTCAGTTCATGTAAGGCTATAACACGGTATGTACCTTCATTATAGTTTGACCGATACCTCTGTACCGCGCCTTAGGTATGTGAGGGGGGGGGGGGGGGGGGCCGTTTCCCGCCTCGCATTCCTAACCGCTCGGCTACGACCTTGCCGCTACCAGCGGTAGCTTAGCGCGGGGCGGGGAGTGGTAAGATGAAATATACTAAAATACCACGAGGCGCCGCACGCAGCAGCTTCATACATTTTAGTATATTTGACAACGAGCGGTCTGGGTCAAACTATAGTACTATATAAACCGCTATTCCCCAAGCAAAGACCTAGGCAATATTTACAACAAAAAGAACTCTTTTGTTATTGTTAGTTTTGTACTTTTTAGTAGTCATTCTAATTTCATATTTTTAAATATTGTTTTATTTTCTAATATGTTTACAATTACTCATTTGTTATTATGATTTATGAGGTTCGTACATACCTACCCAGACAGGCATATATTTTCTGAACAAAAGTGTTGGACAGTTGCCAACAGCTGATAATAAAAACATTGAAGTAGGTACCAACAAGATTGTAGTTATACACTTGATAATAATTACAATCAGTGCATAAAACTAATTAGCGATCTAGACAAATGTAATTGGTTTCTACAATCTGTAATTACTCTGATAATGTGCGAAGTGTAATAAGCCTAATTTGTTGCTGGTAGTTAAAATAAATAAAAAATTACGAATATTATAGATTCGTTTATAGCCAATAAATACTGAGGCCTGAATTCCTGCTACGCTGATGTCGGTCGCGTACGGTTGCTCGCGTACGCGACAAATAAATAATAAAATACCGTACTTGCGATACCGACCGCTCTAAGGTACGATATTCATAGCGACTGTCTCGCACGCGTGGCATTCAGCTTATCAACGATAATCCATTAGGATAATAGTGTTCTGTGTCGATTACAAACTGAAGGCGCTCGCACAATTCCACGCATGCGGCGCTAACGAGCGACACCGACGCGCGCGATACGCGATGCGTAGCAAACTAGCAACGCGCAACGTACGCGCAGCTGACGTTAGCACCGCAGTGTGGTGCTATACTATAGAACACAATGTATGGTACGCGCGACCGACATCACCGCAGGAGCAATGCAGGCCTGACCATGCCAATTGTAGGTACTGACACAACCACTATGTTCTTGTATCAATCAAAGGGCTATAAATATAACTATTCGGAAAACTCTTCCTGGATTCCTACGGCTTTAATATAATTTTGTGACAACCCTAGCTGCAGTCACTCCCTTCGTTCCACAAGTATTGACATGAAAACGTCTTTTCGCTCTGTGTACTGGTGGTCAGTTCAATATTTCTGACCGACAAAAACATTTAAGATTTCAACCGCTAAAAACTAAAAGACTTTTAATGCTAGAGTAGTAGTTGAGCATTCAAAAGATAGGTCATATTAAAAATTTTAGGACGTCAGACTGAGACTGCACGCGAATGCGCGCGACCCTCTACTTTTCACTGTCGAAATATCAATTCGTATAGCGCAAAAACGTGTTTAGCTAGATCAGTTATTCTAGTGACTTTGTCAAGAGTTGACAAAGTACTACCAAGACCTAAAGAGAAACAACAGAAAAATTAGCCAAAACAGGGTTAAAAATGAATATGAAGTTGACAATAGCAAAATAATGTCAGATGTCATATCGGTCGTAACGATTTACGGCCGGCGGCTCAGAACCGATAAATATCATAATCGGTGAAACCTTACTTTATAAGGAATGCAATGAGCCTACTAAGTCTAGTGTCGAGCAAATACAATGGCTACGGGGCAGTATCAGAAACCGTAGTAAACTTTCATTTTCATCATCTGCCTAGCCTTTTCCCAACTATGTTGGGGTAGGCTTCCAATCTAGTTCGGATATACCCTCCCTTGGTAAGACTGGTTGTCAGACTTTCGGCTTTCTGACGACCCGTATCGACTGTCAAAGATCCACGAATGACAGCCGGGACTAACGGCTTAATGTGCTTTCCGAGGCACGGAGGGGTCTTGGTACGTAAAGATAGTCACCCATCCACGGACCAACCGCGGCAAGCGTAACTTAACCTGATCAAATGTCCCGTGCGGCTATTATTACTTAGCCACAGACCCGTCGTAAAATTTCAATCTGTTTTCACGATAAATTTCCAGTAAAATTTTAATCTGTTCTCACGAAAACAAACGGCGCGGGCTAAGTGCTGGCTGCGCCTACAAATTTTTTTAAAGGCCCTCAATGGTACGAGTATATTTGCTTACTAACTAAACTTACGACATCTTTAAATATGCAGCATAACAATTCTATTAAGATACTTACTGCGATTACTAAATCCATTAGAAGCACTTGCTCTACGAAAATCATCCTTACTGCTTAAGGCGGTGTCAATGTCAAATTGTAAACAGTGGTGTGCGGTTAACAGTATTATTTTGCTTATTTTCAACAGAAGCCTCAAATAGCTCGATAGTCAACTAATGAAAAGTGCCTGATGCCCACAGTCGGTATCAAGTACCACAGAAATGCATCGGTAGAAAGTATGCCTGTGATGAATCATAATCCTTTTTATTTGTCAGAATACGGTACATTATATGATTATGTTCCAAGTAACAAACAGACGGATTTACCGATACTGACCTATACTAATATTTACAGCGGTACCTGTTTTGTCTTGTTCTGCCGCCGCCTTTTCAGACCGCACTTGGCGTATTAATCGTCTACTGATTGGACATGCCTTCTCTTGACCTAAGTGTGAATTATTTTGAAAGTCAAGGTGTGACGTCGCGACTACTTTGAAGGATATCAATGTCGTTTCACAATTTAATGTTTTTTTTTTTTTAAATAAAGTCAAACGACTGTAGAAATATGTAGTACAGTCACGAACCGGGATTGCTGAGCCACTAGCTTATTATCTTAACTTGGTTGTGTTACACGAATGGCGGCCATTTGTCGTTATTGAAATGTCACATGTCAAATTTCACGGGCGGCATTCGTGTAACACAGCCAAGTTAAGATGATAAGCTAGTGGCTCAACAAACCCGGTACGTGACTGTACATACCCAATTCCTTTGTAGAACTATTAATGGGGAAACGTTCACGTTTAATTAAATAAATGTTTGAGTTATCCCCGAAAGCGACCTGATGACTCCATTGTCCATTTTCCCTTTATTACCCATACTTATGTTTCGGTCGTAATGTCTCATATCAATAACCTACCTCACCTTACATCATGAAAACACTTAACAGAAACATTTTTAAGCAGTGCGTAAATTTTCACAGGGTGCTCGTCCCATGAATATGTACAACTTTCACTATGGGACCACCTCTGAAACCACGAAAAAAATAAGCTTTTTCATACATTATTATTTTGGTCGAGTAGGTATTGAACTTTTGTGTGAAATAGTAATTTTTTTTTCTTTAGGCCTGCATTCCTCCTGCGCTGATGTCGGTCGCGCGTACCATACATTGTGTTCTATATAGCACCACACTGCGACGCTAACGTCAGCGGCGCGTACATTGCTAGTTTGCTACACGCCGCGTACCGCTCGTCAGCGCGTACGTCGGTCGTCTCACGCCGCGTACCGCTCGTCAGCGCGTACGTCGGTTGACTAGCAAGCATGGATTTGTGCGAGGGCCGTGAGTCTGTTATCGTTGATAAGCTGAATGCCACGCGTGCGTGACAGCCGCTATGAATATCGTGAATATCGTACCTTAGAGCGGTCGGTATCGCAAGTACGGTATTTTATTATTTATTACTCGCTGACGTACGCGACCGACATCAGCGTAGGAGGAAAATTTGTGTGAAAATTTGCGCACTGCTTAAAAACTTTTCCTGTATACAGAGTGTTAGGTTAAACGAGGGATTTACCTTAAAGGGTCGTTGTACTCATCATTATGAACAACTTTTAATATGGAACCAAACCTGAAATCGTGAAAAAATAAAAATCAGCTGTTTAACATATTTATGTTCGCATAATTCGTCAAAATGTAGGTAGCAGCTGATTTTTTTTTCGCGATTTCAGGTTTGGTCCCACAGTAGTTGTTCATAATGATGAGTACAATGACCCCTTAAAGTAAATCCCTCGTTTAACCTAACACTGCATAGCAAGACATGATAAGCAGGATATACAATCGAGATAATGTCATTTATCAATATCGACAATAGGTTTCTTTCGGGTCAGTGTAATCGATTTAATCCTAATTAGGGTGAATCATTTACTCGTTTTTCCTTGTAAATAGTCTGCTAGTGCGGGTTTCATGCTGGTTATGTGAATCTACGAGTAAAAGCCAGTCCCAGTAGCCCATAAGAGCTTGATCACCAGTTTTAAAACCATGAATAGAAAAGTTCTTTTTCCAGAGTTTAAAGACCATGCAATAAGATGAATTAATTTTGAAGTCACTACGCCTTTGCAGTTAGCCACCATATCAGACAACCTTCTTGAGTAACCTATATACTCTTAGGCTGGGTTCACACGGCAATACACCGAACGTTTTTTTTTTACAATATTCGATTTAAACGGTATTAAGAGCGGGCTGTTCACACGATACAATTTTGTACGTATAACAACGAATAGCTGCAGTAATACCACATAGCCATAGCCACACACAGACCGAATACGTTAAAAGTTTATTCGGTTTGCTTGACCAGTCCGGTGGGTATTCGATAAACGTATTTAGCTATGTAGGTTTTTTTACAACTAGTACAAACGATGTGTGAACGGGTCTATACTCAATGTATGCGCCACTTATTCGGTAACATTTATCCCACAAAAACGTGTAGTACAATGCCGTGTAAACCTAGCCTTAGGTTCACGACAGCCTATTTAGGGATGATCCCTTTGTCGGAAAGGGTGCACTAGCACTGCCTGCAGTAAGTATTCTTTTTCGGATCAGCACCGACGAACGATGCGATGACCCGTAAACGAATGCGTTGTGCTTACTTACAGTTGTACCTACGGCATCACTGTCAGCCAAAAGCTCATCCGTTCCTCCAAATGAGGATCAACGTTAGCTACTTTTGATTTTTCTTCTAGTATATTTTGCAAGTATTTTCGTACGTCTGGCAACTAAATATACAGAATTATTTGTAAAACACCAGCAACCTCTTAAGGCGTCATTGTACTCATCATTATGAAAAACTTTTACTATGGGACCAAACCTGAAATCGCGAAAAGCAAATCAGCTGTTCAGTACATTTACGTTCGCATAATTTGTCAAAATGTACTGAACAGCTGATTTTTTTAATGATGAGTACAATGACCCTTTAAGCGGTTGCTGGTGTTTTACAAATAACCCTGTATAGGTATCGCAGTATCTTATCAAGCCCCATCTCCCTTTGCATCTTGAAGCAGTAGCATACTGTTACATTTACACTATGTCGATTAAATGTGTTTACATGGGTGTGTTTGGCTGAAAAACAAGGTTCTGGCAACACTGTTTACAGCCATACAAGGGTGAAACATGTATCAAGTATCGGCCTGGGTTTTCATGATGCCTGTATCTTTGGTTCCTTTTCTTATGAACGTGCATAATGCATGTGGGTGAGTGATTCGTACTACATCCTTACTTTATAAAAGATAAACGGATTAGTACTGAGCCACTGAGTTTGCAGAGCGCATCTGATAATATGTGGTATCATTTTAATATTGTACCTACCGTCACCTGATATTTAAGCCTAAAAGGTGCTCGGACCAATTGGTAAGCTAATACAATGCTGAGGTATTACTAGCTTTTAAATTATCAGAACGTATCCATCGTTCCCCATTATTTTGTTTGTATTGTAAGCTTTTTCCATGTAAACAGATTTCCCCGACAGACTACAGGCAGCCATTGTTTACTTAGTGTCGTATACTTACATTGGATTGCGGCGGCGAGGTGGGACTTACGGCAGAACTGCCGCCGCCCTTTTTCCGCTCATCGGCGCGTATAGTCGTCGTAGGTAGGTTGATAGTATTCGCCTTGGCGTGAGGGCGCTGGGCCCGCTGTCGGAGTTCGGGCGCCAGGCGACCGCCTAAAGAAGGCGGAACGCTCTCCGTCTTGCGAAGCCCGCACCAACCCTCACCTACACTATCGGGACGGGAATAGGAACGTTAAAATCAAAATAAAACAAAATAAAAATGGGTGCACCAGCTTCTGTGTGTGGGCGAGTACTTTCTACCTTATGTTATTGACAAGTTAGGCTGCGTGGTTTGCATCTTTACGGCGTTGTACCGAGTCAAAAGGCATGTTTCAGTTTTATGAGATTGTTTTACCTTTTCTTGCTATGTGCATGATTATCTTTAACACTTCGATAGGATGTTCAGATTTTTATTAATTAGTTTTCAAATTAGTAATTAGTATTCAAATTCAAGATTTTCAAGAAGAAAGTACTCGTAATAAGGTTGAAAATAAAAAGGGGATAAAACCTTCAAGAAATGTTTCATGTTAGTGTGTTCAAGAAGGCTGGTGAGAGTTACTTCTTTGTTATTAGTTTAGACGTTGATAAATTACTAATATATGTATATTATTATGGACTAAATATTAGCGCGCTATATCTAGGTGTCGTTAGACTATGTAAGTTAGTGTTATCAACTACAGCGCTAGGCTCCGTGTCAGTCTATTAGCGCCAGTTAGCCAAAGCTGGGCCCCCAATTATAAACAAACATAAAAAAAGCATGCAGGACTAAAAGCACAAAACCACAAGCATATTTTATTGACATTTAATGTTTACTCATGTAACATAATAGTCAAGTAATACAGTGATTGTTAGATGTTAGTATTATATACATAACTAAAGATCCGACAGGCGATATATACATACGAACAGTTACAGAACAATAATACCCAAGTGCCGTGACACTCGAACAAATCAAAACTTTTTGGTCGAAATTGGATAGCAAAAGTAGATACAATTTCGTAGATACTAAAATATATACTAGTACAGATCATGATAGCCACGATCGTATAATATCGTGGAATTGAAACTACACAATTTATTACTATGAATTATGAATAAGTATCGTTTACATAATGTTATAGACAAGCAGAAAATATAACGCAATAATGGGCAATCACAAACGAATCATCGGCAAATAAGCCGCGCCTCAAATTAATTAAATCTAAAACCATAATACAGTCTAAAATTAAGTGAGTAATTATCTAGATAGCGTTATTGAAGCGTGGTCAGCTCCTCTCTAAAAGCGAGGTTCCCCTCAGCATAACAATGTTAGTTAACTTGTGCGGCGAGACACGCGACCAACTGCGGCCAGACAGCACACGCGCAGCGACGCGCCATACTCTACGTGCCGCGTGCCTCCTTGCTCTCAAGCGAAATGCGTTAGCGCAATTCCAGTACAACAACTGTTAGTCTCCTCTGTCCTCCGTAGCATAGCATAATTTTGCAAACAATATATAAGTTAATCTGAACCTTACATACTAATATTATAACATCCAAAGCTGATTTCATTAAGCATCTCATGTGAACATTATCGTTAATTCTTAAAACTATCTGGGATTGATGTTCATAAATACATGATAGGGTGAAGTATAACCTATTTATGGACAAAGCAAACAAACGCAAGTGTTGGCCCCAATACGTGAATAATTTTGATAATAACTCTCTAAACAAAGGGTTTGTTTTTAATTTTGTATAACGGCGGGAATTTGTACTGGGGTGTGGCTTGAGTTTGACATACTGCGTGATTAAATGTTTCCTTCATGTTACGTCAAATTAGTATTAACGATTAACCTGCGGTTGTTAATATTTAATTATAGCTAGTAAACATTCAAACGACCATCGATTGGGAGCTAATATTACTGTAAATACGTTAAACACCTAATAAATATGTCACTTTCGTGAAAGAAATAGTAAGTTCGGGTGCGATGGGACCTTCCACGTTATCAACAGAAGTTGATATCGTGTGATCCGTAGGTAGTAAGGTTTGAATATTCGAGTGTATGTCGGGCGTCTATAACTATCCCTACCGCACACTATATAACGTGTATATGCAATGTATATGTGACTTACCTAAGCATGCAATACCTTCTAACTCCAACCATTCAAAATATCGTTCATTCCTTTATATCCAGTCTTCTTCGATTCCTACTTAACAACTAAGTAAAACGTTAAAATATAATCATTTGATCGATACAAAACGATGCGGCGTTTCAATGAGCTTCAGAAATGGTGCGCGAACGAACAAATCTACACCTAACACCGTTGCGAAGGAAGTCAGAGTTCAGAAAGCGTATCCTTTACGAGTATACCTACTGTGCAAGAAGTCAAGTTCAGAAAGCATATCCTTCACGAGTATATTGCGCAGGAAGTCAGAAAGTATATCCTTCACGAGTATACTGAGCAGGAAGTCAAGTTCAGAAAGCATATCCTTCACGAGTATACCGTGAACATTACATGAACATTACTCAACTCCAGATCCAGAAGATGGGTACGATATCTGGCTATCAATAGAACCCACGCGCCTTTGTTAGAAGATTTTGTGGCGCCAGTTTCTCTACATTGATTTAATTAAATACTACAGATTATATGTACCCAATGAGTATATCAATTACTCAGCAACTTGAGAATCTTTCATGTCGGTGTGTTCGAAAATATCAGTGAACTCACTCTCTTAGAAATCATGTTAGGTGTACTCGGTCAAGTCAGGTGCGAGGTCTGGTCTGGTGAGGCGAAGTGAAAGCAGCAGCACTGGACAATATACAACGCCACTACTGTCCCGCAGCAATTATAATCTGCGACGTAGTGCCTACCAACGCTCCGCTGCTGCCTCCTCTGCTTCGCCGTTGGCCGTTTACTTAACCACGTTATTACATAACGCGTGTATCTATGATTGGCCGTGCTCTAATACTTTCTATAATAGAATATGGGCAGTGTTCATTGCTCTAACGTCATTGGCAGACGCTTACATCTAAATCTATTCAATGTACTAACAAGTAAACATCATCTCACAAATTTGGGCAGTGATCACTTAATGCAATTGTTAATGGCAGTATGTTATTGCTAGATGGGATCGTGTTGCAGTCAGTTAAGGCATTACTGCCAAAACTCATCATCTGTTCTTAACCTGGTCGATTGATAGTGACAACTAATCACTACAATACCTACCGATCAGAGATCGCAGTGATGACGTTGTCACGACCACGCCTCGACGGTCCGCTGACTCAAATCGATCAACACTTTCATTATTGCTACACTTTAACATAACTAAGTACCTATCTCAACGTTAAAATTATCTAAATAAATGTATATCTTAATATCAATTCCAGTGTTTGTTAACCTAACATGGACAATATAATATTCGCTAGTCGACGTTGTGTGACGTCTATCACGCTTGCGTGTCCGCCCCCGTACACAATTCGTACACAATCGATTCAATTATATTTTTTTTTACTATCGCATTCATCTTCACATTACTTACTAATGATTTTATTATCTTAAAGGATCAAGCACTTTCACACGTCTGGACGTTCTAAATAACGTTCTTCTGTTAAAATAGTACAACTTTACTGTTCGCTACTCATTCGAAGTGGTCACGTTTGTAGAGCGATGGGTGCTGATACTTATGAATGCGCGCTAGAGTAGACGCGTGTACCTATGAAACACACAGCGTTCCTGCGAGTGTGTGCATTGTGCAGTGTTCCCATTAGCCACTCGTGCGATTGTGTTCAACCCGTCACCGTACGCATACACTGCCATTTTACTAAAGATCTAAAATTTTGTGCACATAGTTCGTAAAATACCACTCCGGGCCTATTCTACTAGGTGTAACCTATAAGTGAGGTACTCGATGACAGCTAAATGACGCCGATAAACTAGACGATATTGCTTATGGCAAGCATGACAGATGTAAAGCTTTTGATTCCATGTCGAAGTAGTTTGTCGGCACCTTCATGTTTCCTAGTTGGCAGTCCGCCGACGACATATGAGATATTTTTTCCATACGTGATTTTATTATAACTACTATAATTTTAGGTTATTCGAAAGTCAGAGTTGAGGTTTGTTGGATGGATAACAGAGTCGCATCTAATACATAAATACAATTGTTAGTTGTTACAGATGTTGTTACTGAGACCAGTCAAACATACTGATCGGTATTTTTTTTACAATTTACAAAACGATGTTAGAAAATCTCGTTTCTGGGATGAAAGAAAATTGTTACAAATGTGTGGTTGTTGGTATCAGTAACTGTTAGTATAGGCAAATATATAAGTTAGTCAATACTGGGTATTGAAACGTCCGGGTGGCGTCTTGTTCGCTACTTACGCGGCGGGGTCGCGAGCCGGCTCACGAGTCA
Source organism: Dicycla oo (assembly GCA_948252095.1). NCBI lineage: Eukaryota > Metazoa > Arthropoda > Insecta > Lepidoptera > Noctuidae > Dicycla > Dicycla oo. The sequence goes on along the minus strand of OX411709.1, from coordinate 7,890,732 downwards.
ACTGTTCCCGGAGGTAAGCACCCGGGTTCTCGAGAGCGTCGCCAAAGTTCTTCTGCAGCGTCAGAATGCTGGTTAGGGTAGACACCCAGTTAGCGCGCGTGGCCTCTGACGGACGGCACATGTATGACATCTTGGGCTTGGTGGCGTCGTCTGTGCGCACTATGAATGCGGCGTGTGCCTCTATCTCTTCCATTTCCATCTTGTTGACCTGATCGATGTGATACACCAAATCAATATTATGATAAAGATTATTGCCTAGACTTATTTGTATAGATAAAAATGCAGTGTCTCTCTGTTTCGTATGTTTTCACGGGTAAAACGCTATTATTTAATGAATTTATGTATAGAGATAGTTTGAACATTTTATTTAAAGGGTATCTGTGACGTTGTACTGTTTGCAGATGACACCTCTCTTATTTTTAAAGTAGACAGGAATAGACAAGATTTTGACGACGTAAACAGTGCACTCTCAATGATTACAGATTGGTTTACGACAAATAACTTAGTTCTCAATGCTAAGAAAACGAAATGTATAAAGTTTGCCTTACCGAATGTTATAAATCTAGGACCCAACATCGTTTTAGATAAAGAGATGCTTAAAACTGTAGACTTGGCAGTTTTTCTGGGTATAACAGTAGACGCCAAACTTCAGTGGGGCCCACATATATCAAGCCTAGCGGGAAGGCTCAGTTCAGCCGCCTACGCCGTCAGGAAAGTAAGACAATACACTGACGTTGATACAGCTCGGTTAGTCTATTTTAGTTATTTTCATAGCGTTATGCCATACGGTATTCTGCTCTGGGGCAAAGCCGCTGATATTCAAAATATATTTGTTCTTCAGAAACGAGCTGTTCGAGCAATTTACCAGCTCGGTGCCAGAATTTCTCTGAGAGATTTTTTTAAACATATTGGTACGAGTATTCTCACGGTGGCATCACAATTCATCTTCGCCAACATCTTATATATTAGACAAAATATACATTTATACACTAAAAACAGTGATATTCACAATCTTAACACCAGAAATTAGGACAAATTACGTGCTCCATTTTACCGGCTTCATAAGGTTCATAACTCATTTGTTGGGCTTGGTATATCCTTTTATAACAAGCTACCCTCTTCTGTGCTAGATTTGCCCTACAATGCGTTTAAAGCCAAAGTAAAATCTAACCTTTGTTCAAAGGCATACTATTCTATCAACGATTACTTACACGATAAGAATAGTTGGTCGCTATGTTTAACTTAAGACAATGTTTATGTTCTTTATCCAGAATTAGCATACCTACTGACAGATTATATGAGTTCATATAATTATTTGACTGTCAAGGTCAATTTATTTTAATTTTATTTTATTTAGTATTGACATAATCTACTCATTTCAATGTTTATTTATTTATTTATTTTTATTTTTTTTATGAGTGGTATTGCAATATGTGGTTAGCTAGTGACCTCGACAATTGATCATAGTTTTCGTGCCTGAGCAACCGGCAGCAAATTCGTCATGATGTCACTGCTTGCGGTAGCGTCGGGGATCGGGTCGTCTCCTTCCCTCAAATATGGCGAGGGGGATAATGGCTGATTTTTGCGTTAAGCTCGTGAACGGGTACTGCTTTTGGTGACTGGTCGTCTTGCTGACCTTGGTTTTGTTTTATTATTAGTAATTTACATCGTTGTTTATTTTACTTCAATGGTCCTAGTTTATCATATGTGACTTCGAGTTACGACTACATGTACGGCTATATGTAAGTGGGCACGCCCTTTATTACTGGAGGCTTTTATCTAGGTTAGGTATAAAGTTCTGCTTACAATTTTTAGTGTTGTATTTTTGTTTCTGCTTGAGTATAGTTTTCGATTTTTTTCTTTTATTCTTTTTTTTTGGTATATTGGCGTGTGCTAGCTGACATAAATAATAATATAATTTAATGATTGTGTTGCGTAGTGTACTTAGATATATTATTTTGCGCAGTGTTGTATAGAATATATATATATATATATATATATATATATATATATATATATATATATATATATATATTTAACTGAACTGACCGCTGTGCTGCTGGGGACTTTGTTGCGCCACTTCTTCTCCCCAGCTAAAGCAATAGGAAGTGGTGAAGGGCGGGCGTTTTGAGGGACTTATGTAATGTTGACGTTCGAAAGTACTGATTTTTGAATTTGACCCTAAACAAAGACAAAGGCAAATTCCTTTTTAAACCATACCTGCGAAATGGATGTCTAAAACTCATGTTATGTCAAGAGCATGGTAAACAAACCTGGATGTGAGCCTTGTAGTTGTAAGTGGGGCTGCTGTACTGGCTCTTCTTGCCGACGGCATCGCTGAAGATGATGCACTGTTCAAACAGGAACACCTGCAGTTCCTTGCCCTTGTCGCTGCCTCCCGACACATCCGACACCACCATGCACTCTTGGATCAGCAGCTTGCCCTGGGCGGTTATGTTGCCCTGTAAATGGCAAGTCGCTCTTGTAAACTCACATTTTGTCGTTTAGAGTAAAGTATATTTGTTTATTTTAATGCCACAGCCCGTGGTTGACGCTTAGCTTTCAATGTGCTCAGCTCGCTCAATTCTTAACTCAGCTTTGGTCAAGCTGGGGACTGGAACACCAGAACCTCCGAGGCCGAGAGTCTGTCACAGCGGCAACAATCACAGCTTGACCAACGTCAACTATACAAACGCGCAAGCATTTGTAACTCGCTGCTTATGGCTTAGGCAATGGCTTACGCGCTTTGCACTGAGCGGCTATAGCAGTCAACAACATTGCAGCGCTAGATTCGCTTTGAGTTCAAAACATTTAAAAAATCGCACTGGCTGAAACATTTTGCAAAGGAGCTTAAATATTATAAAGTGGGTTCTTACCGCGAATCCCTGAAGACGGCCGACGTCCATCATGTTGTTGGCGTTCTTTGGTATGATGTCGGTGCACTCGACGGCCTCGCGCAGTGCCGCGATCACATGCGGGGCGGCGTTGGCGTGCTCCGAGTACGACAGAATCTTCTTCACCAACAAGTGATACTTTTGGATACGCTGAATAGGCTTAATTAGCAAATCGCCGAGCTGGAAAACGACAGGCGCATATTACAATAACCACGCACTTCACAGCGACACATCACGAACATGCAAACACAAGAAGCGACAACAACAATCACATTTTCATAATGGACGTGTTAGAGAGCGTGTGTGACGTGAGAAAATAAATGTAACGACCCAAAGGTAAAGGCATTCCCTTTGGCCGAGTCTGTGCCACAGTGCACAGACTTAGCCTGTCATGTAAGAGAATACCTGCCGTCATGTGCGCCGCCACCGAGCGCGGTTAGTGACAATGTCAACTGAACTGCCCGGCTCAAAGTGTTGCGTGAAAGACGTACGTACACTTTGTACTGGCATACGACTACCTACCTACATCCTATGTCAGACTCCAGATAATAGCGTGCAGGGCAGCTTACCCCAGCCCGAATGTAAACAGTTTACAAATAATACTCCGAGCAAGCTGGTAACAGCAGAATTGTAGCAAACCCCAATTTTGAATTTCCAATGCTTCTAATTAATTTTCTGTGTCTATCGTGTGATAGAATTGAGTTGCCAATTAGTTACGATACACACAGGTACCAGCATTGATTGGTAGTTTAACTCCGGTAATACCTGAGACAGAGTTAAACCAGCCCCGGGGAGGGAAGCCCGTTCCCTTAGACGGACCTACAATCAAGCACATGTCACCCAAGTGTTGATGAATGTTGCGTATGCTGGACGTGATGCGCTCGAAGGTAAAAATGTTTCATGAAATGTTCAAATGCGGTTAATATTAATTGGCAGTGATAATGAAAAAGCATTAGTTTTCTGAAGTTTATAATGAAGCCATGATTTTTCCGAGGTCAACAGCAATAAAAGTTCCATGGCACAGAAGTACCAGTGAAATTGCTCTCATGGAGTGTCAGAAATTATAAAGCTGTTACTCCACAGGTGCCGCCACTAATTGCACTGTGCATTTGATTATGTTTTTTTTTTTTTAATGATCATGCGAGGATGTAGTGCGAGTAGCTTTTGTGTGAAAGAGGGGGACTATTTGTTCCATTGAACATTTTTTCAGATTCACTTATCCTCTATGTGCCAGACACTGATACACGGAAATATATTTAAAAAAAATTGATGTTCGTTCAATTAAACGGTAGATATACATTAAAAAGTTCAGACCTGGTAAAGATTACCAACGATGAAGAAGACCGAAGGAATAGTTTAGTCTTTTTATTAGGATTTTGAAAATCTGGACAGTCTTACAGTCTCGGGACACTAGATAACCCACGATCCAAGTCCGGGATGTCCCGGGACTTCCAGAATTTTCAGAAAAAAATTAAAATCAAGTTAATTTTGGGCAAGATGTATCACTAAAAAAGCAATTTGCCTGTGATTTTTAGACAAGGAGAATACTAGCCCGTTTTTGCCAGATGTATCGTAGGTTTATTATGTTTAACGCGATGTAAAGTAGTTCCAAGCTTTCAGTGCGTTTTCCGGTTGCCTCGAACAACTGGAACTCCTTTTTATAATGTTGCTCTTGATTGTTGTGCAATAGCGTGGATTCGAGTACATTGTCTTCGATTTTATTATGTTACTTTGAAACGACTTATTTATTTATTTATTTAATCCATAATATTACAGACTTTTATTTTACCATAACACCAACAAACTGCAAAGCAATTTGTCGCCAGTAGATTCTCTTTGATTTTGCACGAATCTTTGCTAACTAAATATTAAAATTAAATCTAAGTTAAAACTAAGAGTAAGACTATGCCTTTGTAGGCAAAGACTCTGTATGTGAATCCGCATGTGACTCGTAGGGTTTGTTGTGTACTGTAGAGGCATTATTACATACTAGGTTCGCGTCCATTATTTCCTAATCTGGCGTTTGAATACGAGGGATATTTTCAAAAAATTCTGCAATACAGTTCTTCCCCAAAAGCAACAAGTGCTATGTTACTCTAACTCGAAATTAAAAAATCCGTATTTTGAGACTGTAAGCTGCAGTGGCCAGTATCTCGAGTCTCGAAGTCTCGGGACAACTAAATTTACAAAAAGCCCCGGGACTTCGAAAAACGAGACGTCCCGGGACCCAAACCCTACTTTTTTATAAATGAAATACCTTTGCATAAAACACTTAAGAGGACTACAGGACCTTGCGCGGCCACTGTCGAACTGTATAGAAAAGAAAGAGAAGCGCGATGACACAACGCTTGCAATTTATTGCATAATATGAAGCAATTATCTAACTACAACAAATCGATTGATTGGACTATAAAATTAAAACACTAATACGTTAGTGTGTCGCTTGTAGAATAATCTGACAAAAAATCAGAATGATTTGTATATTAGTATGGTTTTTAATAGTTAAAAAAAATTTTTAGAGGTATCTTCGTGATTTTTTTCTATCGTATCAAATTAGTTGTATTATGTTTCATCACACTATAATTAAGTACCTAGCATATGTATATCCTGAAGAATATCATATATTTTTCTGATTTAGTTTACTGCCATAGATCATATACTTTTAGGCATTATAAAACTAGCGGTTAGTGCGTTTAGGTCCAGTAGTCCCCTTAAGAAAGAAAGAAAAATACATTAAGAATTTTGTATTATAGAATGGCTGTGAGCTAAAAATATCAAAAATCAACTAAAAATCAAATTGCGTTATGAAAGAAATTCGTATATTTTTTTCTATTTTGCCAAAATATTCATAGTTCGAGGGAGATAGAGCACAAGGTCCTTTATCGGTTTCTCAAAAACGGTCAACTAGCCTATCTTGCTTCCGTGTATCGGTGTCGCACTTATGTCTTCTAACAAAGTTCCAACGCACCTGGAGCTTCTGCCCGAGTTTGACGCGCAGCTCTTGGAAGTAGCTGTCATACTCAGACACAATGTATTCGGACACTGGCTTGTTGCGGCAGTAGGCCTCGTACAGAAACATGCGCTTCTCCAGGAATCGGCGGAACAGCGGGCCCAGCAGTTCAGGCTCTTCCACGCACAGATGCAACTCCCTGACAAATTTACTGCACAAACCAAAATTTCATCATGTATGCATTTACACATATAAGTACCAAGGGGTATCGTGTTACCCAGTAACTGGGCTGTGGAGGTCAAAAAGGCATTCGCTCCATGTAAGATAGGTACTGATATTCAGCTGCAACCGGTTAGACTGGAAGCCGACCCCAACGTAGTTGGGAAAAGGCTAGGCAGATTGATTGATGCATGTACATATGAGTGAAATAGTGTCCTACGCAAGCTTAATGTTCAATAAACTTTAGATCAGGGACGCCAGCGCGACGACTGCCTAAATAGGTATTATCATTTACAGCTAAACAAAATAAAACGTTTAAATATTTATTTACACGATTTTGGTGAGACGACGAATTTGTATGTTTCTACTTGAAATATATGAATGTTTGTATTTAATAAATTTAAAAGCAAAGCAATTTAAATAAACAGTTAAATATTATACCTAATCATTACTTTAACGACTATTTGCTCGTATTTTAATTAAATAGATACTAAATGGCGAGGAAATTGGCTGAGTTAATATTATTATTCTAACTCTCAAAATCCATAATTCTATAGGTATAAATATTTATTTTTATTCTGTAAAAAAATAAAAAATAAAAATAAAAAAAAACAATCGCACAGCGCTGTAGCACATTCGCAAAAACATATCAAATTACTGTAGACATGTCAAAATCTGCTCCAGAATAATCTATATAATACTCTCGTAATTTTCCATAGTTCTGATTCCACATGGGTCTCTTAATATAAACAGGCCTAATTGCCCATTGTTTTGTTGATTGTTAGGAACTGTCCTTATATTAAAGGTACTGCACAAATAACAATAATAACTAAGGTGTAGTACTCACTCGCGGTGCCATTCATAGATAGCCTCGATGTTGCCGAATATCATGCGGTGTCGACGGTCGCGCAAGCCCTCGGGCAGACACGGCTCAGCATTCGGGTCCTACACATAAAATACTCATTAATTGAATTGTTCACCAAGTTAATCTCACTGTAGGTAACAGCCATGTTGCAAAGTTTTACATTGGTTTTCATTTGAGTAAGTGCTCCTAGCCATGTTGGTTATTTAATTAGTGACAAGTTGCACCACAATAACTTATTAAACGATTTCACTGATAAGGTCCAGAGTATAAGTACCACTATCTTAAGCAATACATAATTACAAAAGTGGGATGTACCGTCTGACTTGCCTGCACGTGTCGCATGTAGCCCTCGCAGATGAGCTGCAGATCAGACACGTATATTTCCTCGGTGTCCACGAGTTCACGCAAAACGTACTCGCGTTTCTTGAGAGTAGCCTCGTAAGACTCCGGGCCCGGAGTAACCGGGACTTCCTCTTCTTCAACCTCCCCACTTCTACCAGATGAAGATGCAACGCCATGCTGTTCCTATTCACACATGTACGTTTTTAAAAAATAATTATTCAATCGACTCTTTTTTGCTAATTGGTCTCTAACTAAAGAAATAAAATATGCTGTTCTAAAAGCTTTTGTTTTTGACTCAGGTATAGTCAGCGACATAAGTCGATGATCATGTCGGAATTTTTATAAATAAATATTGTAGGATCTAATTATTATTCTGAATATATCATAATGCAAGTCTTGGAATTTGGTATTTTCTTCAATAAATTGTTGAAAACACATAAGTTTTGTTGCAAAATCTTCTGAAACTGGACTATTGTTGACCGACATAAGTCGCTGACCCTAACGCAACGGGGTGCGGAGAGTAGGAAATTATACACGTATGATGAATATGGAGCAAACTGTTTCGCCTAATCAAATTACTCTCTGAAATATGATGGATGATAACATTAGGTCAATGGATGATAATTTCATTAGCAATGCAAATTATAACTGAAGGCTATGGCGTCACACGTTACCTGCTTGCCCTAAATCATACTGAGTAAACATCGAGGCTGCTGTGGTACAAGATAAAATAACACATGCATAATAAAACCAAAGTAAAAGCCTCAACGAAAGACATGCATATGACACGAAGCGATCTTCCGCAAGTTAAACAAAATAAAAATGTGCAGCCAACTCAACTCACACACTAAATTAAATATTTGCCGACGAAATCAAAGTATAACGAGAGAGGAAATAAAACTACGGTAATATTATACTACATACTGTTCAAATTTCATAAATAGGAGAACGGTGGTTTCATTTTATGTTATGTTATAAAATTCAATCGTCTTTTTTAATTAGATGGAGTGACTTTCATTCGATGTTGGAACCTTAAAGGAATGATATGACAAATGTCATAGTAGTTCTGGAGGGTACTCAAAGGATGTTGTGCCAAGGATGGCGTCAATAGAATGTAGCAGATCTATGGTATTAGTTGTAGGAACCACTTGCGCTCTAATCAATGGCAAACAAGTCGGGAGCGTCACGTAGCACTAAGTGCCCATTAGTCGCCATCGACACTTTGAACAGTACGCGTATTGACAAAACAAGGGAAAGAAAACCAAACATGCAACAATCATGCATTGAGATAGAGCCGCACCATTCTTTCTTTGACGATTTGCATGATCTCGTCAATATCGGCCGAAGCCGCGTTGCTGTCAAGAGCATCCATTGCCAAAGAGTTCTGAAAATGTTGACGTATAAAAATGTTGCGTAATTTCCGTAAAAGTACCAGATCCCAAGGGTTAAAGTGAATATTGCATAGTGACCGTGGTAGGTAGTGAGTTGGTGGTACTTACGCGCGCTGCCGGAGCGGATGTGACTACGGCAGGCTGCGGTGCTTGCTGGAGCACGGCTTGTGGGTTCTGACACAATACAGCACATGTTAACATCCTATGTTTATAAAAGCGACACGACTTGCATTGTTATGTTATATATCTCTGGTTTGGTTTTCATATTCAGGATCTCCGATAACCATGTCACCTGGAGGGGTAGTACTTTAGATCCCAAATCCTCGTTGCACTTACGCTTCAGTGAAGTAGTAGTGAGAACTAGTATAGAGTGCTCATTTACTACTCGTTATGAAGTTAAAGTAGCATAATATCTTATAGTACCTGGGCGACCAAGCTCTGCTTTGACGAGACCTAGCTAGATTGGTTTTATATATTGCAACTTTCATTGAAATCGTTAGAACCGTTTTCGAGAACGTGATTGCAAATATACAAGACATTTTTTTAAGCAGTGCGCAAATTTTCACAGGGTGTTCTACTTATGAATATGAACAACTTTTACTACGGGGCAAACCCTGAAATCACGAAAAAGAATCAGCTGTTTCATATAAAAGTTCAATACCTGCTCGACCGAAATATATGAAACAGCTGATTTTTTTCGTGATGTCAGGGTTGGTCCCATAGTGAAAGTTGTTCATATTCATGGGTAAAACAACATGTGAAAATTTGCGCACTGCTTAAAAATTGTCCTATATAAAGGTGCCCGGAAATTCGACCTATTCCTTGAAAGGGGTTATACCAGAGGTCATTTCCAGCAAGTTAAGCCCTGTCAACCGGGGATCGAAAATTAATGGTTACCGAGTTACGGAGTTTTTTAGATTATTGTTAAAATTTTCAGACTGGTCTCCAAAAACAAATAATTTAAAATAACTACTTTTCTCTCGGCACTTATTTCTTATTTTTCTGGCTGATGATAATTTTGTTAAAAAAAATATATTACTGCTTAATTTGTTGGAAAAATATCTCTAGTATAACCCCTTTCAAGGGATAGGTCCGAACAGCCTGTATACAAACATTCCTCATTTAATACTATAGGATAGGATAGGTCAGTAAAATGTATTGGAACTAAGATCCTACTCATTTATTTACTCATTAATAAATAAATGCCATATCGGTAGCGAGGTGCAAAATATATTTTTTCAAAAAGTTGTCCGTTTTTTCCCTATACATATTTATTTGTTCGGTTAACCTACTATAGTACTTCGCTCACGTACAACGTCAATGAAGAAGGATAACAAACCATTTTTATAGACTAAACACCATCTAATTTTGGTGGGTATTACGTCACCCGTAATATCGATAAATAAGCGCTAGGTACCTACCCACATTTGAGTTTTCGGAAAATACACGCTGTTGAAACAAAGAACAGAATCTACATGGTATGAAGTACGAAGATTAAATGCACACAGAGTACTGATCTTTATTCCAGATTTGGTTAAACATTTCACGTGGTTTTCCCCATTTTCTCATGGAAGAGAACGAGGATATTCGCACTAATCATTGTAATTTTATAATGTTTATACCCGATAGGAGATACTATGGGTTCCCGCAGACAGACGCGACGGTGGAACAATATTTCTATGGAAAGTTCACTGAAATTGTTCTACCGGAGTCGCGTCGCGCCTGTCCGCGGCAGCCTTAGTAAACGGTGTAAGTTGTTTGCGGTCACGATGGGACATTGACGCGCAAACTGTTACCAGGAATTCAGCACATGACTCTACGACTCCCCAGCGTAGAAATTGTTTGCCCTGTACCTATATACACTACAGTTGGTCCATACCTCATGAATGTGCAAACAACATAATTAATTAGTAAACTACGCCTGTTATTGTGGCGCTCAGGTACACGGAGTCACCATGTACGGCAACAATGAGTGAATGCGGTGATTTCACTTGCCCGGTGTGTAATTAACGACTCGGGGACTTGTTTAACCACATTTTCCCCAAGTGCCTATGTGCCCGCACCCTTACGGCCAGAGCCGGTGTGAACACTGCCTTACATAATTATTCACTGTTATATGCGAACTTTCAGCTTCTTCACGCGCAAGTGTTACACCTGTCTAACTGTACGAGGTTGAACACGCCAACAGTTTGATGTAGACGCCCTATAAATAAGTTAAGTTTCCACCTTTTCCAACTGCGAGTGTTCTAGAAACTTGCTTCGTTGTTTTTAGCGGACTATCAACAACTTCTTCTTGCTAGTTCAACCATGGAAGTTGAAGCCTCCAAAATGTCTGCAATACGTCAGTGGATGAGTAATAACGAATTAACGCTACTACGTGACCAAAACAATTAGGCTCAAGACAGCTACGAAGTTATTGGAACTAGGGAGGGAACGGTGATTGATATTGTACGTATTATCATCACTGCCGAAAGCGAGTATACGACTGCGCGTCACTACGGGAAGCGCGGGGTGCTGGCGCCCAAACCGAATTCCTGTCATGCGCCTAATTGTTTTGGTCAAGTAGTACTTTATAAACGCATTTTTTTATGATCGTTTACTATTAAGTAAATCTAATACGAGTACTTACGCAAATGTTTTTAGAAATCAAAGCTCCAGTGAAATTTTTTATTGCGAGTCCTCTCCATTGTAAGACTACTGTACCTATAGCTGTGTGCCGCCTTTGACTGACCACATAAGTTATCAGTTTACGATCAAAGAGCTCTTTCGTCGAATAACAGTTTGCCTGGATGGGCTCTAATAGGCATTGAATATATCCCCATTGTCGACAGATTCGATCTTGGCAAGGAAACCGCTGGTCAAAGAGCATAATAGGGGCTGAAACTACAAGCATACCTGAATAGGTTTCATGGGTGGTGGTAGTTCCACGTCCGCGGCCTCGTCTTCAGCCTCATCGAGTGCGCCCGGGCCTGCCCTCCCTCCCGATTCTGGGTCATCGCTGCGTCCATTATCGCCGTAAGGAAGCTGCACCAATAACATTGACATGTAGCTTATATCTTTATCTATGTTATGTATAGTGCGGTTTTGAACCAACACTAGTCCAACGGCAAGAAATTGGTCGCTTAATTATTTAACTAATAATCAATTGTGAAAAAGCTACCGTAAGGCGGCATTATGAAAACGAATATTTCAATGAATCGATGATTTCTAAAAGGGCACTTGTCACACTGTATTCTCAACAGATAAGTAGAAATCAACGATTCATATACACTGTGTAAAACGGCTTTTTTTACACAGTCATAGAAATGTTCGTTTAAGCGATAATAAACTTTATTACATTCTTTGAACTTGGATGAAGATAATGAATTTTTGTATAAGACATCTCATGTCGTATTTTAGCTTTATCAAAATATAGTTATCAGTGCATGACGCAGTACCTATTGGATCCCTTACACCAGAGATGGCGAACCTCTATACATATTTGTGCCAATAAAAAAAAAAAAAAAATGAATGTGGCCATGACGTGCCATCAAACAATCCTAACTTAGTGACTACTGGAAAAAATATATAGAAGGTCTATCTTTTTATACACGAAACCTCTTAAGGAGTCATTGTACTCAACATTATGAACAACTTTTACTATAGGACCAAACCTGAAATCGCGAAAAAAATCTGTAGCTCCGTATATTTTCACAACTGATTCTTTTTTCGCGATTTCACGTTAGTTTAAAGTTGTTCATAATCATGAGTACAACGACTCCTTAAGATATTTCGTGTATAAATAGATACCTATACCTTATATTATTCACAATAATACCCAGTTTTATATTTATTTAAATGAAGGAATAAATAAGCGCGACTTCTGCTGTTGCAAACTAGATGAAAAGGTAGTAAGTACCTAAATTTGTGAAATCACGGCGTGCCCCAATTATTTTGTTACGTGCCACCAGTGGCACGCGTGCCATTGGTTCGCCATCCCTGCGTTACATTGTTTGTCGACCGCACAACGTCAACAGGACGTCAACGAGAAAGGAGATTATTCGAACCGAACGTGACGTCCCGGTGGTGGTGCGCGCTGGACACGCGGCCCTAGTAAATGTATGTATCGCTACTTCGACGTGGTCATCTCGTTCACTGTGATGACCGTGTTGACGTGGCGCTGGACAATCGGCCGTACGCCTTCAAGTGTCAATTTCTCCGTTTAGTTCTCAGGTAGCCTTGTTTTCGTAATAAAAAATCACGTATGATACCAGCGAATATCTCTCGGAAAGTTTGAAGTGAACAAAAACATACCTTGAGCTTCTTGTCTGATGGTACCTTCTTCAGTGCGGGTTTGTCTGTAGTGGCGGGTGATTGTGCTCCGCTCGGTCCCTTTTCTGTCTTCGCCTGGGACGGTTTGCGAAGCCCCAGCCATCTTTTCCTACGTACCGAACAAAGGACAATGTCAAGCAATCAACAAATATTAAATCGCGAATAAAATAGACTGGAAGAGAAGATAACCCACATCATTTGGATGTATGTTGTCAAATTCATCTCCGATCTATTTAACGATAAAGATATAATAATAGAGTTTATGTTAAGTTCTGACGCTTATAACTAACACGCCTGTATTTTGTGACGTCCCTTGTATAAGCACTCTACTAGATGATTTCTTTTTACCGTCTTGAAAATAATAGGGTACAACAGGTGAACTGAGTAGAAGCCTATGGCATACCTAGTTTTGACGTGATAACGTTTTATAAATCGATGAACGCCGGCTGCACGCACGAAAAATTGTCACGTTCCGCCTGAGTCGAGCATGCAAGCGAGAGAGAGCGCGAAACAAGCGAGCGATCACGTAAAATTATCGTTCGTAATCCAACTTTACAGACAACCAATTTTGCTTAGAATGCTCTTTCAATTAACACTACACATGTAAAGAACAATAACAACAGTAACTTCAAAAAAAACCTTTATAGATCGTTAAAAAATATCGAAATTAAAAAAAATACTGGGTATGTCATCATACGCTTCTACTCCGTTCTCCTATTATACCCTATTTTTTTCAAGACGGTAAAAATGTCACCCAGTAAAATTAATTTATTGTTTCCCGAACGTGAAAAGCCAACGCGTAAAACATAACTAACGTGGTGAAGTTTGATGGAATAATCGAGCGTTTACGGATAAACTCGCAGTTAAAATCAAATATGGTACGATAGGCTTTGCGCACCTACAGCAAATAAATTATTACAACTCGTGGGCTTTGAATTCAATTCAACTGTACATTTACACGTTCAGTGCTTTAACAATGAATTTATTATTGTCGGTACAGTAACCCCGGGTGAACGTGAATGCGCGTATACGTCCTCCTTTTGTGTACAGTTGCCGTAGAAACTCGGTTTATATCAATTTCAAAAATTTATATCGTTGCAGTAGTTAGGGCTTTTCCGGGCCTGTAAGCCTTTGAAACGCTACCTCCGCCTCCTCCAAATGCAGAGCGACGTATTTATTTACGATGTACCGCCGACCATTTCGAAGAAAATCCATACCATAGTGTAAAATATTTGCAGTTGATCAATAATGAATTATTAGGTCAATTTCATTTTTTTTTCTACGTACTTACGTTGTATTAGGTACAGTATACGGTGAACTAAAATTATTACTTGCGTTTTCACATTATCAGATAAAGACACCAACCCGATACCGATATGTCGACAGCTATACCGACATCGATTCGATACCGATATAATTATTACCAGCCCGATGATATTGGTGAATATCGATGACCATCACGACGCAAACAACTACAGTACCGACATCGACATCTATGAAGAAGTCGGCAGTGCGAATTAGTGTGTTCAAGTGATAGAATGTCCGCTACCCTCACCCTGCACTGTATTCGCCGGTAGATATCGTGCCGTTATCGGTGTAACAAATCAATGTAAAAGCGTTTAGTAGGTAGGTAAGGTACTAAACGTACGAGATTACCTGACGGCCGATATCGTGTCGATGTCGGGTCAGTATCGTTATCGGCTAATGTATTGTTTTGTAACAATCAACAATTACTATAAGGATTTAAGTTACTGAAGTAATGCAGTGTAAACCCATTTTCTTTCATTTATTAGGCTTATGAAATAAATTATTATGATTATTTTTAATTTTTTGACATATCTCGGAACCCTGGGGTCTCAGACTTTTGGAAGGCGTACGAGGGGCTGAAGCCAACTCGCAGAGAACCCTTGGACAATTTTAAATAATGAGGAGGCACCAACCGACGATTATCTATATGCACTATGCAAATGCAAGTGCTTCCAAGGACAACCCCAGGTTGGTGCAGGATTATTGCAGAACGTGGACACAAAACATATTGGGCTAGTGGTTTGGGTGGCTAAAGTGGTTCACCTATTGAACCCTATTTTTTTCAAGACGGTAAAAAAAATCATCCAGTTTAACATTGGTCAGGCAGCTGCAGGGGACATAGTTCTTTCATAGTTCAAGTTAGTTATAGGTATACACGGATAAAATAGGGGGTGACTTGCACACTTAATAATGGACCTCCGGAAACGGTCGCTAGCACATAGTGACGTAGCGAGTAGAGGGCAACACTTCCTGAGGTGCTTGAGGAGTGGAGAGGTATTCCACGGCCATCAGGACAATTCCGGAGGTACGGTCAAGATCCCTACCAGCACCTTACTGGAATACTTGCGTCCTCCGAGCACAAAGGCAAGAAAGAGGTGGGAGTTCTGTTATACGTCAGTGTTCACTGCAGTCGGTCAATAAAGGCAAGCCAGAGGTAAAGAACAAGACTTCTCCCGGGAGATAAGGTGAATGTAACCATACGCTGCCCTGCTGATTTATGTATCTCTCTTGGTCTAGCTCCTTATCTTAGACCTGTTTCGGCAAAGTAATCCCTACTACCGGCACAGACCCAGAGTTCGGGAGCGCGCCACTCGCTACGTTGACGTAGGGATACGGCGGTGGTTATTATTATTAACTAATTTTATTAATGAAAGAAACAACATTTTTACATTTTGATATAGTCTTATGGGATAGTTCGTAGAGCGTACTCTGAAAAACAGGAAGGCCTCTTCTGTCATCTATGGTTATAATAATAATAATAATAAATATCTATGGTTAGGTGACTGTTATTGAGAAATCCCGGGTGTACAATCTACCTTTACATTTTATTTTGTGATGGCCGGGTTCGTCAGGAATAAATTGTAAAAATCAGTCAGTGTATCAGTATTGTGCTATTAAGTATTATAATATGCAGGAACGCAGGTATTTATTAATTCACTAAAAACGAAAACTTCGCAAGCAATGGGGAATTGCTACTGAAGGCTGCGGATTTCGACCTCAGGAGGAGCTGCTTCTCACACGGACCACTCTTCGGTCGCTTGCTCCCGCGTCACCAGTCGTAACTCCCTTTACATTTTGGCTGCTGCGACCAAAACTACAAACATAGTGTATAGGGATGTTTTATATAATGTGGCCATTGATATATAAAAATCCAATATGCACCGTCTCGAACAAATGCAAATCCAACCTTAAGCGCATGATTAAAAGTTGTTTTTACAAAGCAATCTACAAAAAGCAATAAAAATTTTGCGACCGAAGTTTGCGGGTAGGACAAGGCATGAAGTGGAGTAAAATTTTTTTTTTTATACATTGACTTAGTATTTTAAGAGTTTGTAATGTTTATATTCTAAACAGTTACATTACGTACTTTTAACTGATGTAAATAACTATCGTTCTATGAAGAGTACCGTTACGTATCTCCAAAATTCATCAACAGATCATGATTATTTTCATGCAGGCGCAATAAAAAACCATTTTCTTTCTTTTGAAAGTATTTTCCATCGACAAAATTGCGAATTTCCAAATATATATATTACGTAGTAGAATGGGCTAAAAATGGTCTTACCGATTTGCTTATACTGTAACTATATTCTTTTGTTTTTGATGTTGGCCACCGCCCATGAAGATCAGTAAATATCGATAACTACCTATGAAGGAACAATGCGGACGTACCTAATGCTACAGCTATCTAATCTATTATTTTAGGACATCAAAATTAATTCACTGCCGACAAACTGTACAGCAGTTTGGCAGAAAATATGTGACTTTTTGTTTAGAATTTTTCTTGAATGAATAAATAAATAAAAAAAAAATAAAATAAAATTTAGTACTTTTTTTTTAACCGTCTCCGGTCATGTCGGATTACCGTCGCATCGGACTATTTACCTAGACAAAAGTGCAAGTATCAATATGTTAAAAATTATAAACCAAGAAAAATACGATACGACGAACTTGCTTGCTTGCTTGCTCCGAGTTATACGGTTACCACCTAACCCGGCTATGTTCACACGGCGCTATTTTTCAAGTACCTGTAGGTACTTGAAAAATAGCGCCGTGTGAGATACGATATTTTATAGTATGCAGTAGTGACATTGACTTGGACTATTTGTATTCAAAACTAAAAGTTGTTTACACAGAAAGAATACGATAAAATCAAAGATTTGAGAAAAAAAAATGTGTTGTTAGGTCCGATATTCGCGAAAATATCATTACGATTTTTATATTACATTTGATCGTGTTGAAACTACAATAGAACACTTGTTTGAAATAACAATGTTTTTAATATTTTAATTGTTGTCAACCGGAAACATTGTATATTAAGTATGTGTAGTTAATGTAGGATATGATAGTAGCGAAGAAAGTTCAATGGAGAGTGATTAAAGTAACTTGGATGAATCCGATTAGAAAATCTTAGGAAAATGTGTTTTATTAAAACTTCTTCATAAACGACGATATAAAATTTTGTTCGACTCGCACTTGACTATAATTTTATCGACAAGACTATAATTTTATCGATAATAGTTTATAATGTGTCTAACACTATTTTAAGATGACAATTAAACGTCATCATATCGCATAGAAATAATCACATTTTCGAAATAAATATTATGAATTAAAACTATAACATAATTAAGAGATAATTTCTGTGAGCCGTCGCAATTTGGGTTCTTGTTTTATTTGTTTTTTTTTCATAACAACGGCATGGAGAGTGAATTTAAAAAAAATTGACACAGGTCCGTTCATTAATTCAATGAACGAGGCGTTTATTAACCTGACTGTACCCTTTTTGTTGCAAAAAATCTAGTTCTGTCCAGTTGGCGAAATCATAAAAGTGATTCAATTTAAGTTTCATTAAGTGGACACCCGTGAAAATCTTGGCGAGTCCAAATGAAGAAATAATAAGCGATACTAATTTTGGACTGGACACACGTGTGTCCAGTCTCTCGTGTCGAGTTGGTGAAAAACTCCGTTTTTTTTTACGCTGTACCGGCCAGATACATGTGTTAAATCCGTAGTGAACAATGACAACGACGGTTTAGATCAAAGAGCAGCCGCTGATTAAAAGGCTATCCATTGATTTTGCGCACACAAGCGTAGGTACATCTCGGGTTTCAGTAGACATGCTCTGGGCTGTGGTAAGCTCAGTAACAAGCCTAGCTGTTAGACACTGCAGTCTTGCGTGAAGGGATCACAGCTGTATCGATTTAGGCACAGCGCCTTGCGTTGGCCGTGGCCAGCTATGGACCACAATACATATAAATGTAATCCAATACGCCAACCGCAATGCGTATACTGGATATATCGTGCGCCACTATTAATTATAGATTTCCTCATTTTGATTGACACAACTCGCTTCGCACAACAATTTGACGTTTTCAAACACAAAGAATGGTATAACTGTGATCCAATAACATTGAAATTGAAATGTCACGCTACGAGTAATAATAAACAGTAAACGTACCCACGGTTTTTAGCCTATAATTCTGCGTCAGGAATCATATCAGTCTCATGACCATGATACACTTCTAATACAATTTATAATTTTCATTGGAAATAAATGACGCTACATAGGTAATGATTTGCCAATTTGAATTATTTTCATTCGTATCAACTGTGTGTCTGCTGAATGCTGATCGAACACGTCGGCTTAGATAGTACTATCTTGGCAGAAGCAGTATGCAGTCAGCTAACAAGATTATATGCTGTCAGATGCCGCTAATCATCGGCAAAATAACGTCCGCGGAAAATAACGTTATTCGCCTACTTGTAACCGAGGTTCCTAGATATTTCCCAGACTGTATATTTCTGACATAAAATAATAATGAATAGTGGTTGGAAAAACCTAAAGACTTGAGTTTTCAAGGCAATGCCAATACAGTTACAACCCACAATCATCAATACAGCGTTGAGGCCAATTAGGTGCGTTTAATCTTATCAAGATAGTGAAATATCCACAGCTGAGTGCTGACTGTTTACCTTATAACGTTTTGCTATCAAATAAAACAAATCATTATTGCATGGTAGATGATGAATTTACCTTGCCGTGTCGGAATTATTCAGGCACATTGGTTCCATTGGTTGGCGTCGGAGCTCTGTTTGAACTACGAAACCGACGCGAGGTCTTAAATTAATTCGGGTGCGCGTCGCCGTCGTTGGGTTAGCGTCAATTTTCTAGCTTCACACGGAACACATCCTCTGTTAGGTCACTATAGGTACCTACTTAGCTATTATTGAAACAATGTAGAAACGTCAAACGTTTATCAGCCAAGTTAAGATTAAGAGTATTATCTTGTATGTAGAGACGCATAAACGGATAGGTTTTCATAAGAAACCTGTGAAAAGATTAAACGCGTTTCCATTAGTATTAAAACGTGGTAATTATAAAAATAAACATGTCATAACTTTGCTTCTGTTTTTACATCGTTTTTTTTTTCTGTGTACGTTCTACAAACTATCACATGTAGGTAATAGTATTACAAAATGTAAAAAAAAGAATCACAAAATATATCAACTGTTGGGAATCGAATCGAATCGAATAATTTGCAAAGCAGTCGCCGAACCGCTAAGCTATTTGCTTGGTTGAAAGTTGACTAAAATAGCCGTTCTTATATATTTCATGCATGATTGACTGCTTAGCTTCATAAAGCTATAATAATCATTTTCATTTAAAAGATTAAATCTATATCTATTTGCTATAGGTACTCATTCCCTATATTCAGCCCAGACCAGCGAATATTTTTTCGATTTCTTACTTTTCTAGTAGGTACTCAGACCTCAGTTGGCCCGTTAGTGTTTTGATCATTATAAGAAACAGGATCGATTGGCATCAGAAAGTTTTTGTGAAAATTGAGCATTTTCTTGCCGACTGTAGATACCTACAATTTTTCAAAATCTGTGAATGCATAGGTATCAAAATGTTTCAAAAGTTAAGGACAAAGTCTCCAAAGACCGTTTTCTTGTAGCGACAACGGATAAGGTGTAATGTCATGATTGACTGTTTAGCTCCATAAAGGTATAGCGTGATGATACATTTAAAAGTTTAAATCTGTAACTATTTTCAATATTCAATCTTTTGCTCGTTTTTTTACAATTTGCGGAAAATTATAGAAGAATACGAACTTAAAGCCATATATTGCTCATCTTGCAGACTTATAGGGAATATCTATGCAAAATTTCTGGTCGGGGGACGAGGGAGTTTTATTAAAATGTGGGTGTTATGTGATAATGACATTGTATATCTTACAACTTCCACGCGAACGAAGTCGCGGGGCACAGCTAGTGACTTCATAAAACAGAAACGTTAGGAAGTATTCGAAGTTTGCGCCGAGATGCAGTCGGCTCTGTTCTGTTGAATTTTTACTTATTTATTGGAATAATAAGAAATAATATTATAAGCTTAGGCACTTGAAAAGCTTTAGTTTGATTGGAAAATCTCCCGCATACAATTTATTTACCAAAAATTAATTCCGCACTTGAAGTTTCTGAACTGTATGTAGGTATTTCTCCCATGAGTACATTAGCCGAATGTTAGCATATAAATTGCTTCTTTATTAAAAGTGAAATGGCCGTGCTACATTTTATTTGTCACGGTCGCAAAACACAACGCTGCATTTAAATTTTGAAACATTGAAATAAACCGATGAGACGGCTATCACCCACATGAAAAGGGTTCATGGTAGTGATGAATGAATTGATACAAGGTACGTACCGATATATTAAGTGGACCATTATAACGTGTATTTAACACATAAATGAGATGTGTGAATTATTTTATTGTGTGTCTTAGTGTGAACGTGCGGTCAGGTCTACACTGAACCAAGGACTCGTCACCGCATTGCGGTCGTACAAAATCACAGTTCGGATCGCTGCGTCCGCGTTGCGTAACCCGCACTAGATCACATCACACCACGGTAGCATTCACTTGAGACTTACTTCACACAAACAACTTGATTCCACATCGCTGTAGCGTCGCGCTAACATCACTGCGACACACATTCACTGCTGCGATCACGTGTACACTGACTCACTTGCAAAATGTGCACAAACACTGTTATCTAAGTTCTATTTCGAAGGAGTAAATAAGCTGATCGGGGGACGGTCGACAAGGAGCGGTATCAGACGAGATACACTCGCGATAATGTTGTAATAGTAATGAGCGCGTAGTGGACGCGCGAGTCGCGACGCTACGTCGTCGTTGTCACCGCGGCCGTCCTCCGTCGGTGACCGCCTGTCACACCGACGCGACACGACCATCAACGACACCCTAATTACATATCAATTAGGTAATGAACTCATCCGACCTGTCGTCGTACATTACTGCAAACATTCACCTAGCTAGAACTATAGTATTCGGTAAATCGATGGAAATCGTTCAGTTACTGTTGGTAGGTAGGCACTAAGCTCACTGAGTTGTATGTCGATGTGACTACATTACGAAATATTTAATTATCTCTAGTTAAGGTATGTACAGTGTGAATAGACAAGATTAGATAACACAAATTGTACAGAGTTGATAACAGTGACTTAAGGGTGCTGTGTAATACCTACTCGACGTAGTCAAGAACAAATATAATAATTCACCTACCTAACTCGACGAGAGATTACTAACTTTTTCAGGACGTGCACTGAAACAAGTTCTAAAAAACAGCACAATAAGTTTTAAAAAACAGCACAATACGTTCTAAAAAACTGCACAATTTCGTGAAAGCTCACAGACTCGCTCAGTTGTTTTCATTGTTCTGTTTGACAGCACCAAACAAAAGCGCAAGCGAGTATGATTCGCAAATAAAGACGAAGCTTACTATGGAGAAGTTAAATTAAGCGACACCGATAAGTAGCTGCACCAGGAACCGGAAATATCAAGTAATGTATGAGTTGAACAAGGAAGACAGCTTGTGAAATAACAATTAGGTGTGCCGATTGTTAACTTAAAACATTTTCAAAACAAACAGAAGAGACAAGTTTGATACAAGTCGGAGATCTAAGTATTGGATTTCATCGAAGATCATGTCCGAATTCATCCACCTTAAGACTGTTCTGACGAATCCAAAATGTTGGGATTAAAAAATTTAAGGCACCCACCTGAATTCGTGCTAGTGCCATGCGACAAGTCAAATCTTGAATTACGATTGGATGCATCATTCATTTAGCTTGTACGATCGAAGAAACTACACCAAGGTATTCGTTTACGTCAAAACGTTACGTAATGATTTTGCGCCCTAAGTCATCAATATGATGCATTCAGATAAACACCTCGATTATTGCAAACAACAGCACGGCAAACAAGTTTGAACACGGACACACATTATCGGCACACAGCGTGAACCATTACGGAATTGAAGTATATGAATAAATGAATTCAGGTGTAGGAATGAAGATATCGGTGAAACAAACAACCTGATATGATGGAAACAGTTGGCACAACAGAGGCGCGAATCGTCCGCGTCGGTGTGCATCCTTGTCTGCGCGTGCGACGCCTTCGCACCACTGAGCGACTGAACCGCGCCAGAACCACGCGCTCCGTATCGTCCGAGGAATTAGATAAAACCATATGAAGATAAAAGATGACTAACATAAGGAAACGACGAATCATTCATTTTGAGTAAAGAATAGATAAGGGTATTGTTTTAGATTCAGAAACAGAATCTAAATGCTAATTTTTATTTTTAGGGTTCCGTACCTCAGGGAAAACGTAACCTTTATTAGGATAATTTTGTTGTCTGGCTGTTAACACCCTTTTTCTCAGAAGTTGTGGTACCAGTATCAAACGATCAAGTTGAATAAAAAAATCAAATACTACAAGGTCTACCATGATGTTTTATCGCGGCTTTGTCCTTCTCATGATGTATGAGAGAGCCAGAAAGAAACACAGTGACCCGCATCTACGTTAGCTTCAGTCCATCTTAATATATATAAATAAAATTCAATTGCCGAATGTATGATCACTTGAGAACGGCTCAACCAATTCGGATATTTTGTGTTCCTAATAATTGTCAGGACAAGGTTTGTATGAAAGAAAATTTCCGGAGAATCCACCGGAAACATCCGGGCGACGCCGGGCGCAATCAGCTGGTTTATTATAATTCTTTATACTACTACTATTCCTTCCTTGAATAAAAGCTTAAAATCACTCACCCGCTAAACGCTTTCCGTTGTTTCACGGGACTGGCGGCGCTGACGCTAACCCCCGGATCGGAATTTGAGGCTTCTGCAAAAGAAAATACACTTTATTAACACGAAAAAGTCTTACTTGTGTATATATTTAGGGCCGGTTTTTTGATCCGGAGTTATCTCAGCCAATGGTTAAACAACTAACTAATGGTTGCATTTTGGCTAAATGTGAAAGGCTAAACATGAATGTATTCATGTCAACTCATTCATGTTTTAAATAGTAATGGCATTTTGTCAAAACACATTTAGCCAAAATGCAACCATTCAGTTACTATGTTTAACCATTAGTTGAATTAACTACGGATCAAAAAACCGGCCCATACTGTTTGTTCGGTAAAAGTACATAGAGTTCATAAATATAGCTGCAGGCAGCGAGTATCAATATTTGTTTTTAGTAAAACCAAAATTGATGAACGGACGGCAGGAGCCCGGCGGGAATGAAGTGAATTTAATAACATGCCAAGGTTTATATTTTATTATACAACGCATAATAAAACTATTGAAAAAATCCAATCACTCACATCAAACAGTATGTGCAAACAATCGAATGGAAGATTTTAAAACGGGAGATTTTTTTTGTTCCATATATGAAATAAAATTCCAATGATCTTTTCGGCGTGAACGGCACGCAGACGACAAACGAAAACCATGACAATACAATTCTCATATTGTCACAAGTCCAGTTGGCATATGGACCTATGGTATATATTCAAGCTTTTGAATTTTCAATGTACGTGAAAATCAATTGAATTGTTAATGAACCGCAAAATTTAAACGAGTAGACTATAGGAAATACGAATAAGAGGAAACGAAATATGCGTAACAAAGACATGAATGTGCTTTTACATGTTGTCCGACGTTCTCAGTCCAACAAAGGATTTCCCTTCAAAGCAATCTTCAGTAAATACAGTTCAAACGCGTATGCACCAATGTGTATCCATATGTATCTACTTTTACTTTGTAAAAAAATACGTTTGTTGCACCTTTAAATAGTTTAGTTCAATAGTCAGCCAATGAGACGTTAATTGAAAGATAGGACGTGTGCTACAGCATAGTTTATAGAAGTGAAACAGTGTTACTTAAATCTTCTAGCGGAATACGTACCTAACTACAACCTATGTCTGGCCGTACATGTTCGTTCATAGTGAATCAACTGTCTGCACCGGGCTAACCACTCTCTGTAGTAGCATGTATGGCCTCTGTATTCTCCACTGATGAGATTCTGCTGTCCTACCTACCTACACTGTTACAAGTAAATAGCTGAATACAAGCCTAAACATTAATTTCGGATTAATACACGATATTCGAACTGTAGGTAAACATTGTTACCAGCAAATGGTATAATAATTATAGACTGGCTATAATTATGCAGTAGCCTCATCATTTCTGAGGCACTTAGATTTTATAGATAAAAAATCGAACGTAAGAAAAATTATTCAGTTGATCAACTGTAAATATTTTATACAGTGGCAAGGATTTTCCGCGAAATGTTCGGCGGCGCACAGTGGGTCGAAATAAATAAAAATGTATATTTTTTTGCAACAGGGACTGAATGGGGTGTTTAAAAATTCGAAGTGGGGCTACTAGGGTATGTGGGATATCATATGAAAGAGTGCTGTTTGCACATTCTCAAACATTTTTCTTATTTTTAGACCGCATAGTTTTCGACTTTTGATGAAAAATGTAAAAAAAAATCGTGTTCCCTCCCTTATATCCGAAGTTTGCATAGACAAAAATCTGAAATTATTCTGTGTGATAGAAGTTTATGTAGGAAAAATAAAACGATGTCTCTAAATAGTACAGTTAAAAAAATATATAATATAATGGTACGGAACCCTCGGTGCGCGAGTCCGACTCGCTCTTGATCGGTTTTATTTCAGTCTAGCTTCACTCTAACAAATAAATAATGTTAATACCTTCTACTAGGAAATCAACCCTATCAAAAGAACTCTCGTTTCGTATTTATATTTTACCCGTCGTATCGGCTTCCGGGGAAAAGTTATTGGTTTCCTAAGATGGCATGTTTTCACGAACGGCTCTGATCTGGGTCACATACTATCAGCTCTGCAATAAATTACAACCAAAATCAAAAGTGCTCTGACGTTGCGAAGGTGATTGATCAAACCGTACGTCTACATCTAAACTTTCGCGCTTTATAGTCGGTGTATAAAATCAAGCGTGCCGCATAGTTTTCGACTTTTGATGAAAAATGTAAATAAAAATACCGTTCCACCCTTATCTCTGAAATTTGCATAGAGAAAAATCTGAAATTATTCTGTGTGATAGAAGTTTGTGTAAAGATTACAGGAAACCTAAAACGATGTCTCTAAATAGCGCACTTTTTTATATATATTATGGTACGGAACCCTCGGTGCGCGAGTCCGACTAGCTCTTGACCGGTTTTTTATTAATACGAGTAATATCATAGATAAAATTATTGTGTTACATTAAAATGCTTATAATTAAGAAATATTAATAATTTCAAAGCATATATTTATCGAACAAAGTACAAAAAAATATATTTTCAAAATTAAAACCAATAATAAATTTAAACAAAATTGTCTTAGGAAAGTAATTACAAACAGTGAAAAATTAGCTAATCTCCAGTAAAGTATAATAATAGTTAATTTGCTGTTCTATTCATTAAAATTATCTCCTCTACGAATTATCTTTTATATTTACTAATAACTATATTCGAAATGTAATTATATTGAATGACCACTTACCTAATAATATGCCTTAATGATAGGGATAGGACGGAGTGATTTCGAACTATATAAACAGGGCTGTCATCGATATAAAATCATTCAGCGATACGCATTTTGTCTACCAAAACAACTTGCAGTGTACCTAAATATTTTTGTTACTAATATGGAAGGTCTAGTGAATAATTTGGATTCGTTTTTCGTTATTGAAATGTCACATGTCAAACTTCACGGGCGGCATTCGTGTAGCAGAACCAAGTTACGAGTAAGATGATAAGCTAGTGTAGTGGCTCAACAATCCCGGTTCGTGACTGTACCAATACGGATTGTCTTCATTACATGCGTGGATCCGGTGCATTAAATGTTTGCTTTATATGGGTATAGAATCTTTAATATCATAATCTAGTAACTATTTCGTATTAAATAATTTGCAATTAATATATATATATATTTTTTTAGAAGTTACCTTTTTGAATACTAATGAATTGCCTTCTTTGTTTCAGTTTACAGTATGGACTTAAAAAAAATGGAGCTCACGGGGTGAGGACAAAGAAAAGTTGGCGCAAAGAAAAAAACAAATCCAGCAAGGCTTTTAAGATGAAAACGGCTTGCTCTGGTCGATATTGTAAAACAAGGCGCAGACACTACAAACGACTGCAACACTGCCAGAAGATTTTTTAGTGATGCGAAAACATCGGCTCGCATCACAGGAGTTGATGAAGAGCTGATCGAAACGTTCCACATAATTTTGCAGACAGTGGCTTCTGGTGAGCAAGTGGACCTTCTTAAATTCTCCCAATTTTGTAAAGACAGTTATATCCGTACCCTCTAGCGTACATAAGTTGCTAGTGCATGTTACGGATATAATTAAGCATTTTGGACTTTTACCAATCGGTATATTATCGGAAGAAGCACCAGAGGCTCGAAATACTTTTATAAATATAGAGAGAACCATTCTAGAAAAGTAAGCAGGACAGCGACAAATAAAGATATCTTGCATAATCTTCTCTTGTCGTCTGATCTATTGTTTTATTATCCTATCATTAAGGTATACTATTAGCGAAGCGGAGTCATTAAATTTAATTACATTACGAATATAGTTATTAGCATATAGAAAAGATAATTCGTAGAGGAGATAATTCGTAATGAATTAGCGAAGCGGAGTCATTACATTTAATTACATTACGAATATAGTTATTAGCATATAGAAAAGATAATTCGTAGAGGAGATAATTCGTAATGAATTAGCGAAGCGGACTCATTAAATTTAATTACATTACGAATATAGTTATTAGCATATAGAAAAGATAATGCGTAGAGGAGATAATTCGTAATGAATTAGCGAAGCGGAGTCATTACATTTAATTACATTACGAATATAGTTATTAGCACATAGAAAAGATAATTCGTAGAGGAGATAATTCGTAATGAATTAGCGAAGCGGAGTCATTAAATTTAATTACATTACGAATATAGTTATTAGCATATAGAAAAGATAATTCGTAGAGGAGATAATTCGTAATGAATAGCACAGCAAATGAACATACTTATCTGATGATTAGCTAATTTTTCAGTTTGTAATTACTTTCCAACAACAAAGACAATTTTGTTTAAATTAATTATTTGTTTTGATTTTTGAAAATATATTTTTTTTTACTTTTTTCGATAAATATGTTTTGAAATGATTAATATTTCTTAATTATACGTATTTTAATGTAACACAATAATTTTTGATATTTTTAATAAAAAGTACCTTTTACTTACTGAACCTCATAACTCTTGAACGGGCGACTATGGGTGCGCGCTGATAGCGTACAATTATAGCCAACAAGCCAAAGAATAAGGACAAAGTAGTTTTAAAGCAAGATCTGTCAAGACTTCGCCAAATTTTAGCAGTTACTGTTTCATTCCATACAACAAAAATTGAAAATATTGTTTTCCGGGCAAACTATCAGTTTTAGAGAAAAACGTTTCATAGCAATTATTCACCAGAATGACAGATATTTTTCGGGGAACTCGGCGTGCTGATGAGGCCTTTTGCGAGCCGGGATAATACTCCCTTTCACCCTTTGATGGTTTACATTGTTCTTTTACTTCTCTGGACTTCAAGCCCGTGTAAATATAGTTTTAAGGAAAATATGCCGCAATTTAACACCTCATGAGGTGTTTAACTGCGTCATATTTACCGATGAGAGTAATGGAATTGTTGCGAGGTATGATAGGTGGCGAATAGGGACTGGACAGAAAGATAGAAATGGTCAATGCACTGTACGATCTGTTCACTTTAACCTAACACGGAACATAGTAAATAATTGCAGATACGATCAGAATGCGTAGGACACTACTAATTGGGGTACGTAAGGTATGCGTGCCGCAATTCCATTATCACACAATGATGTCCGAGCGGACCTATATACAGATGTTCGGAAGTCGGGTCGGCTGTAGGTAAGCTCAAGTTATATTCACACCGAACAGGGTTAGCCCTGTTCGGTGTGAATATAACTAATACAATATACAATAAACTAATATAATAAATGTCAAAACCGCATCTTTAAAATCTTGTTGTAATAAAAGAGTACAAATGGGGTACACAACTGCGACCATTTCTCGGTATATGGAAGCGTTCAAGTACTCACAGTAGCACCTGGTCCAGTAATATTAAAGTTATTGTAGGGCAGAAGTGATGAAGTGGTAGCACATGTGAGAGCTTAATGGACAATCATAGCGCTGTCAACAGTAACGTGAGGCCGGTTTCGTAAACTTGCGTGCACTTAGTGAGGTGTAGTTAATTGAATGCTTCACTATATTGTTCGCAGGCGCAGCGATGTCTTAGTTTTTTGTTTGGTCTGAGTGCACAACATTAATTGTTTGGGTGACCTCAACTATTATACAATGATTTAACTCTGAAAAAAAAAAAAAAACTGAAGTTGACACGTAAACTTTCTTGACCTATGGTACAGTTTTTCAACGTGCAAAAATATCTTTGTGAGACACAATGTGAACGCATGTGAAACTATAAGTGTACGACCCAAGTGAAAAAGCGGCCAGCGGGGCGTTCAGCGTTGCGTGCTAGTGGCGAAGAGCGTTCACCGAGCGACGCTCAGTCGTCACTCAAAACACTCGAGCGTCCAGCGGGGCGAAGCGTGCGACGTTCGTGTTAAACACATTCAAACACTCGCAAGTAGGGCCATCCAATTTCGGTATACCAATATCTCGAAATACCGGGATCCCGCATGATTGTCTACTCCCGCAAGGAGCGAGATTACGTGTGCGGGATGTGCGGGATTTGCGAGCAGTATATAAAGATGTCCTTCCTTAAGCGCTAGCACATGAGGCACAGCACACTATTACTCCGCTAGGAGTAACTAAAAGTAGGACTATTACTCCGCTAGGCGTAACTACTCGTAGTAGTACACTATTACGTACTCCTAGCGGAGTAATAGTGGTAATGGCATGAGGAGTACTGAGCTGAACTCAAGCTGGGAAATGAGGTCGCGCTTGCGGCTAGCGTTTTTTCGTCAATACTCGTGATTTTGAGAAATGACTTCGTATGAATCGGGGAGGTTCGATGGGCAAGTATTTAACATTCGCATTCAGCTGAAAGGGCTTTTCTGCTGCCGGTCGTTTAGCTTCCCATACTTATTAGATGCAATCTGGCAGACGAAACCATAGACACGTTATTATAATATCTGTTCTCCGAAAATATTTTCAGCTAAAAATGGCTTGAAGTTACTTAAATTTAATATATTCTCATAAATAAAAGTAATAAATGTTTCAACATATTTCTAGTCTTTAAAACACACTCACATAATAGGAGTCTGTTTTAAGACTGCCTATAGGTATAGGCAGTCTCACACAGCAAAGCATGCGGCATTTATATCATTTTATGTAGATGCGGAATCTCGAAAGTATCGAGATCTCGCGAGATCAAAAATCATCGACCCTGCAAATTCTGAGATTACAAATAACCTGCGGGATTGGATGCCCTACTCGCGAGTGTCCTGAGTGACGGCCGAGCGGGCGGCGCTCGGTGAACGCTCTTCACCGCTTGCACGCAACGCTAAATGCCCGCTGGACGCTTTTTCACTCGGGTCACTTGTTGTTCGCTGACAAGGTCTTTGTATGATCAACAAATTGACTTGATTGAAGCAACACAACAGTACGCTGCATAATAGCATCGAGTGTTGACTTGACGAATGGAAACTAAAACATATGACGCTAATTGAATGCGATTTCATCGGCGATTTACTTCTGTTGTGGCACAGTTTTTAAGCATGAAATATGACGAAGTGTTGGCACGTGATGGCGTCAACTACGACCACATGGTGATTGTATAAAAAGAGCCTGCTCAACGCTCTACGGTGAATTAGCAAAATTAAATCTTTACTCAGTTTTAAAACGGTTTTTTACAGGGAAAGATTGTCAATGTTAGTTATGTATGTACCAGCCAGAAACATCAGCAGCTCTCTGTAACACCACGTACAAAAGAACATGTGGGGCGGGCTGCTGCCTTCGCCTCGACTGTGATTGCCTGAAGCGACACAGCGTTAGTGTTGTCCATTCAACACGTCTAATCAAGCTAATTTTATTTTCTGCTGATTATTATTCATTTGCCGTAAATTAGCGACACGAATTTCATAATTGTTTTTAACGTGTTTAAGTTTTTTCGTCTTTCGTTTTTCATTTCATTACTATGGTTCGAAACAGCTGTTAAAACTTCATGAAATGATGCCAGCTAAAATAGATAGCAGCATAGAGAGATGAGAAGCTAAAATACATTTTCCAATAATAAAAATACGGGTGTCTCGTGAGTCGTGCCTATTGGTGCTGAGTGTAGCCGGAAGCAGTGTTCCGTGAGATCGGCTTTGGAATCGGGCGGCGTGTTCAGACAAGCCTCATCTATCGATTCCTTCGTGGGAGCTTCTGTCCGTCCCCAGGTCGCCGATCTTGACATTTCTTTTAAATATATTATGGTTTATAATGTGCCTTAATTTTACTCACATCAAAACGATATATGGACGTGAAATAGTCGTTTTTAGAATAAAATGTACGCTGAGCAGCGGATTTATCCTAGTATTGCCTTGCGGTACGTTTTTCCGAAAGTCATATTTTGACACAGATATGTGGGTGTTTTGAACAAGTTTATTATTTTGTGATTTTTATCCGTATCTGTCTGTGTGAAGACTATTTTTTTTTCTAAACTACACAATGGGTTTTAATGCAGTTTTCACAATGATTAAGGGAATTTAACATAGAAGGTTTATGTTTTTGATATTTTTGAAAATATAAAGGATATAAATGTCGATGCTCTGATACGTCGCTACATACGCTGCATCCGAGGCAGGGGCGGGTCGCTGGTAATATGTAGGTAGGTAGTACCTATTTGATGTACAGGTCGAGATTCCATGTCTACTAATAGCCTGATTATTCATGTTTGTGGGTAAGTAGTAATCCTTCAGTTGTAATGCTAAGTGCTCTTAACAGGCACACGCAAATGGTTGGCCTCTGCCATGTTTGGCCCAAATAACAGAGAGGTGAGGGAAAACCGTTTTAATTTCTATAAAGAGAGATCCATGACATCAGCCGGATATCTAAAACGCATAGACGCTCCGAGATTAGCGTAGCTAAGTATAGACACGATTTCACTACATACCATGAACAAGCCATAACAAAAGTGTGAGGTTGGTAAGCAGTAAAAGCCTAACGATATCTATAATCTATTTGTTACCGATTAGATGGAGGACGTGCGAAAACAGCTGGCGTCCGGCCCAATCGTTTATTTTTTCACACCGCACCGCGTTAGTGCGCCTGCGATTGTCAAAGAAAACATTATGGTTTCACTGTCACGCCTGTGAGAGACGCCCGCCGTCGCATCGTTTCTCAACAAGCCGATTGTTTATCATCTCACTTGTAAGGGCTTTCAAATTGTATTGTTGCACAGCCTTGTGTTCTTTGTTTTGTAAAAATACTTCAACGCCAGATTTTCAAGCGTGCAGAGTTAGCCTGGACTTTCTAGTCGTAGGTACGGCACGGTTGCGTTGCATTTGACAGTTTTTAAAACTACGGCAGCTTTGCTTTGTAATACGTATATTCTTGCTAGTCATTGGAACAGTCTTCAGTTTATGGTATGGTGTATGTTTGAGTCCTAAATTTTCTCTCGTGATAGAATCATGTAAGTACAAAACATAAACATCACGCATCTTCTGAAGCACGAGGAACACGTTTTGAGGTACATCTGCGGGTGCGCATCGTGGGCGCTTGTTGCTCTACGCATCTGCTCTGTCATTTTTAGGCTTCCGTAACCAAATGGCAAAAACGGAACCCTTATAATTACGTCATGTTCGTCTGTGCGTCTGTCATCGCTACTATTTGCAGTACATCGATGAAAGTTGGAAAGAAAAACAGTTAGGGGTGGCTCTCCCCATACATGTAACTGAGGGATGAAACAATATAAACTCAAGGGCCAAGGCACATAAACGAGTAGGTATAGTATAGTATAGAGTAGTTTTTGAGATATAAGATATTTTCGGTTTCAACCGCGTTTGTTTTTCAGTTTTTTTAAAGAGAAATAGTATGTAAATTATTTTTATTTTATAAAATAGCTTTTGCCCGCGGCTTCGCCCGCGTGGAGGTTGGAAGTTATCCCACATGGATAAAAAGTATCCTGTGTCCTAATCCAGCCCATGTTCTACCCATGTGCCAAATTTCATTCAAATCCGTTGAGACATTTTAGCGTGAAGGCGTAACAAACAAACTCGCATATTAATCATCCATGTTGTCAAGGTACCCATTAGTCAGTAAGCTTTGCTTAAAGGCTTCTTTAACCCCTGTTAAAACCAGTGCAGTGCATGCTTTATCTAATTAGAGCGAAAACCGTGGTAGTGCTAAGTTCGAGCAGAGTGGTTGGAAACATAATTTTGAGCTTATGGAAGTCAACGTAAGTTCCTGAAAACAGGAACTTCTGTGGTAGATTAACTAGGAATTTGTTTATCTCATCTCATTATTGGAAGAGCGTAAGATGGGTTCTGTAACTTCTAGCATTTCTTATCTTTGCCATGGCATCCTAACTAATACTATAAATGCGAAATAGGTTTGTTTGTTTGTTACTTTTTCACGCTTAAACCACTGAACCGATCATCATGAAATTTTGCATATACGTTGTCAGGTGTACAGAAACGGACATAGGGTACCTTACAGTTAACGATACTGCAAAACTTTCCCAAAAAAACCCTTTCGAAAATCCCTTTCTTAATGGATATCTACTCTTCATAAAGAATACAGCCTCCAAATTTCATGTCTAAATCAATAAATCAGCGGTTTAGGCTGTGTGTGTGCGCGGTGTGTGAGGGTGTGTGTGCGGTGTATGTGTGTGACGGGCGGCAGCCGGCTTTAGAGGCTTAGTTAGAGTATTATTTTTACTTGAATACAAAATTTTGTGAATGAACAACTTAAATACAAAATTTCATCCCCCTTTTCACCCTCTAAAGGGTGGAAATTACAACAATACCGGTAAATACGTTGCGTACCAAATGCCTAAATAATAAATTTTGTAATTTTTACTTTGTAAATGAAAGTCCTTCCAAACACAACTTCATACCCTATTTTACTCCTTCGGGAGTAGAATTATCAGAAACGCTGGGATACGTATAAATTCATTTTCATATCATATCAATCGTCAGCCTAAACACAAATTTTGAATACCTTAACTTCGAAACTGAGAGTTTCATACACACTACCCCGTTAGGGGTGGAATTTCCAAAAATCCTTCCTTAGCCTACACTGTATAAGGTACCGATGTGCAAAATTTCAAGTCTTTAGGTCCAGCGGTTTGGGTTGTGCGTATATATTGATATACTTTTACTATGGGACCAAACTTGAAGTCCCGAAAAAAAAATCAGCTGTTCAGTACATTTATGTTAGCATAATTCGTCAAAATGTACTGAACAGCTGTTTTTTTTTTTCGCGATTTCAGGTTTGGTCCCATAGTAAAAGTTATTCATAATGAGTACCATAACCCTGTATATGCGCTGGGTGGTCCCAATCAGTCAGCCATTCAGTCACTATACTATTTTTATATAATTTTTATGGTCCATAGAATCAGAACCTGTGCATGCGTATCATCCTCATCGTCCCAACTACAGAACCCTTTACTGCGCGTGGTCCGACTCGCACTTGGCTTGGCCGTATTGTTATAAGAACTGGTTAAAATTGAAACAGTAGCCACACTAGCCACTCATTATTATGATGAATATATCCTTGTCTAAATATTATCGCAGGAAGTATACAAAAAAATATGTCTTCCCAATATTTTTACCTAATTTTACGCTTATTTCCTATTTGTGATTATAAGAATGCAGAGCCACCACCAAAACAAAAGAAAAAGTACCAGAACTTTCGTTCTTTCATTCTTTTCTCCAGATAAAAAAAGTTTGTTTTTAACGACCCCAACTTACGAGTTGTTGTAAGTCGTGGGTTCGACTTCGAACCCAGACAGGAAACTTTACATCACCACTGTTCTCAAAACGGTTAAGGAAAACATCAATACTAACCTTTTCTGAAAACCTACTGTACGAATGGACTCCATTGTCATGATGCATTTTAAGCAAAAAGTTCCTACAATATTATTCTCAAAAATTACAATGATTGCTACACCCTTAACCTGTATGGAGCGGGTAACTCACTGGGCGAGTGGCAGTTACGTGCCGCGTGCGGCTCTGTGGCCTGCCTGTGAGCCTACACAACTCAACACTCATCATTACCAGGCACTTTAGAACTCTAACGAGTAAAGAAGAGAGTTTAAATTGCATTGTAATACCGGCAACAAAAAGTTCGTACAAGTACAGATGTGAAGTTATATTTAAATCACGGCACTCATCTGCAATGTTAAGGTTGAATTCCGGAACGTTTGCGTCACTACACCCGTGTATGGTGTTCTACAGTCGACCGCACGCCACTTGTATCTAAACCATTATAAGCTCGCCTCTTATACTATTGCGGCTTCCTACTACGCTAGGCCAGCTCATCTGTAAGTAAGTCTATTGTAAGTTCCAGTTTACACTTAATAAAATAACTGAAAAGAGAAAAACAAGCACTAAATGATTTCAGGTTTTGGTTTAACCCAATTGCAATACCTTACAATAAACAAAGTAAGTACAATCTATACTAATATTATAAAGCTGAAAAGTTTGTTTGTTTGCTTGGTTGAACGCGCTAATCTCTGGAACTACCCGTCGGAAAAATTCTTCTTGCATTTGATAGCCTAATTCTTAAGAAAAGCTATAGCCATATTTAATATCACGCAAGGGTACTTCCCTTAGGGGCCATCAAAAAAAAAAAAAAAATGAAGAACGTTAAGCGAAAACGAAGTAATAGTACGGGCAGGCAATGCGATGCGATGCGACGCGGTGGGTCAGGGGATCAAGAATATTCACGCGGACGAAGTCGCGGGCAGAAGCTAGTGGATGAATAAAACTCGATGATCAACCTTCCCAACCCAAGCCTTCCACTCTGGAGAAACGAGCCACTTGTAATAAACGAAATATTTTTAGTTAATAAAGAAATATTAAAAGTTTTTTCGGAAGGAAGTGTGTTGTTTTAATAAGAAAGAGTCGTGTCCGTGGTTGTGTCGAAAATCTGTCATACCAAAGACAAAAATGTTTGTCTGTGCAAAGATGTCAGTTAATGTGAATGAACAATTACTATTTAAGATTGGGCGACGCGCGACGCCACACGTGAATGACACCCCTCTGCTTCCGTCGGGGGTTAGAAAATACATAACATTATAACATAACAACACGCCTGTGTTCCCCTAAGGGTTAGGCAGAGGTGTACGTACCACCATATACGTAACAGGGAGCGAGCCTATTGCACCCGGGCACAAATCCAGACTCCAAGCTGCTACTGAGAAATTCCAGATGGAAAAACCCACAACACTGCCCAATCCGGTTATCGAACCCAGGGCCTCATGATCAGCAGTAGCTCTTGCGATCACTAGACCAATGAGGCAATCAAATTACACAAATGCAGTAAAATTAGCTAATACGGTCCTGAATGTTGCTAAAAGTTACCCAGGTTATGCTCGGTAAATTATTATGAAAAGGTAAAATACTTATGTATTCCCTTTTCCCTAGTCCAATATGGAAAGAGCACTTATTTTTCACCATTTAATAGATGCACTAACATCAAAAAGTCCCGGAAGA
The DNA here is from genome assembly GCA_948252095.1 of Dicycla oo. Classification (NCBI taxonomy): domain Eukaryota; kingdom Metazoa; phylum Arthropoda; class Insecta; order Lepidoptera; family Noctuidae; genus Dicycla; species Dicycla oo. The sequence goes on along the minus strand of OX411709.1, from coordinate 7,854,659 downwards.
AAACTAAGGGGTCCATTAAAGGAAATTAAAAATATACCCTTACAAGAAATTTTCTGTGGGCTCCCGCAGTGACGTCACAAAACATTATCGACGAACAAAAGAGAATCGCGACTGACGTCACACGTCACTGACATGCACAAACCAACAAATATAAAATAAAACAATTCCAACCTTCATACATAAAGATAGAGTCTATTTTACCCTGCAATTTGTGAATCGGGATATAAAAAGAAAATAGGGATAATCTATGCCTATAGTTAGATGGAAATCTCTGAGAATAGGTAAGTGAATAGATGGAGAGTAATATTGAAATAGTTTGCACTAAGAATTTCTTTCATCGCACATGACAGACAGACTAAGGCGTCTTTCAGGTAGAAGTCCTTAGGTCTGAACTGTGCTTAAAGCTATTTCATATTATGAAGTGTGGCTAAAACCGAGTCGTGATGCGAAGATAGAGCGTTTTATTATTTTATTGGCTTTGTAGGTAATATAAATGATCCTGCCAGTTCCTATTAGTGCAATTAAACGTAAATATCTACATAGTATCAGTATGTACCTTTAATGTGTAGTTATCTTTACTATATAAACATCAATCGGTAGGCGATAAAAATATTCAGTTTTATAAGGAACTTGGGACTAGCCCCTCAACGTCCGACGCACCCAAAGAGAAGATTTTTTTTTAAATATTTACATAATCGTAACTACCCTAACTATATAATATTATAAATATTTATATAGCCTATGTCACTCCCACTATTCGAATCTAACGACATCTTAATCCATCAAGCCGTTTAGGCTACAGAGCGTGCCAAAGAAATAGATAGATACATACCTACTCTCGAAAAACATGACCCACCTTCTGTGGCAGTCGGGTAAAAATAGGGACGCCCCGACGCACTATAGTTCGTCTAGTACACGCTAGCTGGACAAAATACATTATCGAAAATGCCGAAAATTCTTTCTTATTACGTATATTATAGACAAAACCCAAGAACCTCTAATTCCAAGAATTTTAATGAACCTGGAGTTGCGATCATTAAGGGTCGCAGGTAAGTATATAGGAAAAGGGGTAAGTAAGCTGGTTATCATTAGGAATTTTGCATTCCACGCGAATACTTACGAAAGTGATTTTAAAAGTGCTTTTGGTTTAATTTAGTGATGGATATTGAAGTTAACGGTATGTACTATCTTATTTTACAAAACAAGTTGGCAAATTACAACTACATTTTTTATTGTTTAACTGCAAATTCTAATTTTGTAATTTTTTCCCTATTTCCTTATCTATTATGGACCTGGAAAGCATTGCCAACGCGTGTCACAGACCTAAAACGTACATATATGGTAGCTACAACCCCCTTCTTTCAAATAATTATAAATCTAGCCTGTGCACTGCTGTGGAACTATTTTTTTTTCTAGAGCACCTTTTCTCAATCTCAAGATTGGAACTTTTTGAGGAGTGGCTTAAACAGAGCAAATAAAACCGAAATAGCGGACTGTTTGGTCTGCTATCTTCAAAATACGATATATCTGGTATTACCGAAGATTCTTCCAGAGCTCTGAAGAAGAGCCGCGATGTTTTTTTTTTAATCAAAAAAAAGAAGAATGGACGTCCAAAACTTCGTGTTTAAGGTATCCGTTTATCACGCACAGCCATTTTCTTCTTCACTTTCAACTGTTGGACATCAAAGCAAACAGTTTGAAAAGTCGAGTGATAAAACGAAAAGGTGAATAGTTGACGATCTGCTAAGTACACGCGACACAAATCAGTTAGTGGCTGCAGTAGAATTCTCAGCGCGATTGTCTGGGCACCGGACCTTGGCTGCTGTCATAAGGGACGCAAAAGAAAGACCCGAAAAGTGCAAAACGATGAAAAATTGTGTCAGTGACAGTGAAAGCAGCAGTCAAAGGTATTTAACGAAGGAAGAGGCTTTGGCATATTATGTGGACTCAAAATCAACAAGCTACTCCCACAAGCAGACGCGTAAATGGAGTATGAAAGCTGGGCATAAGGTATTTCCATCAATTTATAGGAAAGCTAAGACAGAATGTTTCCCTCCCGAGGAAGATCTATTTGTGGATGAGACTCGCGCAGAAAATAAGGCGATACCAAAATAAATTGGGGGCTTTTTCGTAACCATTTATTCCAGTATTACATGTAGCATGTATCGATTTAAATTTTGGATATTTATGTTTATTGACTCTGACTAAAGGAAAACGCAATTGGGCTAAATTGCCTCAACAGAATTAAATTCCGAAAAGACCTGTACTTGTTTTTTCTGTAATTCTACAATCCTAAGTAATTTATTTCATTGAAAAATTGCATTCAAAATGTGCGTATTAGGTAAACGAAAACTCTGGCTGAAAATACTTTTGATTGACAGCTTAATTTATTTTTAAACAATTTTTAATTGGTTTGGCGCTTTTATTTTAGTTCCAGCGCATTGTTGCGCTCTCTTTTTTCGCATATGGAAGTAATTGACTCTGTCTCTTTCTTTTTCACCAAAACAAAATTAGGTAGTCATAACAGGTTATAAGAAAGCTCCTGGGAATCAAAAATCACAAAAAATATTTCTGTCCAGCTAGCATGTTCTACACGAACCATGGTGCGACGTTGGATTACCATTGGATTACTGGCGAAAGCGTCGGGGTAGCCAAATTAAATTTTTTTTACGTTTTTTTTGCAATTTTCAGGTCACTATCACGGTCAAAATATGACTCGCGACCGTAACAATTGTGTGTTTACAGAATTATAGTCATTAAAATGATCAATCTTAATCGATATTACCCTATTGAATGACTATTTCATGAAATCTTGACATTTCAGGCCAATTTTATAGAGTTGTATTTATTTATTTATTTTTTGTATGACGAAGAAAAGAGAGGCAGGGTGTGAAGTAGGGCTGTGGATGATCTGTATGTATTGGGTTTCAGTAATATCAGTATATTACGAGTTTTTTGTTAAGTCAACCTATTGTACCATTATAAACATTATTACTTCTACGAGTAGTCCGCTCTTTCGTGAAGGCTGTTTAGGCCTACCCTACTATGCCAATGATTCTTGTCCTATGGCATCTAATCTGATGTTAATTCTGCTGAGCGACCATCTATGAAAGATGATTTTCCACCCACTCCCATTTCAGTTTTGCGAAGTTTTCCCCCATTTCGACCAATAGCGTTAACGTCAAGAAACACAAATCTCAGCACTCAGCAGTATTATACACGGTATGTAAATGCAATTATAACTCCCAATTATTTATCTACGGCGCGGCGCTCTTATATCTGCGCTGGAAAATCGCAACTGCGGCCTTTTGCTCGAGTTGTCAAAGACCTTTGCTTGTGCACCTTATGACATGACTGTGTGGATGGACAATATTTTTGATTTAAATAATGTCCATGAAGTTTCTTGCCCGTTTTTCTTCATAGGAACCTAGTACGCTTTGTAAAGGACAAGTAGCTTCATCATTATGACTGATCGACTCCTTAACAATTGAAGTAAAAGCTTTGAGTTTTGAGTTTGATGTAAAGGATACGTACGGTTATGAGTTTTCGCTTTAATATGGAAGATTGTAAACATGTTTTTATTTTTACAGTTTGTTTGGTATTTAAACGCGCAGGTAGAATATCTAGTTTCATAACAGCTAGCGGAAATAGTATAAAAGTGATATACAAAATTATGACACAGTTCGTAGATTAAAATAATATAAAAGCTTATTTTGAGCGCGTGCGGCGGCAGCGAGTCCGCGCTAGGCGCCGCCGTCGCTGTAGCCGCGCGTGTAGCCCGTAGGACTGACACACTTATATCAAATAAACGAAAATTAACCTTGTACTGTATGTAATTCACGACGATTTAAGTAGGCTGACGACATTGGCTGCGAATAGTTTTAATATGGATGATTGTTGATATATTTATTTTCTGCTACGCCAATCGTAATTAGCTTGCAAAGAAAGATTCAAATAAAAAGCAAAATTATACTTCTGCACATCTATTTCAGTAGTCTAAATTCATGGAGTTGGTTATCGCTAAAATATCACCTGCATATCCGTCACACATAGTTCTGGCAATATCTGCAAGGATCCATAGACAGATTCAAGGAGCAGAGATTAAAGGCCTCGGGTCTCGAATAATACGCGCCGGGTAACGCCATCTGGTTGACGCCGCTCGTGACCCTTTATGCAAGAGTCGAGGTCTTGCATCATAATATATGTTTTGTTATAAATTATGTTGCGTTACATATTTTAAAAACAATAAATTACAACAATTGACCTTATTCCAAATCGAAGACAAAAATTAATTAAATCGCCAGAAGAGAAAACGGCTGCCGCGAAAAAAGATCAGCTATTCCTTATATTAAATTTATGTTCACATATCTCCTCAAGAGCTATTTTTTATCGCGATTTCAGTTTTGGTCCAAAAGTTGTTTGTTATCATGAATACAATCACGTGTTTAAGTATCGGTCACTAATTACCACTCACCCTATATACTTTCAGAACTAAAAGAAACTAACTTGTTCTGAATGGCCCAAGCATTTCTAAAACTCTGCAATTGTTGGGTGACAGTAAAATTTTAAATGCACGAACAACGAGCGCGCGTGAATGAACCGGTACTGTTTCTTCATAAACTTGTCGAAATTGGTTTGAGGTTTTTATTTTTAGCTCTACTAACCTACTTACTTATAGCGACGAAGTTTTATAAGAGAGCAGTTTAACCCTTTAATGTTAATAGATTAAAGAAGCTTTACCTTTAGCCAAAATTCATTAGGAGATTGGTCGTCGGCTTCAAAGGCAAGCTACTCTCATGATAGGGGCGTCTTATGCATGACAACAGCAGCAGACGCAGAATATCACACACAGACGAAGTTTTTCATTAACAGATTAACGAAGATGTTGTTCACAATATGAAAGCCACACGGAGGAACGAGCACTAGATTGAGACGCGTAGACTTAGATTATGGATGTGCCGATATACGAGTCGTGACACATAATTAGTTATTCATAAAATCGTCAGGAAGTTTATATCAATACTATAAAATAATGCAAAAGAGAATAAGTACTAATAATAAACATATACAAATAACGTACCCATTCAAAAGATTCCCAGCGTAAGCGTGGAAGTATAGCGGAGAGCGTTCACTAAGGTGTTAAAACTTTACGATTGCACGCCTGTTGCACGAGTGCTACGACTGCGGTTATTACGTATTAATGTTCCGGTTATGTTTTGCGAATTGCGACGACACCGTAAACCGAGTCTCTTTGACTGGGAACCAACTCGGTGTTAATTTCGCACTGGGGAGGTAATTTATTCCGGTATGGCGCCGCGTCGCGAGCCCATCGTCTTGAGGAAGTGGTCCGCGCGCGATTCTCACCGTTGTCTTTATTCATTTACACGCACCGTTGTAACCATCAATCAGAGTTAAATTCGAGGATGGCTACTGATTGCACGGACGAGAGAGCCGGCGCGACTCCTGCGCCGGCCACGAGTTCACTAGTCGGACATTATTGTGCAAGACTCGTGCCCAGTCCTATTCAATTTCAAATATGGTAGCAGGCGCGCGCGCACGTCCCATTGGACAGTTACAGCATAGGAACTAATCGTAAATAAATCATTGGATCACTAATAGGCAAGACCTACTTAATCGTTGCCTGTGTTTTTGGATTTCAGTCGGTCAAACTCCGGTGCAGACCGTACGGGAAGTAGCAAAAAGCTGAGGTCTCAGTGAACAATTTACAAATAGCTGAGCTCTCTGTGAACAAATTTACAAACGTTGCCGTTGTGGTTTCTTGTATAACGGAAAAGCATATTTAGACTTTTAGACTTTTGACTTTTTTTTTTATTATATGAGACAAACATTTAAATATTATAATTTTATTTATGACATTATACAGTATGATACCCTGTTAATGTATGGTTGACAGTAAACTTTAAAATAACAAAATGATGCGCACGAAAACCTTTATTAACTAAAATAAGGTAGGCACGCGCATAGCCCAGGGACATTTACCGAGAAATAATGTTTTGTCTTCCTGACCGGCCTGCATTTCTATTAATTTATTTTACTGGGTGCCGTTCGGGGTCTGAAAATAATATTAGTGAACTGTTCCACCGAACCACACTTATCAAAATTTTGTTTCAGTGCCGTTATTGCTAGCGCTCAGATCCGGTTCGGTCAAGTGCTGTTGAAATCAGTGCTCTCAATACGGTGAACAACATCGATAACAAAGAATATGTTTCAATAGGTAGGACATGAATTATCCTAATAAGTATCCTAACGTTTTTGCTATGCATGTTTGGTAACTGCATAAGTTTAAAACATTTGGTAGGTAGACATGCATCAAATTCAATAGTCAGAAAAAACACAAAAATGTGCGTTCCATAATTAGTCAACACTTGAACGTAAGTAAAACATCCGATTGTATAACCACAACACTAAATTTGTCGAACCCGGAATCGCGGGATTTTATCGATACAAAAGTGCATACCATTACTATACAGCTAACACCTCAACTTCAAGTAATTATTCATCCAAATAGTTATGCAATCTCGGAATCACTGGAGTTTTTTTATTCCATTCCATCAGATTAGTTATGCATTCCCGGATTTTTGCAAGCCGGGATTTTATATATATAAAAATTATGAAGCCGTTTCCATAATTTCGTAGCTAAAATTCAACTTTAGGTAAATATGCATCCGAATAAATCCCACCTCTACATAATACATGTTTTATACACGACAAGACTTGTTGAAAGCAAGTATCTACCTATTACAACTTTTGGTACTAACGCGCGGTTTTAAACAGCGCGAGCGGGCTATAAAATTAAAAAGAACGAGTCCGATCCGAGAATCGTAATTCATACAAGTACTATGTTTTACAAGTCTTGTAACTGTGGTCCGATAAACATGCAGTACAAAACGCTGCTTTTTTATTGGTTTGCACGCTGCTGATTGTAAAAGTTGTTCATAAAGATGAGTACAACACTATCGTGGCCGCTCCATAGTCAATACAAAAGCACGTATAATATATGCATGATAGTGCGTAACGTTTAGGTACTATTCGCACGGACCGGATGACTCCTCGCCTCTGTTTTGTGTAACGCGAGATTTTTCACACCACTAGACGAAGATTAGCCGGGTGAATATTCGACCTTTTAACCGCCGTCATTACCTTCCGCCAAAAGTTGATGAAGGAGAATATCGTTAATGAAATATTTCATCAATTCCCAGAATCTGCTTAAGGACCAGAATCAGGAATTGCTGAAATATTTCATTAAATATATTCTCTTTCATCAACTTTTGGCGGAAGGTAATGACGGCGGTTTAGAGGTCGAATATTCACCCAGCCGCGTACTGAACCAACCGAATACTAGGTTACTACAGTTACAATTAAAATTTAATTTAATTAAGTACTTCAAAATTTAAAGGCATACAATATACAGTTATTTAATATTTCAGAACAGCAAATAGGTAATTTCTTTTTATATATTTTTATTGCCGGTACAACGATACGTTTCAATTTAACTCTTCAAAAAAGATATGTAAACGCGCGTACTGTTTCATCTATTTCGTTGCACAAACGAGGCACGAACAATAACGTCTTATACCCACACTTGAAAAAATCTTATTAATGTTAATTTTAAATTATTAATTTTAATAACTAATAATCTCATTCTAAGTCTGTAATTTTTATATTAATTTAAAAAAAATTAAACCCAACTTGTCATTTATTTATTTTACATTCATTTAAATTCAATTTAAGCGTATGCATCAGTATTGACATCGCCGATATTTTTATAAGAGTATCGGTATCGTTATCCTCACGACAAAAAGGCGTATCGATGCATCCCTAATACTTTACTTACTTATATAAAGTAAAATGTATTTTTTTAATGTTTTCCAAGAAAATAATTATTGTATCTAACTAGAATTAAATTTTATTGCTAGTTCTAATTTCATACATAGAAAAAAACTATTTTATTTGAAACTTACCAGTTGAGCCACCGTTCGTAGTAGTAGTAGTAGAATTATTATTGTGATTATTGTTCGAATTGTTATTACTCGAACTGCTACAACTCGGTTCGATAGGATTCGAATTACGGTCATTATTCTCTTTACGATTCGGCATAAATTTGTGCAATATTTTATATGTCCTTCTCATGGACGGTGGTTTGTAAGATGACGAACCACTTGAAGATGGTGGAGAGGTATCGTAGTCTCCGTAATCATTTTCACTAAAAGTAGACGAACTTGAGTCCGTCTCAACATAAAATAAACTAAAACAGGTGTAACACGCCCTAAAACAAATTTTGAGGCCGTTATTCTACTGTATAAACTGAAAAAACTTCAACACTTTACAGTGTTGAAGTGAAGTTTAACCGAGAGTTCAAGTTGGAAGCGGCCGGTTACGGAACCAGAGAGCGCAAAGTTGCAATGCGTGCAATCACACCGGAAGTAGAACAAGCTATGAACGCATCCGCGTAATGTCAGGTTATCCCGGGGACCTGGGGGCGTGCCTTAGTGCACGGGGATGCAAGCATGCAACAGGAGGGCAGACACGGCGCAGCGGGTCAGAGGAGCGGCGCGGGCGGGAGTGCCCGCCCGGGTATTTGCCGGCTAAAGCACGCCCATCCATTGTCACTAACCTCTACCACCGTATGACCGTACCACAGTACCAAACTACCGACGGAAAAGCACAACGCACGAGCACGCGTTACACTTAGTGCCGCCGTCACAGATACATCAACAATTCTATTGGTTCATCGTAAGAGCGTGGTGCTTCTAGACTTCGTGATACACACTACCAAAACAGTTAAATTGATACTTTCATTTTGGAAATACTGAGAAATGATTCTAGCAATGTAATTACAATTTATGTTAACGTATGTAGGAACAGAGTGGTCATTATGAAACATTTACAAGAAGAGCTAAAATGAAATAAGAACAACGCGTGATTAAGGAGCGCCGAACAAAGGCACAACAAGTCCACGGGCTTGTTTTCTTTGCACTGTGTCTTATTTAACCGCGATTATAAGCGTCACGACTCTAATAATAATAGTATAGTGTCGGGCAGCGGGGAGCGTACTGACAACGTAACATCGCGAGCGTCCAATTTTGCAATCGTTTCGTATTCAGCGTAATGTTGACAATAACAAATAGTCTTTAACGTCGACCGCGTGTTTAGAGAGGACACTACGCCGCGGAAACGTTCTTTCATACAACAATTAAATGTAACCTAATCAAAATCTGCAACCAAATCTGCTGGCGCCTGAAGTTATCCACTAGATCTGCATAGCTATTCACAGGTATGATAAGCTTTCGTGCCGTATGGAACGTCAAAGTTATTGACGAACTCCTCTAAACGCTATTCACAAATCCGAAATCGTACAATTTTGTCAGTTCAAAATATGGTAAGGAGACATCAATTCTTCCTACAGGTATTTGCTGTCGGAACTCGGAATTGATATCGAACATCAAATATTGTTTAAAAACAAACACATTTAGGCACTATTTGAAGTAAGTATAGGTACTTACATAAATGTATGTAAAGTTTTATTATTGTTCTGACCGCTGCATATATTCCAAGTATATCAAGGTGTAATTTAAACAACGCACAACCTCTTAAGGGGTCACTGTATTCATGTTTATGAACAACTTTTACTATGAGACCAAACCTGAAATCGCGAAACAAAAATCAGCGGTCCCCTACATTTATGTTCGCATAACTCGTCAAAATGTAGGGAAAAGCTGATTTTTTTTCTCGATTACAGGTTTGGGCCCTAATTAAAAGTTGTTCATAATGATGAGTACAATGTCCCCTTAAGAGGTTGTGCAACATTTAAATTTCACCTTGTGTAATTTTAGGTGGTTACATTCGATTCGTACGTAACACTTAAATTCGTTCTAGACTTTGATTTAATTGTTTGGGTAGATGGAGTACGTGATTCTATTTTGATGACGTGATTCTATTTTTACGTGGTTAGTCTATCAGGTTTTTGTGTGCGGGCTGCGTCCTGTCCTGGGACACGGCCGCGGGCTAGGTCATCATGCCCTTCAATAAATGGAATGAAAATCTGCCGCTGCTCCAAATGGCACTATTTTATGCAAACAAGTATTTTCAATTACGTTTTACCTATATAACACGAAAATGAACAAATAGTAAGAATTAGTAATTGTTACATAGGTAGGTAGGTACTGATAAATTACCCACACCCATTTTTCTGTTTTAAACACATCTTTTACACAGACAACTATAGACTAGTCGAGAGTTTTTTTTTGTTCAAAGCTATTCCAATTTCGTTCGTTTCGTTATCCGAAAAAATAAATAATATTCCTGATTTCCCGGTTTGACAGAAAGTTGAAATTTACAAATCATTAAATTTATTAGAAATCAATCAAGAAAATTTTATTTATTAATAAAATCATTGTTAGTCGAGTCAATAGTTACTCGATTCATTGTTGCACTTAATGAAATACCTAATAAAATCACATTATGTAACCACTATAGATTAGATTACGATGACTCTAAGGCAGCTGTAATGCAAATATTATCCACGCACACACAAAGATCACATAAGTTCCACGATTTCTTACAAACCGCTAACATAAATCAGACAATTACCAACGCATCTCCCATATACTCGTAACACCCACTATTCACTCAAAGCCACAACACACACACACACTACTCTATACAGCCACCTACATACAACACAACACTCTCACACACAACACACTACACCCCCACCCTAACATAACACAAACACTCACAAAATGTTTTTTTTTAAATTTAGATTTTAGTGTAGACTTCTGGTCAGATTTACTTAATTTTAATTTTGAAAATTATACATAATACAAGGGTCAAATTAAATTAGTTAGCGAAACTCCGCAGACGTTATGGGTATCGATATCGAAACATGATAAAACAAAAAAAAAAAAAATGATGATAAGTACCTATGTTAAAAATCAATTCTTTTTTTTAATTTCACAGACGTAATCGCGTAATTACAAACAAAAATACTGATTTTCTAGAATCTTACTTCAAGTAGGATACACTACCAGCCAGCCGGTCTTCTGACCCCATAAAAGTATCATCAAATATTTTTTATTTTACGTTGTATAACGACTAACGAGCGAATCTTTTTTCAAACCAGTTAGGGTAGATTCTCCCTGTATTTTTTCACCTCTTGTACGCTGCACTTATAGTCACAACAAAGTTTCCATTGTTTTGAATAGAGATCTAGCAATCTACTTTCCGGCGGCGGCACAGCGCTTACTCTTTTTCTTTTCATTTTTAAAAAAGACTGTGTTTTAATTTTCTCCAAAACGAGTAGTTATGTTTTTTTTTTTTTTAATAAAACTGGATCAACGCATGTCCACATGAAAAAGTCGCACCGTGGCATGGGTTTAGCCCCTGGCGGCTTTGGAAGCCATCGTAAAAGCTTGAATAAACTGCATGTTAATAATTATCATGTAACATAGCTTGCATACACCAAAGGGTCCCAGTTTACAGTCCACATGTTGACAATTAGCTAAGTGTAAAACGAAGGTTTTTGTCACGCATTGGTATTGTCAGACATTATTTTGTATGTGTCGTAGGATAGGTAATCGATATTAAATCGGATAATATCTTCTACAATTACGAAAATATTTCTTAGTTTCTAAAAATCCGGTCCCTTGCTTTATCTTGGGTTGGCGGAGAGCCAAATTTTAGGGTTCTGTTAACTGTAGTCAAATATACCGAACCATTATAATTTCGTCTTGTCCATCCGTCCGCATAAATCGCTCAGCAATGGAGTAGTGAATCAAAGAAAAAAATATGTTGCCTTCCCCATTCATTTAATGTTAACATTTCCAGCAACAATGTTCCTAACGTTTAATAGCATTATTTTCAAACGCGTTTTCTCGAGGTTAAAAAAGAACAACCAGCAAAGGATAACCCACTTCCAAATACTTTGTAATCGCAGATGTAATATACAATGTACAATTGTTTGTTTCCCTAACAAAATACATTGTAACCTGGTTAAGTGGGAAACATCCACTACTGATAATTACAACGAGGTCCCGACACTTCATTGTAATACCTTTGTTACATAGAATATTTAGTCTTTATAATTGAGAATGCATTTGTTAGATTTTTCGATTTTATTTCTATAATTGGGACTTTGTAGTTCACCTGTATAAGTAAGACAACTAATAATAACTTATCATTTTGAGTATTGGCCTGGACAGGTCGCGATACGATTTTGATGAACATTTTCAACTCTATAAATGAAAAACGGTCATTCGAGCTGTCTTAGCAGGTGCCTCTGTAAACAACAAAAGTTATTACTTCAATAAAAGTAATTAGTTAATTACTCAAGTAACGATTTTTATTCCATAATTTAGTATTTGCTTGAAGTTAGAACTGTCCAAGATTAGAATTCTTAATCAAGTAATAGTCACTGTTTTCTTTACTTAAGAATGGAGAACTCGACCATTTTGCGTTTGATTTTGCAATGGAACGTTGATGCTTACTCAAGCATTTACTCAACGTACATTACTCGACTATAGAAAAGTCTGAATAAGATTTTTTAATGAAGAATTCTATTCTCAAGTAATGACTTCACTAAGAAATTATTTAGCAGCAAGTAATTGCTTGTTTATAAATACAGGTGTAAGATTACTGTCATTTTAAACCTATTTAGGAAACTGGGTAAATGAAAAGACTCTTTAAGTGAAAAGTAATCTTTGGTCCCGTTACCGAGATCCAGGTTACACTGTAAATAAATAAAATCATGACGTTTAATGGATCGTAGTAGACACATATAGCGCACCTAGCCACCCACTGTTTAAAATTCATCGTGCCTTTTGCACAGGAAACATTTCATTTGCTCCCCGGCTGTCTGACCTCCTAGTCCCCCACATCTGTGATCTACTCGTACCCGTCTGATAGGATATGTATTTGACAAAATGTGATAACAGATGTGAGATGACCTATTATTCTCTACTAGTGACCCATCCGCCCTTATTTTGTACTAATGTGCGACATGGCAAAACGTCTAGATTTCTTGGTGTATGAATAATTTTACAAAAAAAAAACCTATAGATGTCATAACAGATGTCAGATGACCCACTCATGAAAATCGTCATTTCGTATTCCATTTCATTTCAATTCACTGTTGACAGCAGAAAGCATAGCATTTCGCTGCTTTGCATGAATACTAGCACAAACCAAAATTTTGAAATTACTGGTTTATAACACAGCCAAATGCAAATTAGTCCTTATTTCATGGTCGATAAGACTCACATTCATAATTTCAGCTGTTAACCGCTACACTACAGTAGTACCACCGCTAGCTACTATGAGTCCAACGTAAACTCACTACTAACTAACTAAAGTTTACGCGCTGTCTTCAACCACAGACGCCGCCGACAACTAACATTTTATCGTTAAAAAGAAAACCCTTTATATAAAATTATGATAGTTATTTTTTTAAGTTCGGGACTGTTGAGCTTGTACATGTAGATAATAAAGTGAACTAAATAAGGCGATTCGACAAATTAAGTAACGAAGCTTTAAAATCAAAATAATTAAAGATTCAATGAAGGCATCATCAAACAGCCAAAATCTCCCTTATTTTGTAAACTAACCGAAGCCACAAGTACCTGACGAACTAAAAGCCACCAAACCCAAGAAAATAAATCGTGTTGTCAGAACGCCTAAAAGAATAGATATTAATAAACACCTTTTTGGTAGTTAATCTGGCCATCATAATTTATAAACAATACGAATGAGTAGTTTCGTTTTCATTCATAGCAAACCTCGCCCGATCTCTGAGACCTTGGTCGGTATTTTCAGCGCAGAGTGAATCATCGTGAACCATAAGTGGAATATTAACGATCGTTTCACCGGGAACTAGACAATATTGTATTTATGCGCTTGTACCGCAGATGCCCAGATCAGCACTGATAAATTCTTATCCAATAACATAATAATATATCTATGTATTATTTCTCATCTAAAATTTTTACAACGCGCAAAGCTAAAAGTTCGACATTAATACATTTGGTCTACTCTCTACATCTTGGGACGACGACGAGAGCAAAACGTTTAGCAGGTAGAATCAGTGGTTAAATAAAGTAAAATTGACGCACGATCCGGTTAAACAACGGAATATTAGGCGAGTCCTCCCTTAGCTGTCCATCATTCGCCAGACTCATCATATTGATGTAGGTGTATAGCAGTGTATGTAGTATATCAGTTATCTGGTTACCATTGTACAAGCTCTGCTTAGTTTAGTATCAGATGACCGTGTGTGAATAATGTCCCAGGATATTGATGTACGATTTGGCTATAAGCGATCGATGGAGTCTGACAGCGCGCGGCGCGCTATGCATGCATACCGAGACCGCCGCCCTCCTGAGAGGGGAAAATATTCAATAAAGAGTATTGTGTTGACTCCAGTAATGATTTTATTGATCCAATACGTCCTTGGTTGTACGATTATGATGTTTAATTTGCAGCTTGTTTAGATCAGTAGCTGTAATGAATTGTAGCACAGGATCAGGTTCGATTCCTGGCTCAGCCAGAAGCTTTTTCAATAACAAAAAAATGCTGTTTAATTTTCCTTAAAAATTGAGGTAATATTTCCTTTGACCACGGTGTCTAAATGCGAAGTTATGGGTAGTAAAACCCATAGTTTAGAATTTAGCCCTGAGGTGCCACTGCAAAATGATGTTTATTTTTTGCCGACGCACACTGGCGGACGGCAGGGGAGAGCATCTCTATCCACCAGCGCACACTGACAAGATAAATCCTCTGCGATATCGCGAGCGACCCCGCCAGCTTACTTACCGGCCGAGTAGCCACCGCTCCGGGATTTGATTATTCCACTAGCGACTACGCAGTCGAAAAGATGCTTTCTAAAATGTGTTGTGGGTTTCATTTCATAACGGTGGATTGGGATTTAGTGTTAAAACTATTTTCGCGGAAGAAGAACAGACACGTATCAATCCTCCGGCCGGCCCAATCGGGCGGTCAATGCGTGCCGGCGCATACCGGTGAATACCGCCGCCTCCCGCCGCGATATCCTCCAGCGTGCTCTTCGATGCTCCAAGGTCGATCACCGAGCATTGAAATATATAAATATTTCGATTCGATTAGTATTAAATTCAAATGATAAATTTAAAATCCTCTGCCGTCCCGTCCGCCTGTGTGCGCAGGCCATTAAACGACTGACATATGTAAATATTCTCTTCACTTCCATGCAGCTGGCAATTTTTATTGAGATGAAGAACCCAAATAAAAATGATGACGATTTAGAAGCGGTATGAAAATAATTTTTTAGTTTTTTTTTTTTAAACTTGACATGCTGTAACGTTGGATTCAATGCGGCCACTGACTCTCATTTTGATGATTAGTGAATACTTAATAAACAATTATTAGTAATGAAATTTAACTCAAAAGAGCTGGCCCAAGCCCCATACAAAAAAAAACCCAGGCCCGGCGCAAAAGCTTTGTGTCTCAGATTTTAGAGGATATTTAAAAGTAATATTCCATACTTTCACTATCTCTGTATCGGGTGGCTAACATTTTTTTTTTGCTCGAGAAGTTTGGTAGGTGTTCCTATTAAAATCTCATTGGTCGACTAAATTATTTATGATTATTGTGTAATTGCAAACGCATTCAAGACTATCTCAAAACCAGACATAAATAAGGGGGTAGGCAGACATAAATAAGGTAATATAAGTATTTATTTGTAATTTTATTATTAATTTTATTTTATTTTAATTTTATTATTTATTTATAATATTTTTTTAATATTTTGATCGATAAATGAGTTTTTAAAAAGAACACCTATAAAAACATTTCGAGCAAAAAAAAAATAATGTTAGCCACCCGATAGAGAGATAGTGATAGTTTTAAATATTATTTTGAAATATCCTCTAAAATCTGAGATACAAAACTTTTGCGCCAGGCCTGGGTTATTTTTGGGCCATCGCTTTTACACTTATTTATTTATTGTTTCACTTGTAAATATTTTATATTTTATTCTATTTACACGTGAAACTATAAATGAATAACTAAGTTTTCGCAACAGTTTCGTAAAGTAAATACAGCAATTATTATCTACTACTTTTGCCCGCGGCTTCACCCGCGTGGAGGTCTGAAATTATCCCAGGGGAACTTACTACTGGGATAAAAGTATCCTATGTTCTAATTCAGGAAATGGTCTAGCCATGTGCCAAATTGCCTCAAAATCCGTTCAGCCGTTTTAGCGTGAAAGTGTAACGAACAAACAAACTCATTTTCGCATTTATTATAATGCTAGCTGTGTATACACAATATACTAAAATAACAACCTCTCATATTTACAGAAAACATTTTACTCAAGTGGGACACATGATTTTCTATTAGACCTAGAGCCTCATGTGAGATTTATTGAAGTTATTGAGTTACTTTTGAGAGCCTTGATACATCACCCTAACCAAATTATAGGGAACGTTATTTAGCGTAATACTTGTTCTACCTCTGAAGCTTGACCCGACAAAGACCGTGCTTACTAGTTTTTTGAATCCATGGGAAGCATAAAAATCAGTGTTATAAAATTCTGAAAAAAAAAATCTTATTTAAGGATTTGGCGGACATGCAATCATGAAAACCTATATGAAGTCTATAATCTTAAAATAACATGGTAAACCTCTCAATATCGTGCGTAAAAACTTACATATGCAGTTGGAATATATGGGAGAACATGTTTTTCAACTACCTACAATGTTAAGTTTGTTCTTGGGATAAATTCATCCCAACAACGGAACCCTTCATTGAGCGTGGTTCGACACGCACTTGGTCTGTTTTTTTCAGCTGAAATCTCTTCCCAGGCCAGTTTCAA
Organism: Dicycla oo; assembly: GCA_948252095.1. Classification (NCBI taxonomy): domain Eukaryota; kingdom Metazoa; phylum Arthropoda; class Insecta; order Lepidoptera; family Noctuidae; genus Dicycla; species Dicycla oo. Next base: position 7,837,795 of record OX411709.1, on the reverse strand, counting down.
AACGTCAAGCAGTTGCTATCTCTAACCCCTCAATTGGTCCCAAGTCTTCCATGCAGCACAGACTGAGTCACTTGAGCTGTGTGTGCACGGGCATTGTCCTGCATCAAGTCGACCCAGGACTCATGTGACCCTATTTGCTGGCCTGATGACTTCTTCAATGTACCGCTGAACAGTTACGGAACCCTCATTTATAATAGCAAGCTCAGTTTTACAGTGTAACCCACGTTGGGACCATCGAAACGGATAACTTCATGTATGCAGCCTTCCGAAAATAGCTCGCTGCCTCGTCTCCACACCGAAACGCGCCAATCGTCATTAAAAAATTTACTTTGCTCCCGTCGGTATAAAGCACCATACAACCACCACACTGATTTATGCCCCAGTCGGTGCCGTGACGGGAGAAACTTAAAACGATTAGCACGTTGAGCCCTGGACAAAGGAATTCGAACAACTCGACCTTTTAAAGTTTGCAGTTAGCTGGTCTTCGTGCAATCGATTCCATGGATCATTGTAATGGCTCTGGTGGCAGTAATTGTGTCCATATCTGATGTCTTCGTATTTGTGGCATATTAACGCAAAATATTGTTTTTACCAAATAACTAATCAAAATGATGATAATTTTCCGAATACCAAGCCGCTAATCAAAACGAAACTTAAAGAAAAATCTAAACTACATTACAATTTTTTTTTAAATTATGGTCAGCATTTGATTTAAAAAATCAAAGAGCAATATTTTGCTACTTAGCATTAGTTAATGTTCTTTAAATTACACTGAAATGTAAAAATAACAAGTGGCCCTTATTTTGTTTTGAGTAGTATACATATATATTTATTTTAGATACAGAAGAGCGAAAATAAACATACCGATTATTAAAATTATATCTTAAAAGTGTAATTGAAATAACTGAAATTCATTATTATGAGCAATTTTTACTAGGGGATCAACCCTGAAATCACGAAAAGAAATCATCTGCTTCCTACATTTTGTCGAGTTACGGGTTGCCATAACTTGAACATGTATCAACATAACATAGAACATGTATGTTGATACATGTTCTATGTTGTTGGGTTTGGTTTCCGCACTTAGTCCTTTAAGTGGACCAATGTACTACGCATGCCAACATGCATCTGCGTCCCATCGAACATCTAACGTCCTTTGACTACAAAGACTCACTGCTGTCGACGCTTCAAAATTCAAACCGTAACATAATTTTGTTGTCCGTACTCTCTGTCCCCATACAGGAGCTAATTGAAAGCAGCGAAATCAAAAAAAAAGAAGAAGTATGCCGCATACATGTTTTGAGTGTCAATACAATGGATCGCGAAGCACAGTGGTGTTTTTGTACACAATTTTACGAGCTTTTTTTTTGCGCGGAAACCTAATTATTTTTTCTACAATAAAAGTAGTCTATGTAACTTCTTATAACATCAGCTATCTGCCAGTGAAAGTCCCGTCAAAATCGTCCATTCGTTTCGGAGTGCGGACAAACAGACACAAAAATTTTAAAAATTGTTTTTTTGTTATAAGTATACTTTCATATACATTTAGTAAAAAGCTGTTATTTTGACATTACAAAGAGACACTTCAATTTTATTAATTTTTATAGATTATAGATGTATAGATTGTTTTTAGGGTTCCGTATGCGAAGGGTGCAAACAGAACCCTGTTACAAAGCCTCCGATGTCCGTCGGGCTGTATATCATGAACCGTAATAGGTAAACAGTTGAAATTTTCACAGATTCTGTACTCATGTTGTGTGGAACCACAAATAGAAAAATAAAATAAATTTTAAAAATTAAAGGGGTCTCCATATATAAAACGTTTTTATTATTTTTGTATTACTATCTAATTTTATCTCAAACATAATCACGGGGATTAAAAAATTTGTTGTTACTTGTTGGAATGAAATTTGGTAAAATAAACGTAAGTATATATAATCAATATCGTTTTTAATTATTGTCATCCCTAAAGGTCATTAAACTCGCCACAAAATAATAGGTCCGTTTTGATAGCCCATATCGTTTCATATGCCAAAGAGAGACAAACATAGCGGGACAAAGAGGGACACCCTCATGTCAAAACGGACCTATTATTTTGTGCAAAGCGGCGCCCAACGGTGCATGAATTGTATGTAATCTTGATTGCCGTGATGGTACAATAGCTCGAGTGAGCACAAGTCTATCAGTTCCATTCGGTTTCAAAAAAAGTATTTTAAGTGATTTTTCTCCCATATAAAAAAAAAAACAACACTTTTTGTCTCACGCGTGGATCGACATACCATCCGTACGTTAATATTACGTAAAGGGAGGTATACAAGAGCCATTACATTTTTTTTTTAAATTCCTTTCTTTAAGTTTCTATGAGTACCTATGGAGCTCGTTTTTCAGACCACCGTGCGCCGGGTGGTTCATGCCAGCTTCCATCGGAAAATGTTCCAACCTCTTTGTTTGTTAGAACGCTGTTAACAAAGTTACGAGGGCTTTGACTGTGCGGAAAGGGTTGGATCATAGATATTTTTTTTAATATTTTTTACTACGAGTAGCTATTGCCCGCGTTGTTATCAATATTTCCCAATATGAAACGGTTTCTGCTCACAATTTCATGGGTTTTTTTTTCGCGGAATCCTAATTATTTTTCTAAAATAAAAGTAGCCTAACTTATTCCTTATAATATCAGTATCTGCCTGTGAAAGTACCATCAATCTGTACAGCCGTTTCGGAGATAAGCCAAAACAAACAGCTAGCTAGACAGGCAAACATTTAAAGATTTTTTTTTTGTAATAAGTATGTACCGTATATACTTTCATATGTATTTAGTAATAAGCTGTTATTTTGACATTACAAACAGACACTTCAATTGTATTTATTTGTATAGATGGGTTGGACTGCATTAGTACCGCGACATTTCCACGTACCGATTTACAAAACCCCGCTTGCAATCCGTCGCTAAGACGGACGGGCATCTTATGCGTTAAGTAAATTATTTTTATCTACACTCATATCGTAAAGTTCTGATTATGAATCAAAAATAGTACCATAATGACTGACTTTATGCATACACAACTCAAAAAAAAAAAGTTTTATTATGATACAGATTTCTTAACAACATAATGCTATAAAATAACTTCTTTCTATTAATTAAAGTACACTTTAGATCGACCAAGGAATTTTTAATTCGATTTTTATCGTTGTATACTTCATAAACATAAAAAGTATTATTCTCCCGATAAAAATACCATTCCGTAACTACGTATTTAAAACCATTTTCATAGGATGGATTCTCAAGAAGTTTTCTTAGGTTTACCAGAAGCTAACCCAAGTAACAATACTGTCTATTATAGAAGGGTGTTATTTATAAGTTTGACGGCTTTGTCGTTCCTTGTGTGTGTGTTTTAATCGGGGTGGTTTTATCTATGTTTCATGAAAGTTTGTTCAGTTATTTTGAAGATAATCATCTCGGTTCCGATTGCTGTAGGGATCTCTGGGATAAGATTGTAATTTACTTCACTTTCAGTCATTCAAACGTCTTTAAAGGAAAATGAAGGCCAATGTATGTCCTCGCACGAAACTAACTTTAAATTTTAAAATAAAAGTCGCACGATTAATAAAGCCAGCAAAAACAGGGAGTATCCCTTTAAAATGGTTATCCCTACGCTTTACCTTCCTAAGGGGAAGAAACCCCAAAAAAAGTGCGTAACCTTGACCGATATTCAGGACTTTTCGTCCAAGGTTAGAAGGGTTGCCTGGCGTTCCCTTTAGGCCCTTCGCACACGGATCGTAAGCGTAGTCGTATCGTAATACGCGCGTAGTACGAGAGCCATACGAGCACGCATGTTCAAACTTCTCCGCATACGAAGCGGAGCTGCAGCGAATCGTATGAGATTTTTCGCGCCAATGCGACATGACGATACGCTTACGAGACGACTACGCTTACGATCCGTGTGCGAAGGGCCTTACTGTTTTAAGATACACGCATAAACAAAGATACACAGAACTATAAGGCCGTCAAACTTAAAACATGCTTTTTTAAACTTCGGGGTTAAAAAAAAAAAAACAAGAACAGACCGACGATAACCGTGTGACATAAGTATTTTTGTGAATACTTCTGAAGAAGACAATCCTGCTAATATTATAAATGCGAAAGTTTGTGAGGATGGATGGATGTTTGTTACTCTTTCAAGCAAAAACTACTGAACGGATTTTGATGAAATTTGGCACACAGTTTATAACCTGGATTAACACATACGATACTTTTATCCCCATATTTGTCAGACTTACGCGGGTGAAACCGCGGGGCGCTGCTAGTATTATTTATATTAAGGACTACAGCAGACGACGGTAATCCGCCCTCAGCTACTATGATAGCATGTAGCCGAGGGCAAATTACCGTCGCCAAACGGGAAAAAATAAAAATATAGCTTAGGTTCTACATTTTTCTTTTCGCCATTGGCGCGTCTTATGAAACGAACGGAAAGGTAAACTAAGGTAGGTATAATAAACTAACCTTTCTAGGGTTCGGTATCTTGAAAGAACTGAATCCTTATAGCTTCACTTCGTTATCCGTCCGTCGGTCGATCTGTCTGTCAAGACCCCTTTTCTCCGGAACGCGTGGAGGTATCAAATTGAAATTAATATCAAACACGTAGGTAATACGGTGTCCCTTGGAGCGCTAGCTATTTATCATCATCATCTGCTTATCTTTTTCCAACTATGTTGGGGTCGGCTTCCAGCCTAAACGGATGGAGCTGAATACCACTATGTTCAGGGAGGGACTGCCTATCTGACCTCCACAACCCAGTTACTGGGTAATACGATACCAAGGAGTATCCTATTACCAAGGGGTAAGACTCAGACTGGACAGGACGTCAGACTTTCGGGCTACTGACGACCCGTAACGACCAACGAGCTAAGGTGAGAAAGTTTAGTCCTAGTCTTGTATACTTACTATGTACCGACTTTATCATATTACTATAACATGAAAAATATCTGTGCAAATTTACATAATCCCATCGTCCAAGCTTTAAATATGACAAAATGCCTTCTGTGATGAGTATATATGAAATAAAGAAAGAAAAATTGTTTATTCTGCACAAACTAGACGCACTTAAGGCCAAAAGCCTCGTATTCAAAACTCTGAAAGTTAAAAGTTTGACATTATTGTCCATTGCCTGATGTCAGGGCAGCTGTCAAAAATCGCAAATTTTATGACCACAAACAAGTTTAAATAAAATTATAACAAACAAAACAAAATGTCGATTGCAGAGTGGAAATGATGTACCTTTGTAACATACAACAATTACAAGTAAGATTAAGCCGTGTGTCACTTCTGTGCAAGAACAGGTCGTTGCTCAGCAAAATGCTGTGACCTCGGACGAGCCTACAACGCTGATTTTCAGCAACTACCTCTCGAGTTCCTAATGACGTTCTCTGTACCTAATATTTCGGGTAAGTTCAATTTTTTACAGAAATAATTGTAATTCGAAATCTAACGGAACATAGTGTGTGCTTAAAATATATTATATATATCTGTATATGATTTTTCGTAAGTTATAAATAAATAATACATAGATTAAAACCATATCTAATAAAAGAAATACAAATAAACGTACTAAGTAATTAACATTGAGGTTCAATGTAAACTTGTAGCTCAATGGTAATTAATCTAGACGTTGTGTAATCGAAATCCGTTCAGCGGTTTAGGCGTGAAAAGGTAACATACATACAGAGTTACTTTCGAATTTATAATATTGATATGCATAATAAATTAAGTCGGCCATTTTGGAGTAAAGGGGGGCGTGCCATGGGCGGAGCCTCAGGACCTACCATTTTCCAAGAAATTTCCGCAGGCCCTGAATCTATGATAAAATAAAATGTACAGCGAGTGAAAAGTTCTGCTTTTTTTTTAGAGAAAATTATTTAAAAAAAAAATTATGCAATAAGTACCTATCAACCAACTGGGTATAAAATATTAACGTCGTAAATAACGAAGATAGTTTTAACAAAGAAATGTAAAACAATATACGTAACGTGGCATAAATAGAGCAATTGGAGTTCGTAAGATGATCTACGGGGACGTAGATCGAAGATCAGTCCGTGCCGTACCTATCATAGGGCAGTGACCGAGCAGCTGTGACAAAACTGAACCAAATCGGAACATTTCAAGGAACTGATTGGGTCTTATCAAATCATCTAACTACTGATTTCTCGACAGCAATTACATCATGTTATTTTTATTGATCCTGCGCTGAGTCTAAATTGAGACTGGCAATTCTTTAGGCCACGTCAGTAACTTTGGTTCTACTGCACGCGTAGCATGACCACCATAGAAATAGAAGAATATACAAAAATGACGTTTCCGTGTAGACAGTAAGATGGCAACAAAGTAGAATGAGTCAACTGCACTTTTTACGAAATACACTTTTTTACACAATTCTACTCAGAATTATTTGTTTTATCAGATATTTTTTTCTGATTTTTACTCATTTTAATTGTACAAAAAATCTAAGTAAAAACATATACCGTATTTTGAAAAAAGAGTATAATATTACAGTAATTGGCCTTATCAATTTTCTTGGTAATGCCCTAATAACTAAAGGATGTAAAATAGAAAAAGATTTGTTCTTCTATTATTCTTGTTCTCCTGTAATATCATGATTTTGTAGACAACTGTATTTCTATATACTTTGCGGCCGTAAAGTTTTCTACTGTCTTTAGCATGGCAATCACAAAATCAAATTTTCTTCACTACCCTAGACATTTGTCAGTTGTCAGTGTGATTTTGACAGTTTGAATAGAAAACTTTCTTCCGAAATAGAGTACATAAAAAATGACCTAGACAAAGATCGTTAGAAACGAAAGACAAAATTACAGATTGTAGAAGGATTTCTACGGTGCGATGTCAAAAATGGAGAAACGAAATGTCACTTTGTATAGAAAGAGAAGTGTAGAAGAGCGGTCATGTTACACGTGCTGCGGATGTTTTCATAATTCCGGATCGGTCGATGTGACGACGCTTGGAGGAGGCCACTGTCCAGCAGTGGATTTCTTCCGGATAAAAAGATAATGATGACATCAAGTCTCATTAGGAAAATAAAAGGGCGATCAGAAGTTTTCCGACTTTCCGAGTCGGTCGTGGGGTTCGAAACCAGGCGACGAACGGTGAAGGAAAACATCGCGTGGAATCCGACCTGTGTCTTAGACCCAAAAATTCAAAGCCATATGACATCTACGAACCCGCAGTGGGCCCGCGTGGTTTATAACTGACCACTACCTCTCACAGAGGAGGCCTTTGTCCCAGCAGTGCGTACATATGTATGGGTGTGGGCATTATAGGCTGATTATGCACAAGTTTTGATGTTGCCAGCTTTTTACAACAAAAACGAAATTCATTATTTGAAGGTTTTAAGTTTTTACAGACGGACGTATGGTGAACTTTTTATACGAGATTCCACTTTATTAGCATTTAGCTGAAGGCAAGTAATAATCTAGTTTACATACTGATAGTCCAACCGAGAAAGATTTTTTTTTTCGGCCGAAAACCGATAACGAGTCGATTCTTTTCTTTTTTGCCTATCGATTATTTTTGAAATTAAATCACACGAAAGTTTATACTTTCTTTAACACATAATTAGGTACTCATTAATCATCAAACCTCGATATTGTAACTATGCGAGAAAAGCATTTTTTTGCATTTTCTCAGTGATTGTGCTTTTAGTTGTTGAAACCTATTGATTTTCTATGATTTAAAATATTGATTTGCCGGTACCTACTATATTTTTTCGCCCGTATACGAAATTTCTCTAAAACCAAAAACGAAATTCGGTCGAACTCTACCTACTGACGAAAATCGACATTTCCGTGCTTGCACTTTACATTTATTTACCTACAGCTATATAATTTTATTGATTTTGCACACTCGGAAACTGACCCTCCAATCGATCCCTTCCCCCTCGGCAACCTTGAACTCACCCCAAAAACTAGTGTGCAATATTTGACGGATGATATTGTTTAATAAGGGTGAAAGCTTGCTGATCGATGAACAACGTGCCTATGTAGCTAGCTATGTAAGAGGGAGCCTAGTTTTATTATCCTTTGCACTTTGAATACGACAGAAATAATATTTACCTAGAAATAAAAATAGAAACTACGTTTTGATATGTAACTACTAAAATACCTATCTATTAAAAAAATATTAGCGTTATCAGAAATATTTAACAAAGCTTAAATAAGCTTTACTCTGTTTATTTGGCAATCAGTAAATAATTCATTTGGACCAAACATCAGCGAGTGAACTAAAATAACTCGAGAAAAGGCTGTTTTATTGGAGGCCCGCTTAGTTTTTAAGGTTTCAAGTAGAGCAAGTTGTTTTATTAGAAATGAACTTCTGTATAACTTTGTGACGCTTCAGCGACACGAACCGTAGACGGCATGGAACCAATTAGCAATAAACTTTTCTTTTTGAAAATGAAAATGCAATTAATATTACTCAGGCTGCGTCCTATATAAAAGCGATCGTCGCACGAATATGCGATCATCGCGTCCAAATGTCACTTCTTGTTCGGTGAATCTGAACGCGTTGTAGCGCTGACACAGGGAGCATTCCGGTTTTCCGAACAAAAGTGACATAGGAAGCGACGATCGCGTATTTGCGCGACGATCGCTTTGAAATAGGACGCGGGGTTAAACTCTTCAGCCTCAGAATTTATTTTAATCGATTAAGTACAAATTAATGAATTACCTGCTGTAGAAGTTCATGTCATTGCGAGATGCTACTTACCTGTAAAAGAAATAAAAGGTTTTTATTGGTAAGATCTTCCAAGTTCCAATATAAGTTCTAAAATATATAAAAGTTGTCTGTTGTCATTTTGTGCATATTTTTACTCAATACTCATTCATTTATTAGCATTCCACAATGTGTACTTAGGTGTTAACTTAAAATTATAATGTGATCATTATGGACCTTGTCGGGCACAGCAAAATAGTAGGAGAGAGGAAGCTTTGAAAAAACTTGGCTTACAAATCAGTCTTCTGAACTAAATCTAATATTATTATATTAGGGTTTTTTATACATTATAATAATTATAGTTTGTTGTACTAATACTTATTGTAGATATGTTGGCAACGTATATATTTTTATCGTTTATATATTCATTTATATTATTTTCTTTTTATTAAAAATTGTTTTAGTTTTTTTATACATATATTATATAAAATATGTATAATATAATATATATTTAGGTCATCTATTTTATTAATTCAGGTAGTTTGTTATATATTTTTATTGACATTACATAGGGACTTGTACAATGTATTTTTAGCCAAGAAGTTGGAATGTTTAATCTAGATTTATGTCCGCGTGTGTAGCGTGACTGTATGTCTTCGCGTTTTGTATAAAATTCTTTATGCTTACGAACAAAGCAGAGCTCTAATACTTATAAACCGAGGAGGGTTAAAATATTATAATTTTGGAAGTGAGGTTTGCAGCTGTCCGTTTGATCGATGTTTACAAGGATTTAAAAAAAAAAAACTTTTGTATGGTGAAGAGTGTTGACACTTCACCCTGCAAAATAAATTGCACCAAATGCACCAACGAACATCTGTGCTATTTGCCCAAAGGGTGACGCCCGCCATAGCTCAGCCATGCATAAGCACACGCATAGTAAGTTGGTAAAAAATTGGTAGTTTTTTTTTTTAATTTCACGCAGAGCATACGACAATCTTCAAATTTTCGATCTAACTTTTTGTATGTGTGTTTCCAGTTTATATGTGTGTCTAAATCTAGTCTAATTAAGGTAAATTCTAGTTTTGAGCTATTAAAAGTATAATCTATTACCTGTCCATTCTATCTATTACCCATGCTTATTTTAAAATAAATTAATAAAATGGATCTATTTGATTTAATTGCTCATCGATTGGATGAATTAGAACATTCTACGACGCAACGAATACCGAGGACTTGTGTATTTCTTTTTTCCACGTTGAAGCATCGCTTTGCTTGTTTTTTAGAATAGCTTGTAGAGATACCAAAATGTCTCATGTAAAGAAAAGTTTGCATTTCTATCTTCTTTACATATGATAATAAGCTGATAAGAAACAATTTAATAAAAAGTGTATTAATTTTTTTAAACAACCTTTTATTAGTCTGGATATAATTTAGGAACAGAGTCCTTGTCAATATGACACAACGGCTCCATCATCAGATCTGCTCTATGGTACCAAAATATTACACTGTCACCGATTTTACATCATCATCATCATTTCAGCCAAAAGACGCGCACTGCTAGACATAGCCAGCCCCAAAGCACCGCCTCTTCGACCGATTTTACATACGAATGCCAAATTTGAGCTAAATCGAACACCGAGACCTGGGTCAAATTTAACTTGCAAATTTTGAAAAGGTCAACCTACATACATACATTGCACGTTGCAAGTTAAATAAAAGCTTGTAATAAATATATAAATACATTTATTTCAGGTAATTACACCCATTGCCAAACATAAATTAACGGTTAGAAATATTACGTTAATATGTTGCTTATTCTTAAAAAGAAAATTAAATAGACTTCAAAAAGAAATTAACTCAATATTATATTACTTTAATTTCGGAAGTCGGTGTCTTGGGTTCTGTGTTTTAGCTTTTTGCCACCGACGTCCGAAATTAAAATTATTTCATAATTTTGAGTTAATTTCTTTTTGAAGTCGATTTATTTTTTTTAATTATTTTTTTTTTCGTAATTTTTACTTTGTAGTAACAACTGGAATATTTGTTTGTAATAAGTACTTAAGTAATAGTTTTGTTATAAATGTTGCACTAGAATTTGACTAAGGTTTTGAGATGTTTTCCCTTTGACACCACACCCGTAGGCTCGTATCAATAAGCCAGGCCGTCACACTTAGGTACACGTATTAGTCCATTATCTTCAAAACTACTGAACCGATTTTACTGAAACTTTCACTGTACCCTAAGTTGAAGTAAATGTAAATTTTGTATATTTGTTTGGAAGCCCTAATAGATTATCATATGTGAATATTTTGCAGTTCCAATAATATTACATACATACGTGTCGAATTGATAACTGCTTTTCTGAAGTCGTTAAAAATCAGAATGATTGCATGGACAGTCGTTAAAAATCAGAATGATTGCATGGACTCGTATGTATAATAGTATGGTTTTTAATGGTCAAAAGAAATTTTTAGAGGTATTTTCGTCATTTTTTTTCTATCGGGAAAACTGAAGGTGCATTTCTTATGGGAATTTTGAATGAATTATTGAAATTTAGATAGGACAACGTTTGTCAGCTCAGCAGCTTTGTCGTTTATATAAATAAAAATCAATTGTCGAATGTATGTACGCGCATACCTTCAGAACGGTTGTACCTATTTGGTTAATTCTTTTTTGTTGTGTTTGTAATTATCAGGACAAGGTTTGTATGAAAGAAAATGTTTGAAAATTTGCCGGGAAAATTGGAAAATTCGGGAAAACTGAAAGTGCATTTTATATGGGGATTTTGTATGAATTATTCAAATTATGACAGGACAACGTTTGTCGGGTCAGCAAGTTTTAAATAAATCTAAAGTCTACTTCGAAAAGTAGGCTGAAGTTCAGTACATTCAGTAATAAATGCTAAGTTATTGCTACATACCGAATGTTTTTATTGACGTAATTATAACCTCAAAATACGAAAGTGATTTGATTTTTTCAGAATTGTGTCCGTTGATTTAATTTAGGTTCAATCGAATATATACATTATCTAAAACCCAAAAAGTAAATACACCTCCCTGTTGGATCTTAGGCGAGGTATGTAATGTATGGACGACAAACAATGTCCTTTACTCGTATTTTTGTCGTGTCTACATTGATGAAAAAGATACAAATGTAGTGAAAACAAAACCCTATTCAATAAATAAATGAATGAATGAGAAAAAAGAATTGTATGTTTAAAATATAATTGAATTTAGAATTTATTGCCAGCCATACATAAATTACGTTTCAAATGGCCAGTATTGTAAATCGGCAACTTCATAGGTAAAGACCTATTATTAAAACCGGTCGGGGAGCCTCCTTTCATGCACCAGATTTCATTGTGACGAGTTGTATGTGTGTGATCACGGCAGTTGTTGATTTTACTTTCAGTAGGTCTGCTGGAAGGTAACATTAATGAATTAAAACTTCTTCAGTGAAGTGTCTTGACCAGACTGCTCTGAGATCCTACGAAACATTTTTGTTTTATATATTCTCATTTACTTAATTGATTCGTCATTCGTTTTGTGTTTGGAACTTTCCCTAATAACATATAGGCGTACATTTTTACTACAATGACCTTTCTACAGTAACAACAAGTCAAATACAATGCATTCGCGTGTTTTCACGCACGAATTATAATTAAACGTCACTTGCCTGTCTACTGTGGTCGATTTGTTTCAATTAATATGGTGTGTTAATTAACTGTCATCGTATTGAAAGGGATGTCAGTCACGTTGCTCCTCAAATATTTACCAAACGTGAGCATACAACGTGACTTACACAAAAAAGCTGGCTAAGTGCGTGCCGGACAACGCACAATGAAGGGTTCCGTAGTTGGTATGAATTTGTCCCAAAAACCAACTTAACATGTAACATGTTTTTGAACTACGATAGTTCAAAAACATGTTACCCAATACATTCCAACTGCAAATGTAAGTTTGTTTCGCTCAATATTGAATGATTTACCTTGTTATTATAAGACCAAAAACGTCTTATCATTTTTTCTGTAATCTTTAAGTACCTACAGATATTGACTTATATATACTGCGGTACAGAACTATTCTTGGTATTTTTTTTTTCAAAATTTTAGACTCGGCAGTTTCGAAGATAGGGAGATGGTCAATTTTATTATTTTTATTTATTAAATTTTTATGCACAAGTAATAAAACGCTACAAAGGCGGACTTAATGCCTGTGGCTTTTTCTACCAGTCAACCTTAGGGTGATGCAGAGAGAAAACATGACAGGTGCAATATAGATAACACTAAGATAACTATAAAATACAACAAAAAATACATCGATATATACATACATACATATTAACAGAATAAACGTTGCCAGGAGACATAACAATCGGTAGAGGAGAAAGTTAATTCAGCAAATCAGCGCAGGGATGTTTCTGCCAACTTCTTACGAATATATTCACGTATCTTCAATTTAAAAGACAACCGTTTGGTTGCCATCCTGAAGTTCAGAGGGAGCGCATTCTAAAGAAAGACCGCCTGGACAAAGAAATAATAGTGAATGAAACCAGAGCGATGAGAAGGACCTCGTAGAAGACGATTGTTGGTGGAACAAAGTTTTTTACTATGGGCAGAGCATAAGTATTGAATTCATATATATGGGAAGTCAGGTAAGAAGAAGTGGGTTTGTCGAGAATAAAAACAACATAGATCGAGCCCTCACCTGAGGCCTCGGTGCGCGGATACATGGTCATACTTACGAATAGTGAAAACGGATCGAATGCAGTTATTGAGAAGGCGGTCAATTTTATTGAGGAGATCTGCATTCAGGTCCTAGTAACACTCATCACCACCATCATAGTCAAGTCAACTATGGGAAAGATTAGGGACTGTACAAGCATTGCAATTCAAATTTCATCTATTTTCTGTCATAACTTTAGAACGATTTATTTTAAAATTAAAAAATACTAGCTTTTGCTAGCGGCTTCGCTCGCGCGTTATTTGGAAATTATCCCAGGGGAACGTCGTACTACTGGAATAAAATTGTTCTATTTCTGAACCCAGGTCACGGCCTATCCGTTAAGGCGTGAAAAGGCAACAAACACACGGACAGACAAATAATAAATACAAATAACCTTTTTATACATAAAGCAGGTTTTTATGATTGCAAGGCCTATAAATACATTTAGCGCTGAACATATTTAAAACATCATTTCATTGCATCCCTGACACCTTCAAACAATTGACAGAATTAGAAGTATGTCTTAAATACGTTTAGCGCTCAACGTATTTAGTGATTTGTGGTGTTAGTGGGCCTTTTTTTGCATGGAGAAATTCTCATGCAAACTGCACTACCACGGGGAGATAGTGCAGTTATGTGGGACTTCAACCCACTAAAACTTCACGGTGTCCTCCTCTGCCGCTTGTGGCGGGAACACGGGCACGCGTTAGCGCTAACCGCGAACTCGCCACGGCTGTCCGTCACCGGACCTCCTCTGGGGAGTACCCTCATCATCAGCGTACCAGAACACATTACACCCCAGTGACCAAACCAGCACATGGACGCTAGACGACCCCGTGTCTAGGCACTTTTGGTCCCCCTGCGACCGGTCAGATCAGTGGCCCGGCCGCCTACCACTTTTCGGCCGCAGAGGATAGAGAGAGAGAGGAGCCAACGAATCTCCTCCCCTGCGGCCCCACCGCATCCGCCATCGGATAGTGGCGACCGCGTCAAGCCCGCGGAAGGTAGGGAGAGCAGCGCACCGCAATACCGGCACGCCTCTCCCGCCGCGGCCTCCAACCCTCAGCCACGATGCCTCCCATACGACATCGCGGCTCGCCTCAGTTGCGATGTCGCCCAAGCGGCACCGCAACCTACTTGTTGGCTGCTACGTCGTCGGCTTACCGGCAAAAGCCCTGACGAGCGGCCCCTCCTTGGGTTCCTTTTCGCTTCACCGTGGGTGACCAAGCCACGGCTACTGAACCCCCCCGCCACAATAGTGCGGGAACCCACTGGGGGATGTTAGACTTGAAAATAATAATTATTCATTTTAACCATTAATTTTTGTGATTGAATACCATTGACCCCGTAAGTGAATGTGTAGGTACGTATTAGCCAAGTTATTTTTATGACTTTAAATTGAACTATTGCCTGAGTGGACCAATTTTAATGAAATCATGAATAAATTAAAATCATTCTCTATTTTACCTCTTGTGCAATGATTTAAAAAATGCTGAAACACGAAATTATTTATTTCTTAAAATAAAAACATAATTATGTATACGAATTTTCATATCTCTAACTTACGAAATGCTAGATTTCCCAAATAAACTTTCATCCCCTTACTTTATATAATACTAGCTTTTGCCAGCGGCTTCGCCCGCGTGGGTATTGGAAATTATCCCACGGGAACCGTACAGTTTTCCGGGATAACACACATTTTACAAAATTTTTGAAAATTCTTAGGGAACCCTTAACCAGGATAAAAAGTACCTGTTTTTAGGGTTCCGTACCTCAAAAGGAAAAAACGGAACTCTTATAGGATCACTCATGTGTCTGTCTGTCTGTCTGTACGTCTGTCACAGTCAATTTGCTCCGAATCTAATGGACCGATTAAGTTGAAATTTGGTACACATATGTATTTTTGTGACCCAAACACGGATGTGTAATGTAAATTAATGAATTTTGAATATAGGGGTCAATTTACGGAGGCAAATAGAAACTTTAAAAAAAATATATGTTGCAAACTGTACCGTGCGATTTATCAAATGAAAAGGCTTACTGTGAGGGTCTCAAATATATATATATTTTTTATAATTTTAAAATAAACTGTTTTAAAGTTATTTAAGAAAATAGACGAAAATTGACCATCCCCCTATTATTTCCGAAACTACTGAGCTTAAAATTTTGAAGAAAATACAGAAAATAATTATATTAGATCAATTTCATTTATTTACGTACACATTCGGGTTTGGGTCACATAAATTCATATGTGTATTAAATTTCAACTTAATCGGTCCAGTAGATTCGGAGCAAATCGGCTGTTACAGACGGACAGACGGCACACAAGTGATCCTATAAGGGTTCTGTTTTTCTTTCGGACTTGTTTATGTTGCCCTAACAAAAAGAGAGCAAAATAAACATCAAAGGTTTATGATCTCAATTTTGCATTCGATTATTTACCAAAAAAGGTTATGGCTCTCTGAAATTAGTTACTCGTTTAGCAATTTGCATTAACTTATTCGTTCTTATAACTTTAAACATAAAAAAACGCGCTTTGAGCTGTAGGTACACCTCCAATAATTGAAAATATGTAATCGTTTCCGAAAGGGCTGCAGGCACGCGTGGGGTGACCGCCATTCCCGGCGGCGTTTTGATATTAGTCTGCGTTGCAGTTACATTCTACATACATAGAGATACTGCAACACGCATAAGTCTTTATTAAAATAAACCGGCCAAGTGCGTACTACAAGAAAACGGTCTCAGAAACCTGTTCTTAACTTTTAGAGGCATTTGATCTGTATTCACAGATTTAGAAAAAAAAATTACAATCAGCTAGAAAATGGGCAGTTTTCACCAAAACTTTTTTTGATGCCAATCGATTCTGTTTCATATAAGGATAAAAAAACTCTATTGGACCGAGTATTTAGAAAAGTCAGAAATAGAAAAAAAACTTTTCTAGGACAGAAACTCGCAACTTACTTTTTAGGGTTCCGTAGGTACCTCAGAAGTTAGTATAAAGTTCAAGGTAATTAAAGTACAAGTGACAGCTCTGATTGCATAACTGACCCCGTGGATGCCATAAATTACAACTGTTATTTGTATTCTATAAAACTGCTTATAGAATTCGTTATGTAATCGATACTTCTAAACTAATATTATTACGGCGAAAATTATTTGTTTCTAAGAAACGGATCCTATTACAAAAACTCTTTCACTGATAGAAAACTACGGACTGACAAATTTTTGTTAAATTAGATTAGGATTGAATTTCAAAATTTTTGATATAAAATAAATATTTTAATTTCAAACAGTGTATTTCTATTTAAAAAATGATATAACGTAAACACTTTAAATGAGATCATTCAGGCTCCATACATTTTTAGGCCTTTCCTGAAAGAGCCGGCCAACAATAAAAATGGTACGTTTGTTTAGTAGGTACTAGTCATTTGGAGCAATAGTTAATATGTCACAAAAGTTGTAGGATTGCTCTCAGCTAAGTTATACAAGTTCGATGATTCGTCATTTTCATACATTTCCGACGAACTGAAAACGTCCTCCTTTTTTTAAAGTCGGTTGATAAAATAATAACAGATATTCAGAGTAGTCAGATAGGAAACGCCGACCTCATCTAGTTTAAAAAAAAAAAAATTGACTTGTAAAAGTGTTTGTACAAACCTACTCACAGAAATAAAAATCATTTATCATTGGTAAAAAAATGCCCAAAAAATGATCACCTTTTAAAAATATATCAGCTTTTGCTATGGCTTACAAACTTTTTGATGTGTGTATGTATGCACATATTGCACATGTGTGTAATACGTTGCCTGTCAATAACAGCGCTCCCTTTGGCACCAAATAGTTTTTGAAGTGCGATTTGCCGGGCTTTTGAAATGCTCCGTCTCCCCCATACGCAGCGCGACGTATACACAGCCGGAACATTCGGAACATTGACGTCAAAAAAAGAAAAATGTAGGTCCCTCGTATCGTGGGGTATTTTCGCGACTTTTCGTAGTTTTCGAGTTATGATTTTTTTAAATATTATACCGGAGCATTGAAAAAAATAAGGTACAATTGGTGAACGGAGTAGAAGCCTGTGGCATAAGAGTACCTATTTTTGTTTTTTCAATAGATAGAAATTGCTCTATCAATAAACACATTTGAAGTAAACTAGAACAATAAAAACAGAAATTTTGAAAAAAAACTTTATAGATCGTTAAAAAAATATCTAAATTCAAATCATACGCACTACGCAGGCTGCGTAGTGCGTATGATTTGAATTTAGATACTTATTATAAATTTTATTTAAAAAAAAAAAAATTTGGTATGACATAGGCTTCTTCTCCGTTCACCTAATATACCCTATTTTTTTCAAGGTGGTAAAAAAAGTCATCCAGTATATGTGCAGTTGATCATCAACTACACGCGTAGCATGACGTTTTGTCGACGGAAGAACAGACAAAATGACACATTGTAAAGACGCGTAGAACGCGTAGAATTATTTCTACAATCTGTCGTTTTGTCTATTCTTCCGTCGATAAAACTCGTTTCTAAGGTACGCGTGCTGGGTTAGTTTTTCTTAGATTCGTTTTTTGTCCCTTAGGTTTAGGGTCCCCGCAGACTACTGTCTATTCTATCGGTCGATGGTTTGGTCGGGTTAAGTCGGGTTGGTGGTGAGTGCGCATACCAGACCACAATCGGCCGACTGCTCTTGACTGTTTTAAGTTTTTTTTTATAAATCGCGGTTATTTTGCAACTTCAAAACTATCTTCTTTAATCTTCTATCGTCTTTTACTTCTTCATTATCGAACTGAGAATGTCCCTTTCATACAGATATTCGCAATTAGTACAATAAAATATAATTATAATATTAGTTAGAATGACCGTCACATGTTTGTTGGTCCTAGGGCTTCTAGACCCAGCAGTACGTACGAATTTAAGAATTTTATCAAATAGACAAGTCACACGGCTTGTGGACGGCGGGCACACGTCCGATGGTATTTGCCATCGACAAAAATGGCGAATTACCATACAAACTTACATACTTATTTAACCTCTTTAGTGGCTGAAATGTCAAAAATCCTACATTTAAACTTTTATTAAGTAGAATGGGCTAAAAGTGGCCTTGCTTTTTCGGTTATTCTGTAACAATATTTTTTTACGAGTATCTGTTTACCACCGCTCATGAAGATCCGTAAATATTGACAGCTTCATATGAAGGAGCAATTGCTGTACTTTACTGTCAAGTGACTTACCTGCCTACTGAATCAATTATTTTAGGACATAAAAATTAATTGGTTTAGTAAGTATATTTTTTAACCGTCCCGGTCGTGATGGATTGCCGTCCTGCCAGACTATTTACCAAAACAAAAGTGTCATAGATGCAAGAAGCTATCAATATGTAAAAAATACAATAGGTACGAGTATATATACGTCATCGAAGAACTTGCTTTGGAACATGGGCACCGAGTTATACGGTTACCGCCTAACGGCTACGTTCACGCAGCGCTATTTTTTCAATTATACAGGGTTATTGGTAAAACACCAACAACCTTTTAAGGGGTAACCAGCTGTTATAAAAAAATATATTAAAAAAAATCAGCTGTTCAGTACATTTATGTTCGCATAATTCGTCAAAATGTACTGAACAGCTGAATTTTTTTGCAATTTCAGTTTTGGTCTCATACTAAAAGTTGTTCATAATGATGAGTACAATGACCCCTTAAGAGGTTGTTGGTGTTTTACCAATAACCCTGTATATGATACGATATTTTATCGTACACAGAAGTGACAGTGACTTTTTACCCGACTGCCCCAGGAGGGTAATGTTTTTCGAGAGTATTTGTATGTATAATACTTAAATAATATAATATTTATATAAACAGAATTGAGGGAATACAAACGCGGTTCCTTCATTTCTTGCAGTACAGAACTAGGAAATATACTCCCAATTATATAGCGCGATGTAAGAGGTTTCATATCTTACCGCTGTATGAGCGCAGACGCATTGCAGATCTGACGTAGGTACTTGTTTAAAATCGCAAATGTTACTATAGATTGCCCTGAGTATAGTTACATACTGAAAATTGTTTCGCAAAACTAGCTTGCTACATATCCCTCATTCCAAGTCCGCGTACAGGCAGAACTCGTTTCTGATCCGTGCGAGCAGGAGTTTTAATGAACTGTCTGATGAACATGGTTTGGATATATTCAATACCAGTGTTTCTCGGAAACATTTGTTGGTGAAAAGCTTCTTTATGACGGAGTAATTGCTTGCGTCTAAATGATTTTTAGTTTGTGTTGGCTGATCGTACTATTTGTTACCTTATTTATGTTATAGGTATTTTGTACCGACCTTTTTCTTTTTCTCAATTTTAAATTTTAGTGTTAATCAGTGGACATTTGTAAATGACCTTCAGATTCGTATTGTTTAGGGACATTGTGTACGTTAGCTGTAAGTTTCCCGAATAAAAAAATAAAATATAAAAACTTTTTTCCAAAAACATCAACCGACTTCCAAAAAAACCCCACAAAGTGAAAAATAACTTTAATTTCGGAAGTAGGTATGTTACTTTTTTGCCACCGACTTCCGAAAGGAAAGTTGGATCTGTATTTTACTTTTTTGCCACCAACTTCCAAAATTTAAGTTATTTTTCACTTTGTGAGCTTTTTTTGGAAGTCAGTTGATTTTTTGGAAAAAAGTTTTTATTTTTCACTTTTTGGTGGGTCAGTTTGTAATTTATCTAAGTTACGATGTCCTCATGTCAACTGCTCATCACGTTTTACAAAATATTTCGTTTCCCGATGCAGGGACGTTAATTGCTGAGGAGTTCTGGTAAGTACCAGGAGAACTCCACATCACCATAAGGATTGTGACAAGCATAAATTACTTAGCAACCATTATTAAAGTAGGTACCTAATCGAATCGCAGCCCTTGAAATACTTATTATTGAGTAGTTCCAGTGGCCATCTGTGGTCTTCACTTCAACAAATGGTGCTTTCCAAGAACAAATGCACGAGTTACTATAAAAAATACCCAAAACGCTATAGGTGTGCCTATAATATTTAAAGAGTTCCGTCGACTTCTCCAGGATCCGGGGACCAACTAGAAAGTATACCCTTTCAAACAAAAAAAGAATTTTCCGCCGTCTTCGAATAATCGGGGAACATACATATATAAAAATAAAACTAAAAGATTCCGACGAACTGGGAACCTCCTCCTTTTTTTGAAGTCGGTTAAAAATAAAAGTATGTATATTTCTTTGGCACGGTCTGTAGCCTAAACGGCTTGATAGATTTTGACATATCGCACATCTGGAACAACATTGACACAATTGCAAAAAATGGCGGTTTGACATAATTATTTTCTATGCAAAATCTGTCAAATTTGCCATATTTATTCCTCCGACAAAGCTTATCTGACGATTGAAAAATCAGCCCTTCATTAGTTGTGTCAATGTTGCTCCAGATGTGCGATATGCAATCTCGTTAGATTCATCTTATTGTGGGAGTGAGCCTGGGACGTTTCACACACGGTCATATGATCCCAAACTAAGCAGAGCTTGTACTATTCAAACCAGATAACTGATACATACACTACTTTTTTTCTGTAAATACATACTTATATAGATAATCACACCCAGACTCAGGACAAACAGACATGTTCATTCATACAAATGTTTGTCCTGGATGGGAATCAAACCCACGACCTGCGACATGATAGGCGGTATCCGCCAGCTGGCCTGTGTGTGTAATATTTATATATTGCATCTGCAAATACAAAAAATGGGAGGGATTTTTAAAATCAATTACAATAATACTGGTATCAAATAAAAGTTATAAATGAGTCCTGTCCAATTAATAAAACTAAAAAGCTTGAAATTAAACACATTTCAAGCTTGAAGAAAAAGAAAAACATAACTGAAAAGAGAATAAAAAGTAAGTTTAAAAACTAAAGCCCGACTACTGAAAAATCACGCTCTAAAAAGCATTAAACAAGGAAATTATTCTCATCTGATATTTGAAAAAGACAGACAAATTAAAACTCCGGAGTCACACGTAGTCTGTTCGATTTATGCCTTAGCATGACGTTACGTGCAATTTTCAAATTATTTTGTGCTACAATTACGAAAAAACGAAAAATAGTTTTGGAATAGTTTCGGATTTTTTTTTCGTCGAACAAATTACAATTTATAGTGTTTTGAACCGTTAATTTCCCTAAAACAAGGATTTTATATTTTTTTCAGGACCTAAATATCTATACTAATTTGACTATTTAAAACTGATTCTGAAACTGAAAAAAGCTTACTTATCCGAGTAATTCTTACTCTAAGTCTACTTACTCGGATAACCACCCGTTAAATTGACACCGCCCCCGTGTGCCTAGCAATCTCATAAATCAATACACTGTGAACAAGCACTGTCTATAATATCTCACACACATAATTCTACTGTTAGAACGAATCGAAACGGACAGCCTATCGAATAGTTATGTTGTATGCTGATGGTAAGTAACCCCTGCCATCCCAGAAACAAAGCTAATGAGCCTGGAATTTAACCGGAATACATTTGCCAGTTTAAACCGGAATAGAATAGCTTTATTCTGTACTCCTAACACCATATATGGAACGGTTGTTAAAGTTTTATGACAGTTTTAGATCAACTAGACTATTGTAGTACTGACCTATTGTTTCATCGCAGGGCTGGCTCAACGGCCGCCGTGACGGCGACGTCTTCTGTTGGGGGTGGTGATGGCTCTGTAATTTGAGCACGTGTGCTGGCACGGCGCCCTCGACCGGGGGCTCACCAGGTACGCGTACTACCCACCAATCTGCGCGCGCCTGCCACGGTTCCACCACCTCAACTTGCTGTCCTTTAGACACGGATAGTTCTCCTGTGCCTGAAGCGTTGTGTTCAGCTAACACCCAAGTCATTTCTGGACCGGCCTAAACAAAGAGAAAGGATATACTTAGATATGTGCACGTAAGATAAATAAATAATTGTCGCATTCTTAAAAAAATATTAAATTAAAACCATTCATAATTTTTCTACGCTTTTTCATTGAATGAAATGAAAACTTTTTGCTAACGCAGTGAAAGGGATAATACTCTAACATCTATGAAGGTAATAAGATTGTCTTCGCGATAATTCACCACAGGTGTTTGTGACCTGTTGCATTTTTTTTTATTTTTTTTGAGAGGAATTGTGCATTTCGTCATTTAATTAAAATGATGTTGAATTTTGACAGTGAAATTCAACAACCGGTTTTAATGCAAGAAACCAGCCGCACAGGTCGATCAAAGCTTAAGCCGAGGTCGGTCCTTGGATGGGTGACCATCGAAGCACGTGCCTGTTATTGGTTTTGGTCAGATAGGCAGTCGCTCCATATAAAATACTGGTATTCAGCAGTGTCCGGTGTCTAACCAGATGCAGCTGAATACCAGTTTTTTGTAAGCCAACCCTAACATAGTTGGGAAAACGCTAGGCCGATGACGATGCGATAGTTTCAACCTTAATGTACATTAAGGTTATCGGTGTTGGTTGTTGCTATTTGAGTTTTGTCAATAATGGTAAAACCATTACGAGGTCCAAAATACGTAGGAATAGGATTTTTTTTTCTAATACATATAATCAAGTGTTATTTATTTTATATTTATTCGAAGATAAATTGTAGTTACCTACATACACAATAGACAAGCCAGAGCTGAGTGCAACCACAGACTGGAAACTGAGTCATAATCACAGAGCCACACTTAAAAGATAATGAGTCACGATTCCGATATGTTGTGCACTTTGACGTGCGCCCTAACTTCAATCTAAAGTGGTGGAGAGTTCCTTATGAGCAGCGTACTCGGGCAGGATCGATTGCGGCTCGATACGAGTTTACAGATAACATAATTCGCCAGATAGGAGATAACGTCCACTGTCGACCACAATACGGACACTGATAAGGCAATATATTTAGATAACGGTTCTAGTGGTTTTCAGTAACCGTCCCATATTATGTTCGACTGTAACGTTGGTGGTCATTTGAATTACAAAACACAATAGAAGGAAAATATTGTTGTTATGATACGAAAATCCGAGTAAAATTTTTCAGAGCGTCAGTCCATTTAAATGAGTCATACATTCCCAAACGTACTTATTACGAAAGCGCTCGTCAGATAGACAAATACATCAATTGATGTGTCGCTTCCGCGGCTGTCGCTCGCTTACCAGATGGATGAGCTTGAAGGTCGTGTAAATCTGCGGTTTATAACCAAATTGCTTTCAATTAAACTAGCTTTGATATTTACCTCGGCTTCGTCTTTGTCTATCGTTCGACAAACACTTACGTACTTACTTAAATAATGCACAACCTCTTAATCATTGCACTCATCATTAGAAATAACTTTTAATATGGAACCAAACATGAAATCGCAAAAAGTGCGTGTCGGACCACACACACTGGAGGGTTCCGTAGTTGGAATGAATTTATCCCAAGAACAAACATAACATTGTAGTTGAAAAACATGTTCCCCCATACATTCCAACTACAAATGTCCATAGCTAAACGAAAAGGATCCAACCCACATTACATCTAATGTGGGTTGGATCCTTTTCGTTTAACTATGGAGATGTAAGTTTGTACGCACAATATTGAGAGATTTACCATGTTATTTTAAGACTTCTTATAGGTTTTTTTGTAATCTATAGCTATAGAATTATTTCCTGTATTTTTTTTTTTCAAAATTTTAAGCACAAAACTTACAAAACCATATTCAAAATTCATTCATAAATGAATTACACGTCCGTGTTTGGTTCACAGAAATACATACGTGTACCAAATTTCAACTTAATCGGTCCATTAGATTCGGAACAAATTGGCTGTGATAGACGGACGGACGGACAGACAGACAGACAGTCACATGAGTGATCCTATAAGGGTTCCTTTTCTTCTTTTGAGGAACGGAACCCTAAAAATGAGCAGTCCCCTACATTTATGTTCGCATAATTACTTGTCAAAATGTAGAGAACAGCAGATTTTTTTTTTTACCGGCTGCCCGCGGCTTCGCTCACGTGGATGTTAATACTTCCCTATTTGAATCGGATTTTGTTCATGGGTTTTATTTTTTGCGTGGAACCTTAATTATTTTTCTACAATAAAAGTAAACTCTAAGTTTCTCCTTATAACATCAGCTATCTGCCAGTGGAAGTCTTGTCAAAATCGGTCCAGCCGTTTCGAAGATTAGCCGGTACAAACAGACAGACAGACAACAATTTTTTTTTTTTTTTTTGTTATAAGTACGTACCCGTACCCATATATTTCATATCTTGATTTGCGATTGCGATTTCAGACTTCTACTATACTCGCTAGTATCCAGTCCCTACTTCGCACGGTTTTTACGACTTGACAATACATGAAAATGTCTGTATGTAAGTTAAATATTAAATATATTATACATAAAAACAAACCTTCTGGAACAAATTCTCTAAATGATGTTGAAAACCGCATTAAAATCCGTTGCGAAGTTTAGAAGAACAACGCGGTCACACAGGCAGATACGAAAAGCGACTTTATAATTATGTGTAGATAATATCTTAGCCGGGGGATCTGTAACTGAGGGCCCTCCTACATCAAACATCCTTTCACTATTTAAGATTGTGCATTTTAATAACTAGTGCCTGTAATATGATGTTGAGATAAATAAATAAAGATTTATGATTATGATTTTCTAATGTAATCTATCTAACTAGCCTGCCTTGTTAAAGGCCTCCCTCTCCCTATTCCACAGAATTCTGTCTTTTGCTAGTGTCGGCAAGTCCTTTCGGATACGAGACAAGCTCGCCCCGCCATATTTCTTCTTCATATGTATTTAGTAAGAAGCTGTTTTGACATTACAAACAAACACTTCAATTAATTTTATTTGTATAGATATTATTGGAAGCCAACGCTTCACAAATGTCTTTACAATCTCCATTACTAGATTAAGGTAACGCAAGAAATAACTTATGAATATGGAAACGAGCAATCCTGAAGAGAGTACCTAATCGACTTGAGTGTTTTTCGATATAGAAAAATTATACTACTTAAGGAAAGTTTGTTATTCTTCGAAACCATCTCATGAACTTTGTATATATTCAAGGGTAATAAAAGCTTTACAATTTGCTGTAGGGTGGGAAAGGTGGATAAATAAGTACATTGCGACATTATTCAAGATACCTACTTACTGAGTTTCTGCGAAGGTTTACCTGTTATTAATTGGGGCTACGTAAGTCTGAGGCTATTGTTGTACCTAAGGTATCCTAAGGTCCTAACTACTATTATAAATGCGAAAGTAAGTTTGTTACCTTTTCACGCATAAACCACTGAACAGATCATCCTGAAATTTTGCATATACGTTGTCAGGTCCTTTCGTCCCGAAAAAAAGTACTTTTGTTGAGGGAAACGACAATAACTTTCTTAAAATAAATAGATGGCGCCACGTGTCTTCGAATCATTATTGAATTATATTATTATAGAAACTTTAGTAATATGTTAAGTTTTTTTTTAAATTTTATTTAAGCACCTAATACATTTTGTAAGTCTCGAGTGTCGGATAGACCGGCTTTCTTCTTCCTAACTATCCTAACTAATATTATAAATGCGAAAGTGCTTGTTTGTTGATTACGTTTTCACGCTAAAACGGCCGAACGGATTTGGCACTTGGGTAGACAATGACCTGGTGAAGGACATAGGCTACTTACTATTCATCCTGGATCGCAGGCGAAGTCGCAGGCAACAGCTAGTATTATATACAGAAGATGAGGTCAAGGTAAATACCCTATAAATTAAAATTAATTTATTTCAGGTAAAGACCCATATAGGTATAGATTTACATGCGAGTATCAAAATATGTCGCCTAAACGACCGTATTTTTTATGGCGTTGACTTAGAAGCTTGATTTTTTTAAAGCTCCAATGGATATCAAATGTGTAGGGCATTTGATATTGATGGCCAGAAAGGGAGTGACTACCGAGATGGCGACTAATAGAGAAGTATGGAAGAAAAAGACATGTTGCGTCAACCCCAAATAAATTGGGACAAGGGCAGGAGAATGATGATGACCTCCACATTTTGCTGAGAAAAAGTGTCTTGACAGACTGACAGACAGACGAACAACGAAGTGTCCTATTTGAGATCCGTTTTTTCCTTTTGAGGTACGGAACCGTAAAAAAGATACCTATAACGATCGAGTGTACCCTACAGATATAGTATTGCGTAGGTCTTCTTCTTCAAGAAAGGTGGTGCATGCTACTGAGATGATGACTAATAGAGAAGTATGTAAGGAGAAGAATATTGTTGCTCCGACCTCAAATTAAATTGGAATAAGGGTAAGATAATGATGATGATCTTTAATTTCACTTCTTGTAGTTGCATAATAGTAAAGACACGCAAACCACACTACAAAACACCTATGGAACCTTTTCGGTAAAATTAGTCCCTTATGATGACCGACACGGCGTGGTGGCGGCGGGCTGCATCGGCATGTAAAAAGTGGTAATAAATTTTCCAGTCGGCCGAGGGACATTGAACGAGGGGAAAAATTCGTTGATTTGATTCTCTGTGGCTGTCACGCAGTCAGGTAGAAATACAAAAAACATAGTCGGTCGTCGCTAGATACTAACTACTACACATACGGTGTCAATGGACCATCGCTGATACAATAATGATATTTGTTTTGCCAGTTTTGGAAATAATTATGATGGTAAATGGGACATGCATGTAAGAATTGATATGACTTCACGAGTATTTTTACAAGCTTTTATAAAGACATTTTTCCTGTAATCTTTACAAAAATTTCTATCACAGAATAATTTCAGATTTTTCTCTATGCAAACCTCGAAGATAGAGGCGGTATTTTTTCTTACATTTTTCATCAAGTCAAAAACTGCGGCCTAAAAAAAAAGAAAAAATGTTTGAGAATGTGCAAATAGCGCTCTTTTGTATGATACAGCCCCACTTCGAATCTTTAAGACCTCCTTTCAGTCCCTGTTGCAAAAAAATATACATATTTTTACTTCTTTCTTATTTTCAAAATAGTTGGGCGAAAGTCATCTAAAATTCCAAATTTCAAGTTGATAGCATTAGTAGTTCTTCATATATCCAGCTGTGACAGACGGACAGACAGACAGACTGAGTCGCACCATAAGGGTTCCTTTTTACCATTTTAGTACGGAACCCTAAGAACAACGTAACCCTATCGAGTTTGTGGCTCGTTTGATTCGTCTTGACAAGGACTCTGCTCCTACATGATATCCAGGATAAAACAAGCTTGTTTAAAAAAAAATGTACCTACACTTGTTAGAATATAAAATATTATAACTGTATTTAAAGTACACGTATGAATTATGTTTTGAAGTATGTTTGGTACACGTACGAATTTTTGTGACCCAACAAGGACGTGTAACGTAAATAAATGAATTTTGAATATGGGGGCCATTTGGGCGAAAAACATAAAATTTAAAAAAAAAATCGCAAACTGTACCGTGTGCCATATCAAATAAACGGTTTTACTGTGATAATGTATAATTTTAAAATAAATTGTTTTAATGTTATTTAAGAAAACAGACGAAAATTGACCATTCGCCCCTTATCTCCGAAGCTACTGAGACTAAAAGTAAAAAAAAAATAAACAGAATATACGTAGTAGTAGTACATTACAGGAAACTTATAAAAAGTCTATGGTCTTAAAATAACATGGTAAATCTCTCAATATTGTGCATACAAACTTAAGCAGATAATGTGTTAAGTTTGTTCTTGGGATAAATACATCCCAACTACGGAACCCTTCATTGTACGTAGTCCGACATATTCATGTTCATTTTCTTTTTTTCACATTAAAGGACGAACTGATGCCTCCTAAACTAGGCCGAAAGCCTGTGTTTTAACACATTATCTGCTTAATTCTTTATGCAAACGCTTCTTTATGCTACACCCTTACCGACCCTTATTTTACGATGTTTTCGAAACAATAGAGATGCACAACGAACGCACAGGTGCGGCGCGCCGCACTCGAAGAAAGTTATGTAAATTGTATGGACGCGCATACGCGCCGTCAAGCACCTGGTGAACGTCCGAAAACGCGCATGTGCGTCTGCCGCGCCTAATGTATTAAGAACCAATGTTCCTCCAGATATAATAGCATACAAGCGAGCTAGTTGCCGCATACTGTCGGCTGGCAAACTTGGAACGGCATTGTACTATACTCGTATAGCACACGGGAAAGCCTTTGCGTCTTTTCAGCTTATCAAGATCTAGGTGTACCTTAGAGTATTTCCGCAGTACAGTGCGGAGCACAAAAAGCTGCCTCACAGTCAAAACTTCGGCTTCTGAAAACTCCCTGCGCTTAAAGTGATCGCCCTTTGAGCTCTTTCTACTTTTAGTAAGGAGGTTCCGCCACAAACCGGGATACAACATTAAATAATTGGCTCGCAAAGGCTCTTATAAACTAGCAAAACTAATTCGATGAATGTATCATTTTTTTTTAAATCAACAGATTAGTCCAGTCATAGAAGCAGACCTCGTTATCGTCGGGGCAAAACAAAGAATACGTGACACATACAGCTTTTTTCCAGTTTAGTGCCTATCAAATTATACACTCCCAGACACGTGCTTTATGAACATAAGAAATAATAACTTTTTTTTTTTTTTTGAGATAGAAACATGTGACAGTTGTCTGTTTTGAATTGGAACACTAAGAAATGTCATATGTATACTATCGTATAGTCAGAAGACCACAAAAAGATTCATACGGTGGCGACAGATCATTGGAAGACATGTCCGACTAGTTATTATAAGTAGGTACACTTATGTACTTAACAACATGGGAATTGGTTCATTGGTTCATTATTTTCGTTATGTAGCATTGATGTATTATATAAAATGTAGGCAATGATCATGTAGGTAAAAACTAGTACATATCGGAAAGTCTGTTTTTATTTGATTGACACTTCGGTTTAATTAGTCTATGAGTTCTTTATGCCCCGAAGATAACGAGGTCTGCTTAAAAGTATGTAATGGTAGCACCTTCTTTATCATTCCGAACCGTTGTCACTACCCGTCATTGTCATGCATTGTCATAAGTCATTTATGCTTTTTACAGACCTATATCTAACATAGAGCGAGGCATTAAAAGATATACAATGCAACGCAATATTTTACTTTTCTTTTTTGTACGAAAATCGTGTGTGTTAGAAAGAGCTTTATTTTGTACTTATATAATTATGCCATTAGTTATTTTTTGACGTAGAAACTAGATGACTAGACGATTCCTAACATATGACAATGACTGTAAGTGATTGTCGCACTGTTGCATCACTTTTGGATGTTACCTTTAGCATAAAACCAGTGAATAAATACATGACCATGGTGACCCTAGGCAAGTCATATTTTTGCAATCGTCTTCTCGAGCCCTTTATTTTGACGTACTAAAAACTTTTTTCACGACTTTAGTTATTGGGTTCTAAATCCATCATGTTGATTTTTGTAAAACGTCACCTTTCACCTATTCGACTAGGAATTTCCTCCAAAATCCATCGGATTGCTACTAAAAATGAAGAGCATTAAGCTGGGCGATCACCACAAACCTAAAGAATGAATCACTAAAATGCATCCAAACGTCTGGATGCTAAACGAGAGACAAAAACAAGCGCCAAAACGTAACCTTTCTTGTCAGTCGGGTCTGTCTTTGACGATTTCTATTTTATTTATAACTGTGTTGCTGCGTATGACAGCGTCATGAATATTTGTTGTGGTTTTTTTAATCGTTCAAAAATACCAATGGCTGTGTTTCTGGTTATCTTTTTGCATTTCTGAGAGTCTTCGCCTTTCTTGGACTATGGATCTTCGCATTGAAGTTTACTTCGGCTACAATAACAATAGGGAGGAGGGTGGGGGGAGGGGGACTGAAAGTTTTTAGTCTATGTACTTTCAAGTGTCATTATTGTCTCGCGCTGCATATTACTAATTTGCGAATACCCTCTTTAGTATAAATCTGAGCAATAATAGCGCTCTTAAGAGTGTTACATCCGGTGTAGCAGGTTTTAAACATGATTATTAATTGTTATCCAGTAGAAGTTTTTTAGCCGATATAACTATTGGAATATGAACATAAACCTTATGTAACATAGTTGTTACTGAACGATTGACGCGCTACTATAATAGTGTGTTTCTCAACGAACACTCCCGTCAGCGGTTAACTTTTTCTCTGTCAAGTCGTTCTTCTTTTCTTTTTTCACTTTCTATGATTCCTTTGTTGTAACCGTTTTATTAAGCTAGTTATATATTATAATCGTTTATATCTTTTTTATTTCATTACAATAATAACATTTAATTGAACAACTAATTTACTTTTTATAATCTGTTTAAATGTACAGACGCCAGCAGGTCAAGCTACCAGAAACTGTAAAATTTTCACAATCAACCTTAAACCTAATGCTTTAGCGATAAAGTTGAAAATCTATTAAAGAATTTTGACAGATTGTAGTAGCTTGATGTACTGGCGTCAGTACCGGCATGCTATATTGGTTTCCTCACAAACTGTAACAACAGATTTTTGTACCTACATTCATTGCAAATAAACAGAATTGCATATTTTATTCTTCTATTCTATAAATATGACGTGTTCAACAAAAAAATGCAACTGGCAATTTAATAAGCCATTCCATCTTCTTAACTAACCACCTCATCTTCTTAATTTTAGCCATTTTATTAAAGGACTGGAAAAGCATGTCTACCAACTTTCCGTTGTAGGTACGGACGTGAAGTAACAAGACAAAATATATTTGTAAAAGTATTTTTTACTTGTTTGATTAAGTACAGAGCTCTAGTATGTTTTATGGTAAATACCATTTTTTTTAACGTTATTGGCACGCCACTAACGTCATGTAATTTATTTATTTAAACTACAACAATGTGTGTGTTTGTCAATATGTGTGTGTGTGTGTGTGTGTGTGTGTTTGAATTTGGAGGAGCTCGTGGCTATGTAATAACAGCCGCACGGGTCGATCCATCAGGTTAAGCTACGCTTGCCGGGGTTGGTCTGTGGATGGGTGACCATCTTTTCATACCGAGAGACTCCTCCGTGCCTCGGAAAGCACGTTAAGCCGTTGGTCCCGGCTGTCATTCGAGGATCTTTGACAGTCGTTACGGGTTGTCAGAAGCCCGAAAGTCTGACAACCAGTCTTACCAAGGGGTATCGTATTACCCAGTAACTGGGTTGTGGAGGTCAGATAGGCAGTCGCTTCATGTAAAATACTGGTATTCAGCTGCATCCAGTTAGACTGGAAGCCGACCCCAACAAATATTAGTTCGGAAAAGGCTAGGCAGATTGATTGTGTGTGTTTGAATTTTTTTTTACAAACGTTTCAGAAGGTGGACTTACTGCCACAAGGCATTCTCAGTTAGGTTGACTAAATCAGCTCAGGTTAAAAATTCTAATCAATCTTTCTACATAAAAAGTTCATCTACCTAATTGTCTGTCCCTAGAGAGGGTGTCACGGCGTCAGTAATTGCTCATGATATTTAAGTATAAAGTCGCAAATTGATATTCCCTGTACGAGTTTGGAAGTTGACTATGACTAGCTTTTCTATTTAAATTAGACACGCGAACTCACAACGTACAGGTCATTCAGACACATGTGTTTGGGATGACATAGCTTGATAAGTAATGTCTGTGACATTACTTATCAAACACTGTCATTTTTATTCACAGTAAAGCTTTCATGTGTCTAAAGCTTTCATGTGTGAAAGCTTTAGACAATGCTGAACAATACAAATCTCAAATGGATAAGTCAAATGTAGCTAGCGTTAGGTGTTTTTATGTCAGCCATTGATGTAAACAGATACTTTTAGAAAGGAAAAAGGTGTTTCTAAGAAGTATTTTCTACCTACTCTCAAATCAGAGTTTTAGGGCTGTTTTTGACAGCCTGTCGTGTAACTTAGGCATAAAGTAGGTACATAAGATAACATCTCGCATTGTTTCCCCAAAGGGTTGAGGTGTATCTATAGTACACGGACACCCAACTACAACAAAACAAGATAACGTAGCATAGCTTAGCATTAAATAATTAATAATATTTTGTATTTCCAAGATGCTTATATATTACGAGCTTCAGCCCGCGACTTTGTCCGCGTGAAATTTCTTTCTCTCCCGACCCACCGCGTCGCATCGCATCGCATCGCCTGCCCGCGCTATTACGTCGATTTCTTAGCGTTCTTTTTGATCGGCTCCTAATGGTCCTAGCGTGATGTTAAATAGCTTAGAGCCTTCATCGAGAACTGGACATCAAATATAAAAACAATTATTCAAATCCGACTGGTAGTGATTAGCGCGTTCAAACATACAAACAAACAAACTCTTCAGCGATATGTAGATAGATGATATAAATTATCTATTTATGACATGGAGAGGTAAGCGCTGAGCTGGTGCCTGACTGACTCATGATCGCTGAGCCGAAAAGCGCTACTGTGCGTACGTAAACATCAGCTCCGTGTATAATAAAAAGTTAAAAATCGTTAAAGTGATCTTCCTGTGATAAAAAGACGAAAATGTTTAAGTGAACAAAGACTGTGAATGACTCAAAGTCTAGTACAAAGTTTTACTTCATTAACACTGAAGAAAACTAAACTTCTGCCAAATGACGACCAAATTTCAAATCTGTGCAAAAAGCAGTTGGATGTTGAAGTATAGGATCTAAGAAAAACTTGTGTCAATTACCTGCCACCTTAAAAAGGTACGAAAAATAACTTCCGAATGTAATTTTTGTGGAATATTTACGAAAAGAGAATTTAAAAGTGCAAACCAAAATACAAGCACAATTGCATTAAGCGCCATCTGCCGGCGAGTAGCAAGTCACATAAACTTCGATTCAAATTAATTTATGAAATACCCACTAGAGGGCATTCCTTGTAAAAATGGCTCAAATATGTGCTGGTTGTAAACAGAACTTACCCAACACTAATTACTTGTTCATAATGTAAAAGCGTATATGATTTTGAGTGTGCCAATATTAATAGTGAACTTTTGAAAGTCATGACAGAAAAAGAAAGCACTAAAACCTGGAAGTGCCCAGCTTGTTACTGTAATATCCCTAAACGAGGAAACACTAACACACCTATACACCCACGAGAACATGACTTACCCCCCCATAACCTCTTCACCGGAAATAAATAATGTCACAATTAGGAGAACAATAAAACCTATGAACGACACAACAAGCTCCTTGGATCTAAGTCTGTTAGGTGACACAGTACTCGTATGCACGCAAGATGAAGAGAAAACACCCCAATCCATTATACAAACAGAACTAACACTGCAGAACTTAAGTGAACTGATATCCCTTCGCTTGAAAGAAAATAATAGATCAATCATCACGGAATTACAAAATACTATCCAAATCAAACTAAACAAAGCCATCTCAAAGCTTAGAGACGACTTCAAACGCGAAACGAGTTCCCTAGTAAAGCAAAATGAACAGAGAATAATGGACATCCAACTCGTAAACTCGGAAATTGAAAGTCTAAAAATCGAAAACGAAAAATTAAAACCTGAAATAGAAAAACTTAAGATGCGAACTAGCGCTTGTCAAACTTATTGCACTGAAAGTCTCTATTCGAAAAAAAATGTGTTATACGGTTTCGAAGAATATTACAAGGAGCCTGTGAACAACCTATACACCAGATTGATTAATCTATTTCGAGGACTTATAAACGTCAACCTGATGGGCTAAATCGAGGGAACTTACAGAATTGGTAAAAGAAGCCCGAAAAATCGCCCATTGGTGATTGAGCTATTAAGCAAAAGGATGGCAGCGTATCTCAAAGAAAACAGCCACGTATTTCAGGGTACTAGACTATTTTTATCGGAATATTTAGACGATAATGCACGAAGAGAAAGGAATTTACTTCGCGAAGAAATGTTGAAAGCAAGAAGACAAGGAATGCACGCAGTAATTCGCAACAATCAACTATTTATTCATGGAAAAATATCAAATAAAGCGGACGATACACCTGACAACCACATTGACACCAAAAAATGAAAGAGCAATTAATATCCCAAAATAATAACAATGACTTTCGAAACCATACCTATTCAGAAGACAGAACATTTCGAAAATAAAGACCAACAATTTAAAATATTATTTCAAAATATACAAAGTCTCTCCAGCAAACAACATATTCTAGAAGCTTTCCTTCCAGAAACACCGAAGTATAACGCTATATGTGTTTCAGAAACCTGGCTATCACAACAAAGACTGGATTTAATACATTTTGGTGGCTACAAGGTTGCAGCTTATTCTGTCGGAAAACCCGCACAGGTGGCGGCGTCTGTATTTTTCTACAAGACCATATTGAATGTTTACAGAGAAACGATATAACAGACATTTCAATTGAGTATGTTATAGAAGTGAATGCAATAGAGTTAAAAATAGCGAATTTACTGGAATAGGAGAGAGGAAGCTATATTTTATAAAAAAAATAAAAGAAATATTAGATTACATTAATAAAAAAAGACTACAAACTAAACATTGTTATAGGAGGAGATTTTAGTATAAATATATTAGACAATAGCTTAAAAACTAACCAATTTTTAGAAATGATGTTAGAATATAAGTTTAAGCAGCACATACAAGTACCAACGGGAATAACGCAAACCATCTCAACGTGCCTCGATTTAATATTCACTAATTTCAATACTAAATCGCACACATCAGTAGAAGAGTTGAGGTTCTCTGATCATTGCAGTACAACTATACACTTGACTATACCCCAACGTACTAAACACATCTTAAAAAAAGGCTGTTTAATAACAAAAACACAGAACAGTTCAAATCCAAATAGAGAGAACTAAACTGGAACGACATAATCAAACCTGATAAAGACATAAATGAAAACTACGAATTATTTAACAATACACTTACTAACATGCTAATAAAATGTATACCAAAAACAAAACTAAATATAAAAACAAATTACAAAAAATATTGGCTTACTAAAGGAATCAAAATTGCGTGCAAAAATAAAAGGCTAGACAAAATACTTGCAACTAAAACTAAGAATCCGTTAATTAAACAACATTATAAAATTTATGAAAATACTTAAAAAAAATCGTAAACAAAGCAAAAAACTGCAGTATATAAATAAATTAATAAAATCTAGTAATAAAGTGAAGACTATGTGGAAAATAATAAATTAAAGAACGAACAAAAATGTTAAAAAAGTCAAAGCAACATAACACTACAAATTAATAACAAAGTTGTCACGGAACCTAAACAAATTGCAAATATATTTAACAACTTCTTTGCATCTATCGGAGCGGGGCATACCCAACCCCCCGACAAAGAGCCGTGCGGCATATCGGTACTACACCCCACAGAAAACACTATATTCCTAAGCCCAATAGATCCTGGTGAAATAAATGTATTGTTAAAAAGCCTCAAAAACAAAAACAGCTACGGAATAGACGAACTACCACCAACCTTAGTAAAACAGTGTGCTAATGAACTTACCCTGCCATTTTACTTGCTTGTCAATCAGTCTTTTGAAGAAGGAAGGTTTCCGAACTACCTAAAGAAAGCTATACCTAATAAAACCAATTCACAAAAAAGATTCTAAAACCGATCCCACTAACTACCGTCCTATAGCTCTTTTACTTACCGCATCGAAGATATTTAAGAAAGCGATGTGTAATCGTGTTTACTCTTTTTGCGAAAAATACAACATCTATGAATCTCAAAACGGTTTCCGGAAAAACCGTTCTCTCTACAGTTCTAGCAGTATATAAATTTATCCAGGAAGCTATTAGTATAATTAATAAGAAAAAGTACGCTGTGGGTATACTGTTACATATGACAAAGGCCTACGATAAAGTGCAATACAATATTTTACTTAATAAGTTACAAGGAAGTTCCTCAGATCTGCGCAAAAACTTATGAATGGTTTAAATCATACTTGGATAATAGGGAACTCCGAGTTGAAGTCGAATACTATAATGAACATACTAACCAAATACAACACATTCGATCGGACAGCAATAAAATTAATGCCTCAATCTCCCAAGGGAGTGTAATTGGATGCCTTTTATTTATAATTTATATAAACGACCTCCCAAGAATCATAAACGAGTCATGTATTCTGTTTGCTGACGATATCTCAGTACTAACTTCACGTCAAAACAATAGCAACCTAACTTACCTTAACACTTACAAACACACTCAACAAAATAATAATATGGATGACAGAACACCACCTCGAGATTAATTATAATAAAAGTAAAATCAAGTCCTTCACCCACGCCAAAAAGCACCTTTAGATATAAATTTTATTTACAATGACATAAAAATAGCGACAGTACAAGAATTCACCCTAATCGGTCTATAAAAGATACAAATTTAAATTGGAAATCACACATAAAAAGAATTCGGTCAAAATTATCTAAATTTGCTTATGCCCTCCGCGAATTTAAAAAAAAACACAAACCTTCAGACAGCCCTGGTTACGTATTATGCCTATGCATACGCATGGTTAAGCTATGGCGTAATATTATGGGGAAACAGTACACATGCACCTACACTTTTCACACTACAAAAACGACTAATCAGAATCCTACTTAACATAGAAGACACAGACAGCTGCAAACCACATTTCCAAGAACACAAACTTTTAACACTTCCCTGTATATATAATAACCAACAATTATTCACTACACGAGAAAACATACAAACTAAATATACACTACGACACCAAAATAGGCTAAACCTACCTGGTGACTCTAAGCTGAAAATGCACTCAACAAGCACTTTAGTAATGTCAGCTAAAATACCAGAAGCAATTAAAAATTAACAAAAATTTAATATATTTATAAATCAACTGAAACAATACCTAATCCATAAATGCTATTATAATATTAATGAATATTTTAATGATAAATTAAAAGAATAATTAAAAATGAATACCAAAAATAGTAAATAAAATCATTTATATTTTACGTTTTTCACATAATAATATAATAATAGCCCTCTTCCTCTATCCTACCTTGCTGTGCCGTACAGGGTCCACAATGATCTAAAATTATGTATATTTTATAATGTACCTCCCACCTAAGTTAACATTGTGCAAAGCAAATAAATGTATTGAGTATTAAAACTACTTTCATCAATTTATTTGAAATCTATGACAAAATAGAAGCTAAAGCCTCTGAAAAATGTTGTTAATGACCTCACATTGTGAAAAAATTCCTGGCGTTAGGTAATCATTCACATAGGCATTAGGTATGTAGGTTTAGCCTGAGTACTCGAATGTCATGTGTGAATAAGGATCTTATTTGGAAGTAGGACTGCG
The DNA here is from genome assembly GCA_948252095.1 of Dicycla oo. Classification (NCBI taxonomy): domain Eukaryota; kingdom Metazoa; phylum Arthropoda; class Insecta; order Lepidoptera; family Noctuidae; genus Dicycla; species Dicycla oo. Next base: position 7,800,009 of record OX411709.1, on the reverse strand, counting down.
TCAAGACCTGTTATTCAAAGGGGGCGTAGCTCGTGTAATGCACTTTAACCTTATGTTGTACTGGCTGACATTCTATTACATGCACCAGTGTAAAGCTGTCTCTTTTCAAATATTTAAAAAGAGATGATAGTTCGGATCTTTCCTGCCTGACGGCACTTGCATCGTAGCTAGGGACGAGTCGAGGTAATTTTAAGAAGTGCGTTATTGTATTCGCCTAAATATTTCATCAAATATACTTCTCGTAGTGCTTCGCTTGAGTTTAATTCATTATCCAACTACACACTCCTGTAGAAACTCGGAGCTTCCACATAGTTGGATTCCAGCTCCTTCTACAGTACTTAAATGGGAGCTCTTGCTCACTTATGATCGGATGTATATTTATGCATCTGATTATCCTTTATGTTTTGGCGTAAGTTTAATAATAAGTTTTGAAAATGAATGAAGGACATAATAATAATATCGTTTATTTATGAAAATGGTGCAGATTTACAATAACATAACTTGTTGAAAGTTGAAAAGGCATTAATACTTTTTACTAGTGTCTAGCATGCCTATATTACCTATTAAAATTACATTGACATTGAGATTGAGAACTGTACAGATACCGCATTGTCCATAGTCCGAACCAGTAATTGTTTAACTCACTACCCTACATATGATAAACACATTAGTCCTAGTCGAGATAAGAACTAACAAGTGCCACGCGACCACCTGTCATTGTAATCAAATATAATTATCAACCTGTAGTATTCATTGAATAGAATAGTTATTTGTGTAATTGTAAATAAATAAATCAGCCACAGGCCTCTCTTTTATTTCCATGTTTTTTTTTTAGCTAACCTATTTTTCACACTGCTGGGCCAAGGTCTTCCCCATACTTTTCCAGTTTTCCTTATGTTATGCCATCTTTGGCCAATCGATCAGGAACGAGTCCAAATCGTCACGCCAGCGTCCCGTCCTAGGCCTGTCCCGGTGACGACGCCCGACATCATGCTCCCACTGTGTAACGATCCTAGCCCATCTGTTTTCACTGTTCGTCTACCTCACCGGCAACGGGACGTCAACGAGAAACGAGATTATTCGGCCATTGTAAATGTACTGTCGCTACTTCGGTGCCGTCGTCTGTTTTCTCGTTGACGTCCCGTTCCCGGTGCGGTGGACAACAGTGGAAAGGTGTGACCCGCCCAGTCCCATTTTCCACGTACTTAGTTAAATGACATTTGAATATTATTACTTTAGTGAACTTGCAAGAGTAAGTTTATACATAATATATTACGAGAGCAACAATTAGTGTAATGTTATGTTTATTGTTTCTTTTATTGTTATTAATTTTCTGTGAAGATTACATTGTCAGAATTATAAGGTTGTAGTGTTTTAGTTATAAGTAATTTGGTGTTAATGTATTGTGTAGTTATTTGTAATTGTTAGTAATAGTGTTATTTAAAATGGTTAATATTATAAGTAGGCTTAGCTATCGCATTAGGTTTCTAAACCTGTAATGATAATTTAAGAGAGTTAAATAAATAAATAAATTATTTGTACGCCATAATGTTGTGGTAGAATGACTTAGAATTATTAACATCATACTATAATATGTAAATACTTGCTGATTAAGTTATATTTAAATTACACAATTGCCAATAGGCTAGATTGTAATGTGAATAAAGTATCACCAACTGTGATACTTTTACTTTATAGGAAGGCGAAGAAGAAAATACTGTGTAAAACTACATTCTTACATCGTGTGACTCCTCGATGCCGGAGATCGCATCATCATCTGCCTAGCCTTTTCCCAACTATATTGGGGTCGGCTTCCAGTCTAACCGGATGCAGCTGAATACCAGTATTTTACATGGAGCGACTGCCTATCTGACCTCCACAACCCAGTTATTGGGTAATACGATACCCCTTGGTAAGACTGGTTGTCAGACTTTCGGGCTTCTGACGACACGTAACAACTGCCAAAGATCTACGAATGACAGCCGGGACCAACGGCTTAACGTGCTTTCCGAGGCACGGAGGAGTCTCGGTATGTACAGATGGTCACCCATCTACGGACCAACCCCGGCAAGCGTAGCTTAACCTGATGGATCGACCCTTACGGCTGTTATTATTTAGCGATCGCAGTACACATTAAAGAGGTCCGAAGAGTATTGTGCAGTCTAGACGTGAACAAGGCCAGCGGGCCTGACAGCATTCCAGCGCGAGTGTTGAGGCAGTGTGCGCCTGAACTGTCTCCTGTATTGACACGTTTGTTCCGCCTCTCTCTTGAAAAAAGAACGGTGGCGAAATCCTGGAAGCTTGCAAATGTACATTTGCAAGCTTCCGGGATTTCGCCACCGTTCTACAACCAGTTGGTTGTACAACCAGTGCCCAAAAAAGGCGACCGTGCAGACCCTGCCCATTCGATCGCCATTACCTCCATTCTGTGCAAAGTTTTGGAAAGGGTACTGAACAATAAGTTGCTGAACTACCTTGAAGACAATGATCTCCTCAGTGACCGTCAATATGGCTTGACTAAATGATAAGTTCGCCGGGGACGGTCAACTGGCGATCTTCTTGTGTATGTCACGCACTGCTGTGGCGAAGCCATCGAGAAACACGGCGAAGCACTTGCTGTGTCGCTTGATATCTCCCTTTGACAGGGTCTCGCACGCTGCTCTGCTTAGCAAGCTTCCTGCTTATGGCATCCCAGATGATTTTTGTAGCTGGATATCAGATTTCCTTAGTGAACGGTCGATCAGAGTAGTTGTTGACGGCTGCTCTTCTGACCTTATGGCTATTGATGCCGGAGTTCCTCAGGGGTCTGTTCTCTCTGCAACTCTTTTCCTGCTGCACATCAATGACCTGCTTCGGCCTGGTATTGTTGGGTACACAGATGACAGTACAGTTTCAGAGAGATACTTGTCCAGCGCAAAAACCAGCGGAACCGAAGTTCGTTCCTTGAGAGAGGCCATGGTAGAGCGGACAGATTTGACCTTAAGCTTTGTCTCCCAGTGGGGTGATGATAATCTGGTCTCTTTTAAAGCTACCAAAACGAAGGCGTGTCTTTTTACCGCTAAAAAGAGTCGTTTCGCCCAAACTCCTACTTTTCGGGACACATCTGTTCTTGTAACTGATCGGCTTGAGCTCCTAGGCATGGAGTTGACATCTGATCTAAACTTCGGCGCCACCATTGAGTACAAGGCCCAAACTGCGGCCAAGAAACTGGGCATCCTAAATAGGGTGAAGCGATACTTTACGCCTGGACAGCTTTTAATTCTTTACAAAGCACAAGTCCGATCCTGCATGGAGTATTGCAGTCACCTTTGGGATGGATCAGCTAAGCACCAACTAGCCGCGCTTGACTCGGTGGAACGCAGAGCTAAGAGGCTCATTGGCGACGTACAACTGGTGGATGCCAAGCTTCATTGCTTGGCTCATCGCCGCAAGGTTGCCTGCTTGTCGGTCTTCTACAGATTGTACTTCGGAGAGTGTGCCCGAGAACTCCACGACCTCATTCCACCGGCCCCCTTCTACCATCGGACATCTAGACGCACTGCCAGTTACCATCCCTACCTGGTTGCTATTCCACCAATTCGCACTAAGCGCTTCCAAATGTCTTTTATAATGCGCACAGCAAAAGAGTGGAACTCACTACCTGCGTCTGTGTTTCCGAACGTATACAACCCTAATCTCTTCAAAGTGAGAGTGAACAGGCTTCTTCTGGGTAAGCTCACTCCATCGTCGACTTTGTCTCTGTTACCTCTGACCTAGACTATAATATATTTTCAGTAATTTGTTACTTAAGGCTGTTTCGCTGAACTTTTCAATAAAATAAACATACGTATAATCAATGATAAAATTTAATTAAAATGAAACATGAATCTCATTTCAGCTGCCCACGTTTAACAACGCCAACTTGTTGTTCAAAACTTTCCGAATAACGGAATGACTAGGATTAATTTCATATGTCACAAGACACAGTTTGCAAAACTTTTTTAATATTTTCTTATTTGCCCGCAAAATTGACTCCCATATTCAGAATTCATTTATTACGTTACACGTACCAAAGGAGCTGTTTCAAAATGGGCCAGGTCTGTGTACACTACCTCAAAAAAAAGAGCAAAATCCGTAGAATTCGGGAAAAATACAGATAACTCATTTAAATGTATACTGTTGTGGTAGGGAATTAATATTTATCAATTCTTTTTATTGACTTTCAACATGGCGTCTCACCGATTTAGATACTCTGTGCATATAAACAATGACAGTAAACCATAGATCGACCACTGATCATAGAAAGAGGACTGTCAGCTGTCACAACAGTGTCACTTAAGTCCTCTTCTTGAGTATTAAACATGTCAAACGTCATTAATCAATCAAACTGTAACAGTAATAAGTACAAGGGCCCTATTATGAATTCTTATTTCCAGGCAGTTTACACGTAAACAGAACTGCCTTGTAATTTCGAATTATGAAGTCGTCAAACAAGCCAGTCAGCGGTCACATGACACCCTGGCTGACTTCTGCCTGGCAATGCCGTACTAAGAACGTTCCTTTGATATTTCTTTTCATAATAAAATTGTCAAAAGTAACCTCACAATCCATTTTGTTTACGCTGCGTCAGAGGAGCTTTTATTGAATGGTTTTGGATTTACTTGTTGAAATTATTCGAGCGTTATCCAGTTAACATAAGAAAATATCACGTGTGACGAATATGTACCGTTTAAGTTTCTGAAAGCTCTAGAAAGTGGCACTTCTGATCAAAATACCGAAACAAGGGTAAAATTGTAAAACTCCCACAATGTTTCCAACTGAACATTAGTTAGGCGCCGACGAGGGCGAGGACTCCCATCCATTGAACTATAATGATTACAACTGCCTATTAATATTATTATCATGTTGAAAACTGAATATTTAATAAAAAATACTCAAAAATACCACACCACCATATTCATCCATATCCATATTTTTGTTTATACTCCGAAACCAGCACTTGCGAAGGAACTTCCATACAACTTCCATACAGGAGTCCATGAATTTGTCAATCAAATTTTCTGCTGAACATCAAGTCATTCGGAAACAATCTCGCATTACAATTTACAAACACAGAAAATTATTATACAACACAAAATACATTGTGTTCGTATTTTACCTACTTTTGTACAAGATTAATACCTATTTATTATTTTTATCACAAAATACGTGATGAAAATAAAACCGTAACTTACCGATAAATATTTAATTGTGTTTCTGAATGTTACGACAAACTACCCAGCGTGAAGTTGGTCAGAATTATTAATGTCATAATACGAAATTAAACCAACCAGTGAAGTGAATTCCCTGGAACGTGCCTGGTTTTGTAAAAGTTCGTAATATGCCCCTAATTTACTTGTTTTATTTTTGATTCTATACATCTATATATATATATATATATATATATATATATATATATATATATTATATATAAAAATGAATCGCCAAAAGGTATGTACGCGCATAACTTCCGAACGACTGCACAAAATTGGATAATTCTTTTTTTGTTGTGTTTGTAATTGTCAGGACAAGGTTTAGTATTTTATGGTTATACTAGTGCAGTGTGTCCAGCTGCATATTTATCTGAAAACCAGTTCTTTTGGTAAGTGTGGTGATTAACTAAATATGGTGATTGTTACTACCTATAACAATCTTCGTTTTATCAAATTGTGATCGTTGGTTCATTTGTCAATTGTGGTTATTATCTAGTGACTATATTCATCATCTGCATAGCCTTCTCCCAACTATGTTGGGGTCAGCTTCCAGACTAACCGGATGCAGCCAGTATTATACATGAAGCGACTGCCTATCTGACCTCCTCAACCCGGTAACTGGGAAATAAGATAACCCTTGGCAAGACTGGTTGTCAGACTTTCGGGCTGCTGACTACCCGTAACGACTGTCAAAGATCCACAAATAACAGCCGGGACCAACGGCCTAACGCGCTTCCGAGGCATGGAGGGATCTTGGTATATCTAGTGAGTATATTATGTGCCACTAATTTTCATTTCCGTCATTTTGTATTTGAATTTCGCCATGCCAAAGAAAAACATTTAATTTTAATCAAAAAAGTCAGTTACACAAAGAACTTAACATAAATTAAAAGAGGTGGACGTAATATAAATATAGTGCATACCTACAAATTCCATGGGTAAAATCGAATGAATGAGACGGGACCTCAAGGCGATGTTGCTATGATAAAAATGATTTGTTTTTAATAACTTGCTACATCGGTTTCTCATCACTAGATAAAGAAGTGTCAAAATGCTTTTTTCAAGTTTACTCGAGCCGAACGGTCATTTTAGGCATTATAATAACGTCAGAATCGTAGACAAATTTCGACAAATCGAGATAAAGAGCGATCTTGCGCTTGTCATGTTAGCCCTGCTGGTCTGTTTATCCAGGGTTAGTTTAGATTAGCTCTTCTGTCAGATAATTTCATTCATTTTCTGTTCCAACTTTTAGACAGTGCCTATGTGGATACTGCGAAACTCCTTATAGAAGAAAATGTAATTCTAGATACCATTTCATGTAAGCTTACCTTTTTCGTTATGTAAGGTTATGGAGTATTCCGATTTGAGCACCTATTTTTAGAGCACCGTAGTTAACTCAACCAATTAACTTTAGTAATTAATGGTTGAATTTTGGCTAAATGTTTTTGCCAAAATGCCTTATGTTACTTTTTAACATGAATACATTCACGTTAACTCATTCATGTTTAACCTTTCACATTTAGCCAAAATTCAACCTTTAGTTACTATGTTTAACCATTGGTTGAGTTAACTACGGATCAAAAAACCGGCCCTAAGCATTTTGCACTAAAGGTATTCCCATTTGAGAATACTTTTGGTACAAAATGCATAGGTGCTCAAATGGGAATACTACGTTATAGCTTACCTATTTCATAAATATTTTATGTTACGTAACTGTCATGGAACTTACGCATTCATAATGGATCTTCTGAATCTTCTGACCTACCAAATATTGAAAACATAGCTGGTAGATCTTCCGATGTCTTTTTTTCTGAAGGACATTCCAGCGCCACTAGGGCTAGGTAGGATACTCACATCAATGAACCACATATTAACCGCCATGTCACGTAATAGTCATGATGACGTAACTCAGAAGAGGTTCACTTTCAATTTGTTACCTTTCTAAACTAATATTTTCAATTATATTCCTTGGAAGCACTTACTGCCATGAAATACAGAACAAAGATCAGCGTCAACCTCATGGGATAATCTTGAGACTAATAATAGTACTACTACTATAGGGGTCCACTGTCCCTGTTTTACTACCCCGACGACGTACTTGCCAGTAATCACAGATCTGTGTCATGTCACCTCGTAAAAGACGCACACTTTCGGACCGACATACTGACGCGACTTAATCGAAATCGATACTAATTTGAATTGTATTTTGGCAATTCGAGGCAAGCATGTGGAGGAATTACTCAAGATCTTGGGTTGGATAGGAGAATTGCGATTTAATATCATAATGTACGTAGATGTTGTTTACGTCGGAGCAGTTTTGCTCGACTGTTACTTACCTATTCTAACAGTGCCAGTTATTTACGTAACTAGAAACACTAACTGAAAAATGGCTAATTTGACCAGTCGGATAACTTTTATCCGTGGAATATAATTGACGACTGACAGTTTTTGTATAAACTGTCAAAATTCAAAATATATTCGAAGGGTAAGACTTATACTAGGTATAAGTTTGGTCGAATTCACCCAGTAATGCAAACATAAGTACGTTAAGTACGATTTCCCAACAGCTAAATCAGGACAAGCGTTAGGTACAAGTAGAGTTGAATTTTATGGTTTGTCACACGTCAACCATATTTTAAAAACTAGATAATGGCACCGATTCCCTTGTTCACAAACTAAACTTCATTTACGTTCAGTGCATCTTTTTCTTTCTATTTCATTAAGAAAAGGACATATGATAAATATCAGTATAGTCTTGTCAAATTAAGATACTCCATAGACAAGATAAGACGTGATTAAAAAATTGCCTACTAAAAATACGCCAATTTTCGTCACGCGCTGACTAATTTGACAGGACTGAACGAATATTTATCTTCAGTCCTTTTCTTAATAAAATATAAAGAAAAAGATGCAATGAACTTAAATTTAGTTTAGTTTGTGAACAGTGGAATCGGCGCCAATGTCGGCGTTCCTGTCTGACTACTCTGAGAAGAAAGGCCGAAACAAACTGAGGCCACATTCTCTTTTAATTTAAAGTCCAGACCATATCTTGGTCGGATCATGTGAAGACCATGTAGATTGCAGTCTGAAATGTTATTGAGGAAGGAACCACACAGATTGAGTGGACCTGTCCAGTCAGTGCACGCATTTGTCAATCGTGCAATTCAACGGAGCTCAACGATTCGACGATAACAAAGAAAGAACATTTGGGTAGGCCGCATGAAGTACCTACTAAAACTGCCAGACTTGAGAGTTGGCATCTCTATTGAAACTTGGCATCAAAAGTTGGCTGATAAACATGAACTATTTCATATGTAGGTGGTTGTAATTTGTCGGTAAAATGACTACGTCGATCTCGTCATCATGATCTCTTATCCCAATTCATTTGGGTTAGACGTAGTAGTTCTATGTCGATTTCACGAAGACTTTCATCCAAAATTAAACCATTCCATTGACCTTTACCGAACTACTTCTATTTATTTATTGCATGTTGGCAGCGATGCCATGTGTTTGATAACAAGCGTAGCATGTTTTCATTCAAAGAAGCATCGTGCATAACGCCTAAATTGACACTAACATTAAATTGTACTGTGCCGCTTAATCGTGTTCTTATATCATTCTGCATATTTTTGTTTTATGACGTATCTGTCTAATATTCTTCTTTGAGATTATCAGCCTCATTTTCTTTTCGAGTGAAGGCATCACACTTGACCAGACTTGTCCGAATAAAGAAATGAAACAATTAATGTTTTCCCAAACTACAGACTGGCACTTACGTTCATGTCTTTTACGAGCATTTGAACTGGAGGGTTCCATTGTTGACGGCCTTCAGGCAATAGCAATTATCAATAATAATTACCGAGAGGCAATAGTAATTATCGGTGACAGTAATCAAACTTAAAACTTTGTTCCCGTGTCGTTGAAAGGTCAAACGGTCACGTATGTAGAGTTGAAATATTTCATCAAGCTCATGAAATGGACCAAATAATTATAATGAACTGTTATAAGCAAGCGCAGCTTTTTCTTGTCCACAGTGCCGGAAAACCTCATTACGAGGTTTAAGAGCTTCCTTCATTCAGCTTTATTTAAAAAATGTGCTCAGCCGAGTACCTACTTTTGGCGGTTTAACAAATATTTTGATGTAATCGCTCTTGTTCGCATTACTTGAATACAATCGTAACTGTGTTAAAAAGAAAAAGATATGTAGCGTAGATTGTAAACTACTGTTGAATTATGTTGCATTTCTATAGGTTGTATATAACAATTCTGAACATTTTTGAGACGACATGTGCGCATCATAATTTTCCGCACATTTCTTTGGCTACATTCCGATCTATTCGTTTACATCATTTTCACGCTATGTCCGATATCTCCGGACTTTTTCCTATGTTCTTGAGATATATTACATAGAGAGTCAACGTTTTCGCCCGACACCTCACACGGGAATCAATAAACTTATATGTATAATCTAACAGATAGCTAGTGCTACTTTGGAGTGTTGGAACTATTCCTACAATTAAAATCTTTAAACTTAAATGAAGAAGTTGGTCTTATAAACAAGGTTATATTAAGGTGATGGATATTGGCACAAAAGTAATGAGACACTTGGTTTACGTTTTATATTTTTTTATTATTATTACAATACAAAAAGCTTAGTCAATGATGTAATCACCATTAGCATCTAAGACTTCTTGCCAACGGTTCAGCAAAGTCTGATGACTGTGCCTCGAAAAAGTGGTTCAACTTCGCCTCTACATCAGGGAAATCATTAAATTGTTTACCCCGCAAATGCTGTTTCAGGGCTCTAAACAAATGATAGTTTAATGGGTCGAGGTCTGGGGAATAAGGTGGGTGGGGAATAGTCTCCCAGCCCAAGTTCTCCAACTGTTGGCGAACGGCAGATGCGACATGAGGTCGAGTGTTATCGTGTAGTAGCATTACATTGACTCTTCTTCGTCGTTTTTTTCTTGATAACAGCAGATAGTTTGGTGAGCTGAATTGAATATTTGTCAGCGTTTCTAGTTTAATTGTGTGTTGTCTAGTTTAATTCATAAAACAGCATACCTTGCGCGTCCCAGAAACAACAAAGCAGAACTTTTAAGCGGTTCTTTTGACTCAGCTTCGGTTGAGCTGGTCGCATTTCTTCTGGAGGCAGTCAAAAATCACGACGTGTATCGTTCTCGTAATTAATCCATGATTCATCTCCCGTAACCAGATCAGACAAAAACTCTTTACGTCGGGGACGCAGCAAAAGTGATTGACAGATAGCGACACGGACTGCACGACTGGCGTCTGTAAGGATGTGCGGTACCCACCGAGCCAAAACTTTTCGATACCCAAGCTCATGCAGATGGTTTTCCACGGCGTGGTGACTGCAGTTAAGTGCTTCCACTAATTCACGAGGGGTAGCATCCGGATTCAACTGCAGTTCGCGGCGTAAATCGTCATCATTCACTGTGGGTGGTCGTCCAGAGCGTGGCTGACTTTCAAGGCTCCTGTCTCCTCATTTAAAACGGTCAAACCATCGGGATACCGTCGCATGGCTTGTACTTCCAGCGCCCAATGCAGTGTTGATATTGTCAGCCGCAGCTCGTGCACTATGGCCTAACAAGTACTCGTATAAGTATAGTGTTCGAACTTGTCGCTCGTCCATTTTTCTTCAAATTGACTAAACCGATCGCAAGGGCGGCTTTATATACCACCCACATTACAAGTACCTAGAATATTCTACAACATTCTAGAATATTATCCAAAACAATTAACTTGAAAAAGGAAATGTATAGAGTTTTGCAGAGTATCTCATTACTTTTGTGCCAACCCAATAGTTGTTTATAAGTCAGCAACTTTAAGGATCCCAAGGAAGCATTGCATATTTGATCGAGGATGGTACTTCTATTCTTTAAACAAACTGTTGAAGCAGAGTAGTAAAACAACCACATGATAGCTGAGCCATAAAACATAATGTTTGCATCAATAAATTATCACTTGTTCATTAGTAGGGAGTTAACGCTTCCACCCAGTAGCAGTAGTCACTTGTTTATATTTAGATTTTTCCGTTTTCCTTGTTGTCTTGAAAACGGTGAAGGTCATTTATGCATCCTTATTTGAACATATATTCTGATTGCCCATCCCCGTCACTAGAAGCTGTTACAAGACTTAGGTGCAAGTAATACCATTTGAGGCAGGGCTGTGAGATTGTTTGTTGATTGATTGTTTATCATTTTATCGGCTGGCGTAGGATCTATTAGCTCGAGTGACAGATAGCCGATTAGTTATCTCGGTCAATTGGCCAAGATTACCAATATGTCACACCATTATTAACGTTTATCCTTTCCCATAATTATGCTTTTAAACTACATGAAATGTTGTTCGTAGGTAAGCGCATAATTTGACATCGGCTGGAGCGATTTGGCTGTTATTTGTTTTAAAATGTTAGTAACTCCGAATCAGGTTCTTAAGGAAAGAAAAATTTTAAAAGTTGCCGGGTACATTAGTGCATTTTTTTTTTTAAGTCTGATGTTTTTTTTTTAAGTTTCACTTTTTGCTAACCAACCCACACAAATTCATATGCCACTGCACTACGGCCGATTTATCTTGGCAGGTCCGCACATAGGCACTAAAAATTTCGCGCATGCTCTCTCACTCACACTCGACTCATTTCACCATTTGGTTTCTAAAAAATTTTACTGCGCAAAGTTCTGATAATCTTGATATGTAAATATCAAGCTTCAGCAAAAAGCTTGATATGTAAATATCAGTGACAGGAAGTTAGTATAACATCATCAACATACGAGTATGTACACTAAGGGCTAATTTTCAAACGTCAGATAATTTTTATTTATGGAATAAATATTGCGGTTTGACAGCTTTTGTATAGAAAATATGACAAACTCATATTTATTCTTTAGATAAAAGTTATCTCACTATTGGAAAATTAGCCCTAAGTGGAAAAAATATGTATTAATGACGCTAACTCTTAAAATCTGTTCATAAATGACGAAGTTCTGAGGTATAACAAACATAAAAAAAAATAACCGAACTGAGAAAATCATTTTTTGAATTCGGTTTTAAAATACGAATAATTGTGCCAATTGGTAAAACAAAGGATGTAATTTTGATAACGACAAAAATAATAGAAAAAGTAATAATAAATATACACTAGACAATGTATTTTTATTGTTTTTTTTTTCTTTTATAAAATTGTTCAAATATAAGTATAATATATAAAATGAATAAACGTCTATACACTGTGTATGTACAATAACATTCATTTCCAAGTACATATAACATTATTTTCATTAAATTTTTGAAAATTTGAAAATATTAAAATTATATAAGAACCGACACAATTTTTCGTTAGTCTGAATTTAGCTATTGAAATTTTGTTCACTACTCACTGTATAAAATAATGAGTGATGAAGTGATTTAAGAAAATGTTGCAAACAATATTATTCTATTTTCAATCAATTTGATTAACAAATAGTGTTTACGTTACAACATAGATTCACATACCAGCACTTAGTATTGTTAGTTTAGTAAAAATGTGCTTTGCTTATTGTTTTCGGCGGTTTGTTTCTTATTTTGTAACCAAAACGCTGTCCATTCAGCAAGCAGTCCCAACTCGGAACGCAAAAGCGACGTAGTGGATGTCGGTTAGTGGTGACTAGTGTTATGATCTAGGATGCGTGTGCAGGTGAATGCAAGCGCGGGAGTGGCCTGCGGTGCGTCGGACGTGCAGTAGGGCGGCAAGGTGCGGCGGGGGCGGGTGCATCACTTCGCTGCGTTCGGCGGCTGGGAGGCTGTATCACCTGGCGTTGCCGGTTGCTCTTCAGGAGGCGCGCGTGGAACGAGCTCGGTGTGTCGATGGTGTGCTGGCGGGAGAGCATCGCGTGGGGCGCGCTCACCGAGCTCTGGCGGAACCATGGCAGGGAGATCTTCCGCCTACTCTTGTGTTGTTTGGCGGCGGCTGGCGGCGGGGTGGTCCCCATCGCGCCGCCCGACACGTGCCGGCGCGCGTGAACGGTCGCGACGCCTCCGTCCGTCACGGCACGCGGCGCTGTCGCCACTGCCGCCAGCGCGCGTCTCACCCGCGCCGCCCGCTCCTTCTCGCCTGCCTCGTCCACTCACTACGCAGCCTCCGTATCGAGCTACATTTCCCGAATTTATTCCATAAAGGCACACGCCGCAGCGTCGTGCGAAGGACGAACCTAATCCGTTCGTAGCGGATGGAGAAGCGGTTACCGCCGTAAGCGACGGCGGCGAACTCTCCTCATGCGGCTAGTGCCCAGCGAAACAGATGAGACACAACTTTTGAGTGACACATTTAGGTAGTTTCGATGCCGAAATGATTAAGGGCAGTATTTAAACGATCGAATATAAATTCAAACTAAGGGTGCCAAAAATACTGATTAGGGCGTTCTGAAATACTAAGTGGGCGAAAGACTGAGGGCGAACACAAATATTGAAAACGGCGACTTAAAAATACGAATTTGAAGTACGAGTTATTCAGAACGATCAGTATAATAATTCTTCAGCGAACAAATTTCTATTTGAGTAACTATTTTGCAGCTCACATTATATGAATCCGAATTTTGCAGTGCATTTAGACAGATTGGAACGAATACAAAGGAAATTCACGCGATACTTAGGTTATAAATTTAAAATCCCTTATCTGAGTTACAAGGAACGATGCGTACAATTCCACTTACTCCCACTTGTAACTCGAAGAAATATATCTGACATACGGTTCCTAGTGAAAATAGCACACATAAGGATCGAGTGTCCTGAACTTCTTGAAGAAGAACTTCGTGAAGAATTTTCCCATGGAAAGAATGCGTGCTTCTATTGATAACTGGCCTCAACGTTTAAAGTAGGGAATGGTCCCGGGAAATCCCAGTCCCGATAATCCCGGGAAATCCCGGGATTTTTGTATAGACTAAAGAACCGGGACGATCACACCTCGTCCCGGGACTTTCGTGACCTTCGGGACTTAGTTGAAAAGTATAAAATTAAGAAGAGAGTTTCCCCATTCAGACATCATAGTAAAAGGTTTCTTACTAAGATTTTATTTAAAACTAGAGGTCCGCTTAGCGGTTTCACCCGCTGCTACACGTTTTTCCGAGTGAATGAGGTCAAAAGTAGCCTTTGTTACTTAGGGATCTTGTAGGTTTTTAGTGGTGAAAGATTTTTTTTTAATATAATCAGTAGTTTTAGAGTTTATTGGTTACATACCTAGAATACCTACAAAAAAAAAACAAATTTTTCCTCTTTGTAATACCTAACCTAATAGTGTAGAATCTACACTGTACTTAGATAGTGGTTCGCTCATCGGTTTACCCGGTGCTTGCTACTGCTGCCTGTTTTCCCGTCAGAATAAGGCATTTTCCCGCGGTAAAACAGTCTATGTCACTCATACTCAGAAATAATGTAGCTTTCTAATGAATGATGATATATTTTTTGAAATCGCTTCAGTAGTTTCGGAGTTTATCGATTACATACATACAAAAAATCTTTCCTCTTTATAAACACCCGCGTTTTGCCGCGTGCGATGCGATGAGGGCGAGGCACCTCGGGTGGACGCTTCTCGAACGGCCGGGGGAGTCCTCCGGCCGACCGAGAAGCGTCCAACCCTCCCGCACCGCAACTCACTGTGCAGCCGCGCCGCTGCGCCAAGTCGCCACCATTTGCGAACCTCTGCTCTGCTCGCTCAGTCGATTGGCGGCATTTCGTAGGTAAAATCAAAATATGTGTCTTAGTTGTCGTCAAATTGTCGTGTCGTGACTCGTGAGTGATTTTTATGTGAAAGAAAACTCCGACCAGCGTGGAGCTCGAAAGGATATTCTCTGCAGCAGGATTACTGTGCAACAAAATAAGATCACGCTTAAGTGATAAAAGCTTAGACGCACTTATTTTTTTAAGAACCCATTATAATGAGCAAGACAGTACTAAATAATTGAACGTTTTCATATTTTGTTAATTTCATTCCTTTATAACATTTTTATATTTTATATTCCTTAAAGATAAGCGTCTCAGTGATATGATAACTGCTGAATGCTGATGATGACTTGGTTTATATTAGAATTAAGAAAAGGATTTATTTTTTATTTTGTTTTATGGAAAGTAACTGTTTTTGTTGATTGATATTGGTATATAATTTATAATAACAGCAAGCGTTAAATGCTGATTTGACTTGTTGTTTTCTTCTGTTGATTATTTTTTCAAAGAATAGTAAATGGTTCTGTTATCTTTGATTTTTTAAATATAAATCTTTAATTAATACTATGTAGTTTTCATTACCTACGTAAATACATAAATACTAAAGACCTATTAAAATAGAAATACCAGCAGTAGGTAAAAAAAATACCCAAAAGTCCCGGTTCTCCCGGTTCCTTCAACAAGTAATCCTGAAAATCCCGGGACGCAAGAAAAGCACCGGTTCTTCATTCCCTAGTTTAAAGGACTGTATTGCAGCCAATGGAGACCACTTCGAATAAACTTGTTATATTTTAAATTGTTTTATATTTATGTATTCACTGTAAAAGTAATAAATATTATTTGCAATATTTTTTTTTTTCTTCGTGACAATATTTATGGCAAGACTCACTTAGTATTATTTTCGCCCACTCAGTATTCTTTTCGCCAAATTTAGTATTTAATTAGGACACTTGGAATTTTTGTTGCTAGCTTAGATTAACTGTTTCCCACTGCTAGTGGCTCATTTTACGAATTTAAATCATTCATAAATTGCCGACAGCTATGTAAATTGTTCGCAAACATAATTTAACGTCGCTCGAGTTAGTATTAAAGTATCTCATTAACAGTCATCCATATATTATTTATTCGCCCGGTTCATTATTCCTGAATGATTAATAATACATTTATTTTGCGGAAAACAAATTTAAACTTTTGCTAGTTTCCCCGTGAGGTTAGGGTGAGTTGTTATGTTAATTAACAATCCGAAATTGTGGAAATGCCAAAAATATCATGAATGATACAAGTTCAAAGTAACTGTTCGCAGCGGAACTATCCGAGCGCGGTGTTATCGTTATGACGAGCTTGACGGTATTAACACTTAAGTCCCCTCACGCAAGCAAATACTTCAAGGCGGAGTCGCTACCACTTGTCACTACAAAAGTACACAGCGCAAATTACGACCTTGAATTCAATCAAAGGCATTTTAAGCATAACAAAGAGAAGGACGTTTCTTCAGGTGTGATCAAATATCACAAACCACAAGAAACCATGGAGTGTCAGCAGTTTTAACTATCAATACCAAACCATAATATTTACTTGACCCTTAAAGTTCAATACTCGTATCCGCATTGGGAAACGCCTACGCCACAAAAATCATGTCTCTTATCTGTCAGCGACCATGGAGTCAAATAGAACTAAAGATTGGCAAAATTCAAGGCTTCTTATACTTAGATTGAATCGTTTATATACAATGTTATAGCCGGGATTTTCGCGGTGAGGTCTAAGATGGCCATGATCAATCCTTGTATTGGGTTGGCACAAAAGTAAAAGACACTACAAAACTCTATACCTTTTTTTTTTTTTTTTGTGGATGGGAAATCATCAAATAACTTCTCCCGCTCTGGGTGGAGCGGAAGGGCGTGTCAGACTTTTACTGACTAAAACCCACCCGTGTTCCTTCAGTTGCCTATGCCAGGGCCACGGTATCTTTTTCAAACAACCCGCGACCCCAGCGGCATTGGCCCTATTGGACCCCATCTTTTGCTGACATCTCTTTGAGGCGCGCGTGGAACACAACGCGCCGTCGACCCGGGCCTGGTCCTCACCGGACGGCGAGCTACCCACTACTCACCGTCCGCAAGCCCGCGCCTACGGTGGCCGGGAATCGGCTATCAATTCCCGCCGCCCAGGGCGTCTCCTGCGGCGACTGAGGGCGTGAGGCTGCCTTTCCCTCACGCGTTCCGCCTCCTCCTTCGCGAGCATTACCGCTTCGCAGAAGGAGGTGACGGCCTCCCATGCACTCTCGCTCCGCACCATGGCCTGGACCAGGCTCGGACGCGAGAGATCGCCGCCGCCGATCGCCTCCGTGAGAACACGGCGGTGCTCTGCCCAAGCCGGGCAGACCTCCACTGTATGCTCCACCGTGTCCTCTGGGCGATCCACACAACGGTGACACCCGGGCGTTTCCTCCCGCCTTATGCGAAACAGGAACCTCCCGAAACAACCGTGTCCGGTGAGGACCTGCGTCAGGCGGAAGGTGAGGACGCCGTGGCGCCTCTCTAACCACTCCTCAAAGAGGGGACTTATCGCCGCAATTGTGGCGTGCCCAGCGCTGGGCTGCGACAGTCGCACTCTCCATGTCGCCATGAGATCCCGCCGGAGTTCTGTCCGCTGTACCGTGATTTCTCGCGGCAGCGGAGTTACGCCCCGGCGTTTTGCCTCCTCGCGCCACTCCCACACGTGCGCGAGGACTTTCGCCTCCAGATCCCACGGCGGCAATCCGGCAAGGAGGCTCGCCGCCTCACCGGAGACCGTGCGGTAACCCCGGACTAGCCGAATGGCCATGACCCTCTGGGACGCGTTCAACCGGCGGACTGGCCGCAGCCTCAGGGAACGCGCCCACACCGGTGCCCCGTAAAGGGCCATGGACCGCACGACCCCCGCGTAAAGCCTCCGGCAGGAGGCGTTTGGACCACCTAGATTGGGCAGGAGCCGCTTCAAGGCAGCCCCAGCCCGCTCCAGTCTGGGAGCCAAACGTCGGAAATGCTCCACGAAGTTCCACCGGCTGTCGAGGACGAGTCCCAGGTACTTCATCGTCGACTCGACTCCGATGCGAACCCCTCCTACCGTTATTTGGGAACCTGACGGTGGCGCATTCCGAGGACCATGAAAACACATGGCCTCGGACTTGTGCAGGGCCACCTCGAGTCCCAACTGCCGGATCCTCTCAACGACTATCGCAACCCCGCGTGTCGCTAATTCAGCCGCCGCCTGGTGCGACCTCCCCTGCGCCAGGACCAGCGTGTCGTCAGCGTAACATACTACGCTGACGCCGCTAGGAAGGTCGGCGCGCAGCACCCAGTCGTACCCGATGTCCCACAAATGCGGCCCCAGGACCGATCCCTGTGGGACACCGCACGACATCTCTCGCCGGTTCCACTCTCCCTGATGACCGGGGTAGATGACGGCCCTATCCGTCAAATAGGCCTCAACCACTCGACAGAGGTAGGTCGGCATCCGGTGATACCGGAGTGCCTCCCTGATGCAACTCCAGGGCAGGGTATTGAAGGCGTTGGCGATGTCTAGAGACACCGCCAAGACGACCCCACCCCGGGCCACAGCATCCCCCGTCGTGAGGGCTCGCACGCGCATGATGGCGTCCACCGTAGAGCGCCCCCTGCGGAAACCAAACTGGCTCTCCGCCAAATCCGGCCCCTCCTGCACCAGCCACCCGACGAGGCGGTCTGCAATAACTCTTTCAAAGAGCTTGCCCACCTCGTCGAGCAGCACGATGGGTCGGTAAGCGGACGGAGAGTCCGCAGGGCGCCCCGGCTTCTTAATGAGGACCAGTTTCCCCGTCTTCCAACGAAGTGGGAACTGGCCCCTCTCCAAGCATGCGCTTAGGAGCCCCCCTAGTCGAGGCCCGAGAGCCCCAAAGGCCAGAACCCAGGCTCTTCCAGGTAAGCCGTCGGGTCCTGGGGCGGCATTTTTGGCACTCAGCCTACGTACCGCCGCTCTCAACTCTACCTCGGTCACTTCCGGAGCATCGTCGTCGTCGTCGGTGATGTGGTCCGCAATGGGCACCGCAGGAAGCGGAGCCATGGGCGGGGGAGTATGTTCCCCTCGCGAAGGGAACAGAGCGCTCACCACGTCCTCCACGAGCTGGGGCCGGAGACTCTGCGTCAGCGGGGGCGCCCATGGGCGGAGTTTATTCCGCACCATTTTATAAGGGCGTCCCCATGGGTCCCTGTTTAGAGTCTCCAGCGACTCCTCGCGAGCCAGATCCCTGGCCCGCAAGATCTCCGCTCGGAGGGCGGTCTTCGCCGCTCTGTACCCCTCGTACAGCTCCGCCTGAATGGCTTCCGTATCCGGAGGGCGGATACGGAGCCTGCGGTGCCTGGTGTACCGGTGCCGCGCAGCAACGCACGCCTCGCGCAGAGCCGCCAGCTCCGGCGACCACCAATACACCTGGCGCCAGGCGCGACCGGGCTGGACCCGGGGCATTGCCACGTCACATATTTCGGACATGGCCTCCCGGAACCACTCCGCCTCGTCGTTGATGTCGGCAGGCCTGTTCGGTGGTGACACCCAGGCCTGCACGATCGAGGCTTCCAGGAGGAGCACCCGGTCCAGCTTCTTCAGCGCCCACCGCGGACCACTCGGGGCCTGTCGGACCGGCGCGCTCGAGGTCTGGGCGGAGACATCAAACCGGATGTACCGGTGGTCGGAGTAGGTCTCCACCCCCTCTATGACGCGCCAGTCAACAACATGTGGCAACAGAGCGGGGCTGGCGAACGAAATGTCCACCACTGATTCGCCCCGCATCCGCACACACGTGGGGACAGAACCCCGGTTTAGGATGACCAGGCCTGTCTCCAGAGCCCAGTCCTCCACCATCCTGCCCCGTGTGTCCGTATACCGGGAACCCCAAGCCACATTCTTGGCGTTGAAGTCCCCGAGGACGAGCACGGGAAGGGAACGAAACCCGACGACGACGTTTTTCAACTCCGCAAGGGAGTTGTGGAACTCGGCGAGAGTTCGGTTCGGGGAGAAGTATACCCCTACCACGACAATACCCCCGAACCGTGCTGCAACGCAACCCTGTCCCCTCTTGACGGCTTCGAGGGACAGGGTACCGGCGGCGGCCGACGAAATGAGGGTCACTGAGCCGCTCAGGTCCTCCACCCAGTAATCACTGGGCGGGACAAAGTACGGCTCAGCGACCACGGCGATGTTAATCGACCAATGCGCCATGCTCTGGAGCAACAGATCCTGAGCGGCGACGCAGTGGTTGATGTTCGCCTGGAGGAGGCGTAATGGGGCCATTACTGGCACTCCATATTAGCCCCCCCCCCTGAGCCTCCTGTGAGGGCTCTGCCGCAGTGAGTACGGCGGCGACGGCAGTGGAGGCGGCAGCGACGGCGGCCGTGGCGGCGGCTGCGGCCGTGACGGCGGTAGCGGAGGCGGAGGGCTTGCCCCTGCCCCGGGCTTTGGTGGGTGGACCACAGCCCTTGCTTCCAGCCCGGTGATCGGCCGGCTTGCCAGCTGCCGCACATAGATAGCAGTGCGGCGTGGCATTGCACGAGCCGGCCTTGTGACCGGGCTGACCACAACGGAAGCAGTGACTGCTGCGATCCACCTCCGAGGTGCATTTTACCCCCACGTGGTTGCCCACTTGGCAACGGAAGCACCTCAGAGGTCTGGGTTCCAGCAGTTTCACCCGCGTGGAATCCCAGCCCACCTGGAACCTTCGGCCCTCCCCAACTATTTTGTGGGCCGCCGATACGGGGCAGCTCACCGTAACGGCTCGCATCCCCGTGAGGTCAGGACGGATGGTGCCTACCTTCACCTGTTCGAAGGCACACCCCCCAGTCTTGACCACGGCGGCCACCACCTCTCGCTCCGTCACGGAGTCGTCCAGACCCAGGATGCGCAAGTCAACGCACTTGGCGGGTCTGGACACTCGGGCCTCGTCCGCATTTAAGGACGCCCTGAGCCTTTCGGCCAGAGCGTCAGCGGTCGGGCCACTGGCCGCACCGGGGATCTCGAGCATCCGAGCCCCAGTCGCAGTTCCCCTTAGGCACACGTGCCTAAGGGGAACCATTGCCCGCACCCCAGGGTGCACCGTCCCGGAGACTGGCCTTCCCCCCGGACGTATCCGTAAGGGAACTCCAGCCCACGGGCACTCGGGGAGGTTTCCTGTCCACGCACCCACATCTAACCCGCACGCAAACTCTATACCTACATTTTCTTTTTCAAGGTAATTGTTTTCGACAATATTCTAGAATGTTGTAGAACATTCTAGGTGCTTGTGATGTGGGGGTATATAAAGCCGTCCTCGCGATCAGTTTAGGCAGTTTGAAGAAAAAGAGTACTTGTTAGGCCACAGTGCGCGGGCTGCGGCTGACAATATCAACACTGCATTGGGCGCTGGAAGTACATGCCATGTGACGGTGTCCCACCCGATGGTTTGACCGTTTTAAATCAGGAGACAGGAGCCTTGAAACTCCGCCACGCTCTGGACGACCACCCGCAGCGAATGATGTCGATTTACGCCGCGAACTGCAGTCGAATCCGGATGCTACCATCCGTGAATTAGAGGAAGCACTTAACTGCAGTCACCACGCCGTGGAAAACCATCTGCATGAGTTTAGGTATCGAAAAGTTTTGGCTCGGTGGGTACCGCACATCCTTACAGACGCAGTCGTGCTGTCCGTTTCAAGAGATTTTAACTAATCTGGTTACTGGAGATGAATCATGGATTCATTACGACAACAATACATGTCGTGCTTATTGGCTGCCTCCAGAAGAAACGCCCCCAACTCAATCGAACCTGAGTCAAAAGAACCGCTTAAAAGTTCTGCTTTGCTGTTTCTGGGACGCGCAAGGCATGCTGTTTTATGAACTATTACACAATGAAACTATAAACGCTGACAAATATACAACTCAACTCACCAAACTATCTGCTGCTATCAAGAAAAAACGACGAACACGAGTAAATGTAGATTAATCTAATAGCTTGGAAATAATGGATAGTTTGAGTGCAAGGGCTGATTCAATCGTATTGCGCAAACTTATTGTGGGTACAGGGGCGGCCTTAAAGGAAAGCATCAATGTTCTTGAACTTATTGGTAACAGTAATGTTTCGTCTGTTCAAGGTAACAATTGTACAATACATTTGCTGCTGCACTTTAGGACGTAGGTTTCAAATGAAACTCTGTTACAAATTCACTAACAAGCTTTGTAACAGTTTACTAACAAGCTAAGCTAAGCTACGTAACACCCAACATAGTGGCTCCAGTGACCTTTTCCATTATAGTAGCAAACTGTCACTAACAATGTACACAGTTTTACTTTTTTCTCATTTCAATGTTCTGAAAACTGAATGTTCTGATAAACAAAATAGTTATGTGTGCAACAAAGGAGCAAAATTGGTTTTTGATTCGAGTGTCGGATTCTGTAATTGATTTTGGTCTCGTGTAACACATGTCATGCAACTTTTCACTTCAGCAGCGATAATAAATATTGGGTTGGCACAAAAGTAATGAGAAACTCATTATTCCTTTCATTTCCTATTCATTTCCTTTTTCAAGTTAACTGTTTTCGATAGTATTCTAGAATGTAAAACATTCTAGGTACTTGTGATGTGGAGGTATATAAAGCCGCCTTCACGATCGGTTTAGTCAGTTAGAAGAAAAATGGACGAGCGACAAGATCGAACACTTATACGAGTACTTGTTAGACCACAGTGCGCGGGCTGCGGCTGACAATATCAACACTGCATTGGGCGTTGGAAGTACAAGCCATGCGACGGTATCCCGATGGTTTGACCGTTTTAAATGAGGAGACAGGAGCCTTGAAAGTCAGCCACGCTCTGGACGACCACCCACAGTGAATGCTGACGATTTACGCTACGAACTGCAGCCGAATCGGGATGCTACCACTCGTGAATTAGCGGAAGCACTTAACTGCAGTCACCACGCCGTGGAAAACCATCTGCATGAGTTTAGGTATCCAAAAGTTTGGGCTCGGTGGGTACCGCACATCCTTACAGACGCAGTCGCGCTGTCCGTTTCAAGAGATTTTGTCTAATCTGGTTACGGGAGATGAATCATGGATTCATTACGAGAACGATATACGTCGTGCTGGGCTGGGAGACGATACCGCACCCACCTTATTCCCCAGACCTCGCCCCATCAGACTATCATTTGTTTAGAGCCCTGAAACAACATTTGCGGGGTAAACAATTTAATGATTTCTCTGATGTAGAGGCGGAGTTGAACAACTTTTTCGAGGCACAGCGTTCTGGGCGAAAGGCACCCAAACTTTGCCGGATCGTTGGCAAGAAGTCTTAGATGCTAATGCCCTAATGGTGATTACATAATTGGCTAAGCTTTTTGTATTGTAATAATAATAAAAAAAATATAAAACGTAAACCAAGTGTCTCATTACTTTTGTGCCAAGCTGATACATCGAAGAAACCGCAGCTTTGCATAGCAATTTAGGACGGTAAAGTAGCCGCCCTCTTGTGTCATACGATACTTAATTCTTACTTGCATGTTTTGGCGTTAGCCCACACGCCAATAAAGTGTATCCGACCTTATTATAAGTTTCGATACTCTCAGTAATTGGTTTGCAGACGTCAGTCCTCCCTTGTAAATAACTTTTTTAAGTCGCGCCTGGTAAAGCTGGGTAGCTTAGTGTTTTGAACCAGCCTCATTAAAATCATGTTATCAGACGATGTCCAAAAAGACTCGTTTAGCTGTTCACAATGGTGCGCTGGTACCTACGCTTATGTATGGAAGTGAATGTTGGGTGTGACAAAAGTGGCATGAAAGTAGAATAAATGCTTTGCAAATGCGTTCCTTGCGAAGCATGTATGGTGTAGTCACACCATTAAAATACCAAAAATATTATTGTAACTCAACACATTTATCTCATATTCTTATGATCCGATTGTATAAAAAGTTTTTAATGAACAAAATATTGTATTAGTATTATAATATTGGTTTTCTTTCTCTGTCTGATTAAGATTAACAGTAACTAACTTAACATGAAGTTACTACAAAATAAATAAATAAACTCGTTATAACAATTGTTATTTTTATCTTTGAGTATCTAAACACGGGACGTTTTATGATGTTATGTTATATGCAGTGATCGGAGTAGGTAGATTGATTTTGGTACTTGTATCATAAATGCCCACAGAAAGAATAATATATTATATCCTGGGACATTTTTCACACACGGTCATCTGATCCCAAACTAAGCAGAGCTTGTACTATGAATAACAAGAATAACATGTATAAGCCATTTTCCCGGAAAGTAATTCCTGTATTTCCGGATCCAATTAAATATTGATAATGTTGGTAGTGATATTATTACTACTCAATTCAAAATTTAAAGGTAGGTAAAAATAAATTAATTTAATATTATTTATCTGTTGAATAATAAAAACAATGGAATTCCGACCGAAGCATTAATTCATTTATTCATATATACCTTCATAAAAAAGGAGTAATCAATTCAATGTATTATTGGATCTGTTAGGGCTTCCAAACAAATACACAAAATTTCACAGATGTATGTTTGTATATATGTATGTTTGTCCACGCATTTCTTATATATTTTTTTCATAAATTATTACAATATTTGTAAAATTTCTCAATAAAACGCCCCTTTACCTACTTTCTTATTACTTTAAATTATTCTACATCGTATTAGCATTCTAAAAGTTAAAAAATACTACGTTTATAACTCAATTACAACATTTCCTAACAACTGTTAAAGAAAAGCCTTGCACACGGCAACTACGTACCAAACTTAAGAGGATTGTGAAGCTGTAAATTTTCATACAAAAAGAGATAACGTTTTTCTCCCCGTAAACATAATCTAATTTTCATAATTTTTGGAAATGTTGTAGGTATAATGAAAAACTACGTCCGTACGTTTTTATTATAAAGAAATATTGTATACAATCTAAGTTATTAGCATCTAAATATCTATATTTTTGACATAATAACATCCTCTAGCATTTTAATTTTTTTAAATTAAATTAAATTAAATTACTAAAAACGAAAAACGTACTGACCTAGATTAAAGTATACTGAATGTAACGAGATCAAAGTTGTCTCATTTCGTAAAGGTTTAGGTGAGTAAAAACGTTATCGCCCGAAACAATATTTATGTAAATAATTGTATGAAATGTAGGTAATTGCCTCCAAAAATCGCGCCGCGTATGGGCACTTCACAATCCTCTTAAAAGCTTTGCAAACTGTACAGGGTGACATGTCAAATGAAAGATCTTACTGTGAGTGTCTCAAATATATATTTTTGTATAATTTTAAAATAAATTGTTTTTAAGTTATTTAAGAAAATAGACGAAAATTGACCATTCCCCCCCTTATCTCCGAAACTTCTGAGACTAAAATTTTGACAAAAATACAGAAAATAGTTCTATACCTATAGATTACAGGAACACCTATAAAAAGTCTATGGTCTTAAAATAACATGGTAAATCTCTCAATATTGTGCGTACAAACTTTCATTTGCAGTTGGAATGTATGGGAGATTGTTTTTCAACTACAAACTACAATGTTAAGTTTGTTCTTGGGATAAATTCATCCCAACTACGGAACCCTTCATAATGCGTGGTCCGACACGCACTTGGCCAGTTTTTATCTTTGATCATTTTTCACTTTGTCTTTTCCTAAAAAAAGTCTAACGATGGGCTACGCTTTCGTATGGTTTGAAAATTAGTAGTGGTAATGGGATAAACCCACCTTGGGCGTGGTATTATTGGAATTCAAGTAGCGAAGGAAAGTGTTTTTGTGAGTTATATTAACAAAATATTCGTAATTATGTGCATATCAATCGCGGGATGTTATGTTAATTCATTTACCGGGCTTTAGTAGACCCTAATAATGGAATACTACCTAAAATAGGTGCTTACTTTCAATTTGGTCTTAGGGCTACCTACCAGTTTTTAAGTCTCTACCGAAGACTAGTACTTAAACAAATAATATTTGTTCTGTGGTGTCCTACGAATAAAGAATAAGACGTCAGGAATTCTAATTCAGAACAAATTCCACGCAAAAAGTGGCTCTACTTCAAACCAAAACGACTTATGATTCAAAATACGAATCACTTCCGAGGTTACAAATAGACATGCTTGGTGATTGGTTTAAATTCAGAAGTCGGAACGAAAGCAGGCAATGGTTCGCGCGCGTGCTGCAATGTCTGATATGACAGCTGAGTCATATAGCGGCGTGGACGATGTTACGCAAGAAGTGGACCAGACCAAATCAATAATAAAACAATATTATTGTGCAAAGTTTTTTTTATTAAATTTTTTATTGTGTTTTTTGCTATTTACAATTCAATGAACTATGTCCCGCGAAATATGATTAACTTATTAACTTTTTGTCTAGAAGACATTAAAAGAGAATCTTTCTTCGCAATGTAGTGAAGACGGATTCTAAGAAATTCAACGATTATACATTTTATCAAAAAAAATGTGATTGCCGTTATTTGTCTGGTGACTGTTTTTCAGTCGACGCACAATATCTTCATTATCAATTATTTAAATAAAACACTATGTTGATATTACTGACAGCTTACTCGCTCGAGAAATCTGTCAGTAATGTCGAATAAGTGATTTTCCGTTATCATTTATTATTATTATTTGTCTTAGTAGTGTCTCCATGTGTGTGTGTGCATATTTTATACAAAACCACAAAATTATGGATACAAGAGTCCACCGAAATCTTTCAAACTAATCATGTTCAAGGCTAGCGTCCAACATGTTTGATAACACCATGCAATTCTCCTCATCTGTTTTACTGTCACCTGCTGCAGTAGAGTAACTGTCGCTGTCTGTATAATTTCTACAGCCAGGAGTGGTTTTATTGATTACAGAAAAGCAATTGAGTATTGGAATGGCCTCCAGTCGTATGCTGTTGAGAGCAGAGGTTCAGTTCAGTAAAGACTTTCTAGCTTAACTGCAGCTATCCACTTATTTGCCGAGAATTGGATCGACAGGAAAACTAAAAGAAAACAAAATACGAAATATAAGTTATAAAAATATCTAAATTTTCTCGATTTACATTACAATATTTCATCAAGAAAAAAGAAACCTATATTTGGTCAAAAATTGACTGACTTCGTTTTGCATAGTATTGACCATCTCGGTTTGATAGCGTATTTGAACATCTTTGAATATATTTTGCTACTACTTACTAGTGAAAGTGATCCTTAGACATTTTAATTTTGCATGGCTCCTGCACCACTTCACAACACATGCTGACCTTATGATTCACAGCTGTACTTCACAATGATAAAAACTACAAGATATGACGTGTCTTCGCTTGCAAGAAGAATGCCCGACTGATGACGCGCTGGACACGACTTCACCTACTTCACGACTTTTGTTGGGTCATTTTTTTAACGCAGTTACATTTCCTGACTTATTATTATAGAGATTCGGGCGCTAATATACCTAAACTTCTTCCAAGGAAAGAATAATATGGACATTCCTTTCTGAATAAATAAGTAATCCCGGGTTCCCGGGGTTGAACAACATTAAAAAAAAACCTATAACAAATTTAATTAAATTATAGCAGTGGTTATTTTGATTTAGTTATTTTATTGAAAACAAATGGAATATCAATAAAAAATGATATTGTGCACAATGTGAAAATGTGTGTGTAAATAGTGGAAATTGATTTATCTATCTAGCAGGTTAGTGATCGAATCGACTATTTATTACCGAAAATATACATTTAGTCATTTATACTAAATGTTAGTGTATCTGGTGTTTGATTCCGTTGTGATCTCAGGTAGGTACAGTAACGTTGTATCTCATAGTAACGTCAGGATTCAGGAGCCAAATAAAATGCGTTTATTTACTAAATTCACTCAGTTTTACTACTTTGTCCATATGCTACAAATTCGAACACACTACTAAATGTTTTTTGAGTGCATTATAAATTGACTAATTACTTTCATGGAAATTCACGCTCTTATGTATAGATTGAGGAACCACATTAAAAGTATTGTATATTTTTGAATATTAACAGTACTGGACTCAGACTTTTAGTAGGCACTATACACAATTACTACTAAATGATACAACATTTTATATAAGGATATAAGGGATAAGGGAGGGAACGGTATTTTTTTACATGTTTCATCAAAAGTCGAAAACTATGCGGTCTAAAAAAGAAAAATGTTTGAGAATGTGCAAACAGCGCTCTTTCATATGATACCGCCACATGCCCTAGTAGCCCCACAACGAATGTTTAAACCCTGTTGCAAAAAAATATATTTCTTTCTCATTTGCAAAATAGTTGGGCAAACGTCATCTAAAACTATTCCAAATTTCAAGTTGATAGCATTAGTGGTTCTTGAGATATCCAGCTGTGACAGACAGACAGACTGAGTCGCACCATAAGGGTTCCTTTTTACAATTTTGGTACGGAACCCTAATATAGTATAGACAATACATAACAAAGCAACACGCTTATTTTCAGACATGAATAGTAGTCAATTACATGATGTAATGAAAATTATTTCTTATACCATCTCATGGCTCAGTATTGCAGTCTTTAAGAACATTTCAATATGATTTTCATATGGTGGATTAAATCTGCAGTAAACGTTGGCAGAGTGCAGTCATGTAAGTAGGCTTATCGTTAGTTCGCATTCATCCTATTTCTGTGCAATAAAGAGGTCAACAAGCCAACATCAATCCCAATAATGTTGACGGTAAAAACATGTTTACTACGTTTTTCAAAAACCTTGACGTAATTCAGGGGCTTTAGGACTTTATTTTGTTATTAGCTTCTGCCCGCGACTATATTCGCGTAGAAGTCAATAAAATACAGCCCATGTTACTCGCTGATAATAGAAAGCTATTCTATAGGTGAAAACAATTTTAAAATCTGTTAAGTGTTTTTTGAGTGTATCTGTTACTGTACAAGCCCAAACTGCGGTAAATCTTAGGATTTATCGGTAAATCCTAAGATTGAGATTTAGCAAGTCGCACCGGTAAAAGTCCGAATTGTTCTATAATAATCATCAATTTCTGACTTTTACCGGCATTCAGTCGGTAAATCTTAGGTTTTACCCACAGAACAGGTAAAAATTAAAATTAAAACAATGCACTCTGATATAATTGCACTTCAGGAGACGTGGCTCCTACCACACGACATAGCCTACTTAGGAACTATCCACAAAGAGTTCGCTTTTGTGGGCAAATCAGCTGTGGATACGTCGAACGAGATATTACGCGGGCGGCCATATGGTGGCGTGGCGCTAATCTGGAGACGGAGTTTGTTTACATCGGTGTCCGTCATTGAGTGTAAAAGTGTGCGTCTAGTGGCGGCTAAGTTTGTAGTGGCGGAGCGCGTTTTTATAGTTTTTTCCGTCTACATGCCGACTGACTCAAGGGACAACCTTATTGAGTTTACGGAATGTTTAAGTGAAGTAAGTGCAATTATTGAGAACGAGAACGTTGAAAGTGTATTTGTGTTGGGAGATTTTAATTCACACCCAGGTGAGCGTTTTGGTGTTGAGTTACTTAGTTTCTGTAATGAGCAAAACTGGTTATGTGCAGATATAGAGAGACTTGGACTGAATTCTGATACATATACGTATGTTAGTGACGCTCATAATAATTGTCGTAGATGGCTTGACCACTGTGTGGTCACTAGGGCTGCCTGTCAAACTATTGTAGATGTTAAGATTGTGTATGATGTTTTTTGGTCAGACCATTTACCTGTACAGCTGACATGCAACTTAAAAGTATTGTTGCCAAAAATTGTTAGCACTAAGGCCTCATGTAACAGGATTAAGTGGGGGTTTAGAGAAGGTAGCCAGATAAATAGGTACCATGAGTTGTGTCATGAGAAGTTGAGAGAAGTTGACTTTCCGGTTGTTTTTCATGAATGCTGTGATCATTCGTGCCACAACCGGGAGCACAGACTACATATAGATAGCTTGTATAAAACTGTTATTGACTTTTTAAGTGAGTCAGCAGCGGCGACTTGTTTGTGTCGGACTGAATTGAAGCGGAGGTATGTCACGGGTTGGAACAAATATGTGAAAGAGGCTCATGCTTGAGCTTTGGTTGCAATATGGTAAACCCGGTGCGGGACCTATTCATATCCAAATGCGTGACGCGCGAAAAGTTTTTAAGGCAAAGCTAAAGTGGTGTCAAAATAACCAGCATCAAATTAAAATGGACATTATTGCTTCTCACCACTCGGCGAGGAATTTTGGAGGCTTTTGGAGAGAAACGAAAAAGTTGAATCCTGAGTCTAGTCTCCCTTCGAGTGTGGGCGGTAAAGGTGAGTCTGTCGATATTGCTAACCTATTCCGACAGCGTTTCAAAATAGATTCACCTCTGGGTCCAGCAGACCAAACATCGAATATTAGCTGTAATGACCTAAGTGTACGTTTTACGGCCCGGGACGTATCTTCCGTCATCAAAAATATGTCCAGGGGTAAGTCGCCTGGTCACGATAGTTTAAGTATTGAGCATCTGCAGAACGCAGGTGTGCATCTCCCAAGGGTTCTTGCCTTACTATTCAACTTATGTGTCAGTCATTCGTATCTGCCGGCTGATCTAGTGAAAACAGTTGTGGTGCCCGTCCCTAAGAATAAGACCGGTGATATGTCTGATGTTAATAATTACAGACCCATTTCCTTGGCTACGGTTACAGCGAAAGTTTTTGATTGTTTACTTGATCGTTGTCTGGGTAAACAATTAAAAATTAACGACAGACAATTTGGTTTTAGGGATGGGATTATCAACTGAGACTGCAATCATGACCCTAAAGAGTACAGTGCAATATTACACTGGGAGGAGGACACCTGTGTATGCTTGCTTCCTGGACTTATCCAGTGCTTTCGACCTTGTCTCATATGACATCTTGTGGAAAAGTTAACTAATGAAGCTAACCTGCCGCCAGAAGTAGTTAATGTGCTAAAGTTCTGGTACGATAACCAACTCAACGCGGTGAGGTGGGCAGGCGCATACTCAGAGGTATACAGGTTAGAGTGCGGGGTGAGGCAAGGGGGGCTGACCTCACCCAAGTTATTTAACTGCTATGTGAATAAGCTGATCGAGGAACTCAGCAGCACTGGCATCGGATGCACGATCGATGGTGTGTCCTTCAACAACATCAGTTATGCTGACGATATGGTGCTGCTGAATCCGTCGATCAGTGCTCTTAGGAAACTGTTAAATATATGTGAGCGCTATGCTGAAGCCCATGGACTAAGGTATAATGCCAAGAAGAGCGAGCTGTTAGTTTTTATGGCACAAAACAAGACCTATGAAGTGGTACCACCAGTTTCGCTGTGTGGTGCCACTCTAAACAGAGTCAAACAGTTTAAGTACCTTGGTCACTGGGTTACAGAGGATGGCACTGATAACTGTGACATTGAGAGGGAGCGTAGGGCATTGGCCGTAAGATGCAACATGCTGGCCCGCAGATTTGCAAAGTGCGATGACAATGTCAAGATAACTCTGTTCAGGGCTTATTGCCAGACCTTTTATACATGCAGTTTGTGGACCAGATACACGCAGAAAACGTTTAATGCCCTGCGTGTGCAATACAACAACGCTTTTAGGATATTGCTGGCGCTACCTCGTTTCTGTAGCGCATCAGGGATGTTCGCAGCAGCGCGTACAGACGACTTCTTTGCGATTATTCGTAAAAGATCCGCTTCGCTGCTGCGTCGGATGCGGGGTGGCGACAACAGTCTCCTGAGCGTTGTTGCTAGTAAGACGGAAGGCCGCATTATGGGGCACCTGTGCGCAGTGCATGTACTGTTGCCAGGTGTAGCCGTGAGGTGGCGAAATTAATTATTATTAGTTGTGTAATTTATTATTATTATTATTAGTTGTGTAGTTTAGTTGTGTGTTAAAGTATTATACTAACATAGGTTAAGGAATACTAACAATTTTATGGGTTCTACCTGAATTAAAGATTAATAAATAAAATAAATAAATAAAAATGCAGTTAATAATCAGAAAGTATTTATTCAACATAACTATAATTATTATTGTTATTAGTCAAATTTTAAAACATGTTTAAAATGCTTTAGAAAATTTTAATGCAGAAAAAAATAACACAAATAAAAATTACTTCTCATTAGTTATACAGGTTGTAAGTGTAAACATTGTCAACCTTTTAAGGGGTCGTTGTACTCATCATTATAACAACTTTTACTATGGGACCAAACCTCAAATCGCGGAAACAAATCAGCTGTTCCCTACATTTTGACGAATTATGCGAACTTAAATGTACTGAACAGCTTATTTTTTTCGCGATTTCAAGTTTGGTCCCATAGTAAAAGTTGTTCATAATGATGAGTACAATGTCCCCTTAAAAGGTTGCCACTGTTTACACTTACATCCTGTATAATTAAAACACCTACGAGTACTTTGGCTAAGCAAGCTAAACAGTCTTGTCTAAAGTACCCGTCACGAGAAGCTATAAATTATGTAAACAAACATCTTTTACTAAGTAAACATTTTATACTGCGAGATAATAATAAATTGACCATATTCAATCGACATGAAATATAGACGGGTTATATGAAAGTAACAACCTATTTAATTTAGTCGGATCATATTTTAACGACGCAAAGCGCTATCGTTTGTGTTTCTTGGTACCGGAACGCGTCCGTCGCAGGGATTGTAAACTATCGGGACGCCATTTTGAAATAAACGCGTCATTCGAGTTTCGAATGCGTACGAGTTTGTTTCATTGCTTTGCATATATCGCGGATCTGGTTGTTATTGTTAATTTTGTTATTGTTTCGTTTTTTTAATTCATTCATTTTTTTTGTTGGTCCAAATGTTGTGAACTCCTGAACACTTGTTTACAAAATTTATAGCTTCTCGTGACGGGTACTTTAGTAAATCATTTCGTTATTCGGTACAATCATTATTAATATTATTATCAGTAAAGTCTTAAAACACGATTTAGAAAAATAAAATGCAGAACAAAATACTTTTCACAAATAACATCTACTTTGGCTAGGTACGAATAAGCTAAACGTTCTTATTAACATGGTGAACTATTATAGCATTTAAAATTACAAAGTAATGCTGATGACTTGTAAGCTCACTTCTTTGTCAATCATTTTTAAGGCAGTTGCACTTTTTGAATCCTTGCCGGATTGAAAAGGTGCAACTGCCTTAAAAAATGCTCCGGTTAAAGAGAATTTTCTGACAAGTGACAACTTCTCGAAGACTCACTTCTTTTTCTTTGTCAACTTCTTCAATCTTGATAAAGTTTTCCGGACATGATTTTGAAATTGATTTCCTGTACAAAACTGCTTTAGTACTCCGATTTTGGTACCCAGCTGATAAAAATCGTTGTCTCTACTCGTAACATCGACTACAACAGCAATACTTAGCTAAGCTTTTTGGGTCAGTTTTAACTTTGTCAATTTCAGGTACTTTCAATCTTACATTTTGGCTTATTTATGAGCCGACGTGGCTTGCATTTTTTCAGCTTGTTGCTCCTAAT
This sequence comes from Dicycla oo, assembly GCA_948252095.1. NCBI lineage: Eukaryota > Metazoa > Arthropoda > Insecta > Lepidoptera > Noctuidae > Dicycla > Dicycla oo. The sequence goes on along the minus strand of OX411709.1, from coordinate 7,766,540 downwards.
TTAATTTTGCTTTATATCTTATTGCAAGATCAGATTGTATCTTTTTCGGTATTGAGTGACAAAAACTTCTTGATTTTGCGTTGTAGTTTCTGTCTCTGCATCAGTTATAATCATTTCAATCAATCAAAATATTTCAATCTTTGATTTCGGACATTTACCGGTGTCTGCGGTAAAACCTAGGATTTACCGACTAATTGCCGGTAAAAGTCCGAAAGTTATTATAGAACAATTCGGACTTTTACCGGTGAGAGTTGTAAATCTTAGGATTTACCGGTAAATTCTAAGATTTACCGCAGTTCGGGCTTTTACAGTAACATATCTATTACAAACAAACATACAAAAAAAAGTTATTAAAAAACCAACAAAACCCGGCAGCGGTAAAACTGAAAAGCTAAAAACAAGCCTATTTTAAATTAAATAAAAATTGGAAGCAGGCTTTGAGTTTTAAAATATAAAAATGGAATTAAATGGGTCCCGCCTGCTTCCAACTTTTATTTAGTTTATAATGGGCTTGTTTTTAGCTTTTCAGTTTTACCGCAGCCGGGTTTTATAGTTTTTTTTTTTTAATTGCTTTATTATTTCCAGCTTTTTAGTTTACAAATGTGAAAGATTTGGCAGATGATTTAGTTCTTGCAAGGAGTTTTGGTCGAGAGGGTTATTTAAAAGCTTTTTTTACGATTTGCCACTTTAAATTACTTTTAACCATATAAGTTGTATATATGTTTGTAATCACCTTTTAAAACCCTTCATTTTGATACCGCACTCGATGGTATTAAAAGAAAAAATAATTTCAAATTCCACAATATGGCACCCCAAAGCCGCCATTATACTTTGATTTTGATTTTAAAGTACCCAGTGATACTCGCGCTGCCAAGACAAATCTAAAGACGTAATAGTTTATCCAAATCCGTTTATTCGTTTAGGAGATAAGAGGGATCAAAGACACAGGCAGACAGACAGACAGACATACATACAGGTCAAACACATAACCCTCCTTTTAAGCTTCGCCGCAGTCGGGTAAAAAATATTTTCTCTTTATTATATTAGTTTAAATTAAGTGGAGTAGAACCGAGAAATAAAAGTTTTGGAACAATAATGCTGAATCTACCTTGAATATTGATATTAACTGAAGTATGTATAAGTAAGTATAGTATTTCTACTGCGGGCAACTCAGTTTATTAAAAAATAAAAAGCCGTAAGCTTTCCACTTCGTCGCTTGGGGCAAGCGGCTGGATGAAATTGATGGCTTTAGGTACGGTATAGGACCTAAATGCATGGCTCAGGCTATGTGAATAATCTTGCATACAAGATGGCTGGCAATCGTCTTCCGCGCTTTATTCCGCAGTTGCACGTATATTTTGTCTAACGAGCATCTAACGAGCCGCCTTTGTGTAGCTGGACGAGTACTTATCGAAACGTTTCGGTTTCAGGGTAGCTCGCTCGCTTCACCCCCGTCCACTCTGACGTCACACGCTTGCGACTTGCTTGCGACGCAACTAACCAACTGGATTCCCTTTATTATTTTTTAGGTAAGAACTTCTATTATCATAGCCTTTGCCCGCAATTTCGACCGCGTGGAAATGAATAATACCATAAAACTTATATCCTACGTCACTCGGCAATAGTGTAGCATTATTTCAGTGAAAGAATTTTCGGAAACGGATCAGGAATTCCGAAGATCACCCCCTACTTACATACGTAGTTAGTATACATAAAATAAATAATAGGTGCCTTCAAATTCCGGTCTGTTGCTTTTTTCTGAACTTTCTCAACGGCAAAGGTGTTCACCTTTGGTATATTTTGTCTGCCTTTAGGTTAGCGACAATCAACTGTATAGGTAATTGGAATTAAATTAATTAGGGCTGATAGTGCGATACGATTTCGGAGAGGCTTCTGGCTAAGTAATAACAGCCGCACGGGTCGATCGATCAGGTTAAGCTACGCTTGCCGCAGCAGGTCCGTAGATGGGTGACCAAGACTTCGTGCCTCGGAAAGCATGTTAAGCCGTTGGTCCCGGCTGTCATTCGTGGATCTTCGTCAGAAGCCCGAAAGTCGGACAACCCTTACCAAGGGTATCGTATTACCCAGTAACTGGGTTGTGGCGGTCAGACAGGCAGTCGTTCCATGTAAAATACTGGTATTCAGCTGCATCCGGTTAGACTGGAAGCCGACCCCAACATATGTAGTTGGGAAAGGGCTAGGCAGATGAGTGTGATACGATTTCCAAGTGAGAGACAACATCAATTTTTTACAGTAAGTAATGGAAAACACGTTTGTTTATTAAAACGAGCTCTCAAGGTTGTTTTTAAGGTGGTTAATGCGAGCGATTCTATATTAATGATTCCTAATGAATTCCTTTAAACTGGAAAACTCAGTGCCAAAACACACTGTTTTATTACAAAACGAGTTGTGACTAGTCCAAGCCTAAAACTTCCAGCCAGCCAGTTATTGTATTTTCAACTTTATTCCGACCAATCTAGTTGATATAACCAAAAACCTGCAAAGAGTGAGTCGGACTCGCGCATAGAGTGTTCCGTACCTTGGTAAAAAAAATAAGCAAAGTTAAGCATATCTGAGTTTGTATGTACCTACCTGAAATGATTTCGTTGATTTCTAGATAAAACTGTACTAGTTACTCGTATGGACGATACTCACCGCGAGCGTTCGCTTTGCGAATTTGTTTTGCAAATATTTGTTGCACAAACATTTGTTACGGAAACACCAACGAACATTCATTCGTTGAACGAAGCTACCTAGCTGACTTTATTTTGTGGATCATGCAACAATAAACATCGGATATAATGAATTGGTATTGTAACTACAAAGACAGTAAACAAATGAATTTGTGGCGTCGGATTGTTGGTAAGAAGTTCTAAGAAAGTGCTTACAATCAGATAATATATCGGGTGGGAGAAGTCCCGGTAACCGGCTTACACGAACTAGCGGACCTCTCCATCGTGAGTTATCATTGATTCCCAGATCAACGTAATCACCTTCCCACATCCACGATAGGGGTTTACACTGTCCTCATCCCCCGGCATGTTTGCAAACAAAGTTAAATAAGAGATTCTTGTGAAAGGTAACCCGGTAAGCTACATCTTGTCAATCAATAACGGAGTTTGGTTTTCTGCTCAATAATGATTAAGCGGTTGTTTTCAAACACTTTTATTGATTAAATGTCACCGTGTAAGATAAGTTGCGCTTTCAGGCCACAAATTGAATTTTATACAGTAAGTAACTAATTTTATCTACTCTCGTATCGTAACATTTTAATTATAAACTTCAAAACTAGTATTAATTGACAGACTTTATAAAAACAATACCGAAATTTGAAAATATAATCATATTATAACACTTTTTATCTAACAAAATAATGTTATAAAACCATTTTTTGCCAATACGATACAGGACAAATCCAAGAAGTTAATATCACCAAGAAGTTTCCATTTTTTTTCTTGTAATGGAATGCTTATTTTATTTTTATTTTAGTGTGTTTATCCAAACACAGGCTGACAGCTATCAATACAAAAGCAAAAGCGAGGTTATTCACGACAAGCCATTTACAAGCCCTCGCAGTTAGCTCCATAGTTATGCGAGACGTGCCATTTTTATAACAACAAAAAAGTATTGATTCCAAATAAACTATTTCTTACTCTTTAAACTTTATCTTTTACTTAATAGATTCAATCCCAATAGTAGATAAAGTAGTGTAAGAAACTGTAGATAACTAGGTATTAAAGCACTCGTGTGAAACTAACTATTATTTAAGTACCGTTACTGGATATGATACACATTAGACTCTGGGTAGCAGTGGTGGCCCAGTGGCAACGGCCACGACTTACCGAATTGTAGTTCATAGGTTCGAACTCAGACAGGCGCTTTACCCATTTTTTGTTAAATTATTTCATCAAATCATCACCACTGCTCTCAAAATGGTGAATGAAAACATCTTGAGGAAACCAGCATGTCCTGAACCAAAAATTCGAAGGGACATCTACCAACGCGAACTGGGCCCGCGTGGTGGATTACAGCACACTCCCTGTCACCGAGAGGAGGCCTGTGTTCCAGCAGCGGAAACATTTTAGGCTGATTATGAAATAGACGCTACTGAATATTAGAACTTCACCGAAAGCTGCTTGTGCAGTGGTACACACAACTTTTACTATGGGACCAAACCTGAAATCGCGAAAAAAACATCAGCTGTTCGCACGAGTTCATCATCTGCCCGAGTTATGCGAACATAAATGTAGGGAACAGCTGATTTTTTTTCGCGATTTCATGTTTGGTCCCATAGTATAAGTTGTTTGTTATCATGAGTACCTAGAATCACGTGTTTAAGTATCGGTCACTAATTACCAGTCACCCTATATAGGCAACTCCTTTGCTTTTTCGATCCCTTTCTTACTCATCAAACAGCCACATTCTCACTACTCAATTTGTGGTATCTTTATTAATTTCCAAAAAAGAACATTGTCATACACGCGCGTTTCACTACCACAGCGCCATAATTAAAAATTAAACTGAGACGAGATTGTTTAATAGAGGATTCATATCATGGATGTAGATAGAGTCTTGTATGCAACTGTACATAATTAGGTATTAAAACACTCATGTGATACTATTATCACGCCTCGTGTGATAAACCAACACTCGTGTTTTAATACCCCTTGTTATACTACCGTTGCCTAAATAACTATTATTCGTTATTCTGTAAGTCTTACAAGAATATTATCTAAAAATGAAGCCAGAGCTGATAATGAGTCCTGGTGTCTCACCCACCCCAGATACCAGATCACTGTCATAAGACAGCAACAGACCAGAGTTCTGTTCTCCACAATACAGCTGCAGTAATATGTCCATATTATGTCGTCCAAAGGATCATTTGTAGGTTAGCTTTCATATAAATTATAGGTACACGTAGTATATTCTTTGGCTGATATGGCTTGATCTTATTCGGCCTCTTAAAACTTGAGGCCTTGATCCCCCTAAATGAATTATTCTTTCAAGATCCGGGCGCACTTCGATATCATACACACCATTTGCTCTAATATGCTCTCAATAATAAGACCGGGCTTGTTTAACCTGATACCTCAATTGTTAACCATCGTGCTAAGACAGTGAGTAAAACAGCAGGCAATGAAGTCTTTGCGTGACTACACCGCAGTTTATGCATCGCATGATGAACTGATTGCAAGTCAAGTCCGTGTCGAGTAGCGAGAGGTCAGTAGGTAGGTAAGCACACACAATAAGTCCAATAAACGAGCGCGGGTCAATGTAAATCCAAAATGAAAAAGCAAACGGCAGAGCAATCGAACGACGACATCTGACTGACGGTTGTTTTTTTTTTTTCATAGAGATGGGGTTGAACTTCAAGTGTAACAGAATCGATAAAATAATCGAAAGGTGTGAAGCTATTTAGAGACACCGTTTTATTTTTCCTGTAATCTTTACATAAACTTCTATCTCACAGAATAATTTCAGACTTTTCTCTATGCAAACATCGGAGGTGGACGGGGGGCCAACGGTTTTTTTTTACATTTCTCATCAAAAGTCGAAAACTATGCGGCCTAAAAAAGAAGAAAAATGTTTGAGAATGTGCAAACAGCGTATCTTTCATGATACCCCACATGCTCTAGTAGGCCCACTTTGAATTTTTAAGACCCCTTTCAGTCCATGTTGCAAAAAAAAAAATCTTTCTTATTAGCAAAAGTTGATAGCATGATACCTGTTATCAAAAATCGATATAAGTACAGTTTCGATTAGACATTTTGGAAAAGCCATATGACCCTTTCCTAGCTTGCAGTACTATATTATTTCCCCTTGACCTTGTCATGTCAAACAAACAAAGCTTAAAAAGTAATTAAGATACTTTTTTATGTTCAACAGTTCACGAAAGTTCTAGGAAATTATTAAACACTAAATAATTCATGAATGAATACTTAAATATTACGAGTTAATGTCAGATTCCCATGCATGCTTGGGGCAGTCATTTAGCCATCTCCTTTTACTTATTATGAAAAAAAAATTGTTTTAACTTCTGCTTTTTGGTACTCGTAATATCATCTAAACTAACCGAGCTAACAATCAATGGTCTATACAAAAGATATAGAGAAACTATCAGCTAAGATATATTTCTCAAAACCTGGAAGAGGAAAGACCCCATCAAAAGTATGGTCCCAAAAACAATAAAACCTTTTGTACCATTTAAATATCATTTGAATATTAAGCCTACTGGCCTAACACTACACACTGACGATCTTCTCGATAATGGGACCCGCCCGACGAGTTTTAGTATCACCGTTGTTGCGTGTATTCGGTGTAACTATTTGGTTAGTATTTTATCACATACAAACCGAGAATCATACGTACTGTTACTTAAATCTTTATTGTCGTGGTATTTTAATTTTTCTCTATAACTGTTTGTAAAATATGTGCAGAATATTGGTTCGGTTTATTGATAGTGCTAGGAACAGTTTGAGGGTTGACGAGAATTGATTACCTTGTTCTTAAAGCACATATGGCATGTTCAGCATTCCATATGGGTCTAGAAAAGGCAGGTCAGTACGACAGTTAACTTACTTTGATTATATTGTCTGGCGAACTACAATCCTGGCCGTAACTAGATTGTTAAGAGGATTGTGAAGCTGTAAAATTTCATACAAAAAGAGATAACGCTTTTCTCCCCGTAAACATAGTCTTATTTTCATAATTTTCGAAAATGTTGTAGGTATAATGAAAAACTAGGTCCGTACGTTTTTATTATAAAGAAATATTGCGTACGATATAAGTTATTAGCATCTAAATATCTATATTTTTGGCATAAAAACATCCTCGAGCATTTTTATTTTTTTAAATTAAATTAAATTGAATTACTAAAAACAAAAAAAAACGTACAGACCTAGATTAAAGTGTATTGAATGTAATGAGACCAAGATTGTCTCATTTCGTAAAGGTTTAGGGGAGTGAAAACGTTATCGTCCGAAACAATATTTATGTAAATAATTGTATGAAATGTAGGTAATTGCCTCCAAGAATCGCGCCGCGTATCGGCACTTCACAATCCTCTTAAGGTGTTCAGTTATTACACCGTACCATGCCATGACCGTGCTATCATGAACGCATCAGACGCCGAAAAATAAGTACAAAAATATGTCATTTGTGTTGTTCGGTGACGGAAAGGACTTGGATTCAAACTTTTCTCTGCCAAGAACTGTTGCTTTAAATTTGCCGATTCCGTTATGATCATGGTTTCGTACGGTGTAATATACCATCCCCATGCCATCCATGCTGTGTTAGGCAAATCAACTAATTTTGTCAATCAATTGAACAATCATGACTAATTTAGTTATGACTAATTTAATAATGATTGAAGATTTTAGTCATAATCATGACTAAAGCAATTAGTCAGCAGTAGTAATCATTAGTTTAATCATGACTTTATGACTGATAAACTTATGTACTGTAACATGTAATGTAACATCATACGAGTAGTACGCTGTGCTGATATGACATGACAGCTTGTCATAATAACTTTAAGTTTACATGTTCAAAATAGATTAGTTGCCCTAGAATTAATAAAGATCGGTGCTCCATTTTATCGGTGGCCTACGTTTACGGAATAAACCCAAAGTATTTCCAAATGTGGCTTTATAACCTGCAATCTTAGCACGAGAACCGTAGAGAAGCGTCTTGTCGACGGAAGAGTAGACAAAAATGACGTAACCGTGTAGACAGTACGACGGCAAAAAAGTAGGAAGAGTCAACTGCACTTTACGAAATCCCCTTGAAATTTCCTTTTTACATAATTCGACTCAGAATTCTTTGTTTTTTCATAGGATTTATTTATTTTTTGCTTAATTCTCAATTTTTACAAAATATTAATCAAAATCATTTATTTATTTTAATTTTTTTGTTTTCAACTGTAGTGCTATTCTGTAAAAAAATCACCGTGATAACTTAGGTGAAGTGAGCAGTGAGCTGTAATTTTTTCAACTGATGCTAGGAGTTGACACTATTGACAGGTCACTGCACCTAAGTTAACACGGTGAGATTTTTACAGAATAGACCGCCTGCACTTTTACGAAATTCACTTTTTTACATAATTCGATTCAGAATTAAATCAAGCATACAAAACTGTGGAGTCGCGCCCTTAGCGCCGGAGATGCGATTCTCAATGTGTTTTATATGGAATTTTTCACTTTTTATATGGAAAATATGAAAAATTATTACCTACATGTAGGTAGGGTTTTAAGGTTTAGGGGGCTATGAGTTTTTTTTACATGGGCAAAATTTTCATTATTTTTGCCATAGGACACACCGTTTTCGAGATATAAGTAAAATAAGAGAAACAAAAAAAGATTTTGTAGATAACCGTACTTTATACTTTGCGGCAATCGAGTAGAAAGTTTTCTACTGTCTTTAGCATGGCGATTACAAAATCAAATTGTCTTCACTACTATAAACAACTTTCTTCCGAAATAATCTACATAAAAAAGGACCTAGACAAAGATCGCTAGAAACGAAAGACAAAATGACAAATTGTAGAAGGATTTCTACGGTGCGATGTCAAAAACGGAGAAACGAAATGTCACATTGTAAAGAAAAGGTTGTCTACTCTTCGTAGAGATAGACAAGTGGTCATGCTAACCACACTGTCTTCAGTATTTTGTACTAAGATTGAGCGCCCTATTGTCTACTCTTCGTAGAGATAGACAAGTGGTCATGCTAACCACACTGTCTTCAGTATTTTGTACTAAGATTGAGCGCCCTATTGTCTACTCTTCGTAGAGATAGACAAGTGGTCATGCTAACCACACTGTCTTCAGTATTTTGTACTAAGATTGAGCGCCCTATTGTCTACTCTTCGTAGAGATAGACAAGTGATCATGCTAACCACACTGTCTTCAGTATTTTGTACTACGGTTGAGCGCCCTATTGTCTACTCTTCGTAGAGATAGACAAGTGATCATGCTAACCACACTGTCTTCAGTATTTTGTACTACGGTTGAGCGCCCTATTGTCTACTCTTCGTAGAGATAGACAAGTGATCATGCTAACCACACTGTCTTCAGTATTTTGTACTACGGTTGAGCGCCCTATTGTCTACTCTTCGTAGAGATAGACAAGTGATCATGCTAACCACACTGTCTTCAGTATTTTGTACTACGGTTGAGCGCCCTATTGTCTACTCTTCGTAGAGATAGACAAGTGGTCATGCTAAACCCACTATGTTACACAAAGCATTTTGGGATTATGAGCCCGACTTTGTGTGTATATGTAGAATTAATAAATAACGATTAGGTAGTCTATTTGTTTACACAGATTTTTTCGACAAATGCCAAGTCAGAGTCTTGTTTTGAGGGTAGTCGAAAATTCCAATCATAAATAATTAATCATGATTACTTGACTAAGATTAAAACTAATCAATCATTAGTCACCAACAACTGATTAAACTAATCAATCGTTAGTCACCAATTATGATTGATGTAGTCAATCATTAGTCATCAATCATCCATTAGTCACACAAAATTTTGCCCAACACTGCATCCCTGCGATGGTGCCTTATGACATCACAAAGACTCTCAGGAACATAATTAAAACTTACCACCAATGGAGTTGGGGTGCTGTTCGAAATGTTTTACTTTTCGAACAATGAGGAACAAAAGGGAGCTTATTAATATTAAACGTCAACTATTCGTTTGTAAAATTTAAATGCACGAGTTTCGGAACTACGGATTTTAATGGAATTACCTGGAAATTCCTTAATAAATAATTTATTATTAAAACAGGTTCATGAGTGAATCAGACAAGTAAAATTTAATTAAGAAATTCTCAGTGAGAGCAAACTATTAAATTATTATTAGAACTCGCAATGCAATCATCCACCGGCTAACATTCTACACTCTTGTGCAAAAAAAAACGGGCACCTAAGGAAATTTACGTTCTAAGGTCGATTTGAGTTAATTAAATGAAATTTAATTGTTTGACGTAGTCTGCATACTTATAATCGTGTAAATTAATACGCGTGAAGTGAATTCTAGCAATTTTTTTTTAATTCTCGATGAATTCTTTACACGGCCAAACAATAAGAAGTGGTCGGCAATAAAGACAAGAAGATTTTTTTTTTACTTTTTTATTAATTTAATTAAATAAAGTTACAAATGTAAAAACCTAATAACGAGTGTGACCTACTCTTGCCAAAATCACAGCTTGAATCCTTCTAGGCATGCTTTCCACGATGTTTTTAATAACGTTTTGAGGAATACGTTCCCACTCTTCTGTAATGACTCTAACTTAGCTCCCTGATGTTTTGTGGTGCTCCACAGGTTGCTCTGATAGACAGCCAGTCAGGTTGCACTGATCTTACCCGTCTCTTTAGAACATCCCAGACATGCTCAATTGGATTGAGCTCAGGACTTCGAGCTGGCCAATCTAAACGACGGATCCCAACTTCTTGCATGTACGCTTCCACGTCGCCAGAACGGTGCGGGCGAGCATTCGTCCATAAAAACGGAACCTTCCCCAAGTGCAGTCAATGCGGGTTGTGCATATGGAATTAGGACTTCCATTATGTACCGGTGTGCATTTAATGTTCCATTTTCTACGAAAACTAACTCCGTACGATCCGTCGAGTTAATTGCTGCCCAAAACATAACGGAGGCACCGCCATAAGGAGTGATTTCTTCGAACCACACGTCCGCATAGCGTTCCCGTGGTCTTCGCAGCACTCGCCGGCGTCGGTCCTCTCCACACAAAGAGATTCTAGCTTCATCAGAAAACAATACTTTATTCCAGTCCTCCAGAGTCCATGAAGCAAATTTCGAGCAAACTGAAGTCGAGCAACACGGTGCTCACGGAGTAATTTAGGGCCCCAGCCGGGCGGTAACTCTTGATATTGGCAGCCAAAAGCCTCCTCCTGACCGTCCACAAGCTAACTTCTGCTCCTCTTACTTCGTCAAGGCTCTTCTTCAGGTCCACACTTGACGCCTTACAATTCCGCAACGCCTGACTCACCAAACAGCGGTCATCTCTTGGTTCTGTGCATCGTTTTCTTCCCGAACCGGGTCTTCTTTTGACCGAACCGGACTCTTGATACCGTTGCCAAGTCCTCCGGACAGTTGAACGACTCCCATTTAGCCGCTGAGACACTTAAGTTTGCGAACAACCGTCTTCAAGTAGGGCTATAATTTTACCGGCCCTTATCGCTTTATCACTCATATCAAAAAGTGGTATTTAATGTAAAAACAAGATTAAATTGTTTAATTTGCAGAAAATATCCAAAAAGTTTTAAAATCTTTGTAATCAGTAAAAAATTGTTTCAACACGCGATTAGTAAAACAATTTTACAATAATCCACAATATTCATTATTTTTCTTTTGTTCATTTCAAAATTTAAATTTGGTACGTAAAAAATCATGTCAGGATGCTTCAAATAACATGCTAATACATCGTCAATTTAATAAAATCCACTTCTTGTTCTTCTTCATTGAAGTCGAGAAAAAAAATCGTAAAGTGCCCGTTTTTTTTGCAAAAGAGTTTATGATATAGCAAGGAAAAGAGAAAGGAAAGGAGTACTCACGTTTAACTTTGTCAAAAGGAGTCGGTCGTTCCGGAATTCAAATACTTAAGGGGGAAGCGCCAGGGTAGCCCGCGAAATTCAAATGTTCTTATGTTTTTTTTTGTAATTTGTACAGGGACCGGACAACCCCGCTTAACAGGACAGGGTAACCCGTACATGGGGTAACTCATATCGCAGTGTTACCTTTTGTTCGAGTTACATCCTGGAAACCCAGCGAAATGGTTAACCCCTTTATTAAGGTAACCACGTGAAGGGGTTAACCCCTTCAATGACTTAAGCCTTTGAAGAGCTTACCTTCTCGAAAAGATTTTTTTCGTGTTACCCTGGATTACCTAATAAACTAAGAGCTAGTAGTTGCTAGTAGTAGTTCCGTCAGAGTTCCGAATCAAATGACGAATGATGAAAATAAACAAGTATAGATTCGAAAAAATAAATATTATTACAATGTTTAGCATGTATGACGAGCAAAATTGAACTATAAGATCATACATATAGACAATAGTTATTTTTCCATGTTTACAAGTCGCTCGGCAAGTCGGTACACGCAAGATTGGCGGACCGCCGGGCGCGGTACGATGTCACGTGCGGTCGTGGTTATGCAATGTTCAAACTAATATCGATTATAAACAGTGCATATTACAATGTCTTGAGTTGGAATGGCTTACCCGGTTACAGTGTTACAGGGTGTTGAAAGGGTAACCCGTTCGTAACGGGTTAACTACACCCGTTCGAAGGTGTAACATGTATCATTGGGTTTTTTTTTGAAGCGCTTAAAAAAAACCCTTTCAACGAGTATCCGGCCGGTCCCTGAATTTGTAAGTCAGTATTAGGTTGAATAGATTTCATAATATAGTCATTCAATAGAATTACCTGGTCTTAAAGAGTTGTATTGATGACTTTAATTATAATTCTGTAATTACATACTTGTTACGGTCGCGAATCATATTTTGATCAACATACAACATAATGCTAATAAATTTTCTTTCTTTTTGCAAATTGCAAAAAAGTTTTGTCTAGCAAGTCGGAAAGAAATACCTATTTGCATGCGCTGCCTAAACAGTTGTTTAAAATTCAAAATAATGTATGGCATCTGGTCCGCCTTAAATAATTCTACAAAAGCCCCCGACACCAATATGTATTGTTTATATTTATTTTCTTTTATATTTAAAAAAAGTATTTTTTCGACATACTTAAGTGTGGATTATTATTTAAATACCAAAATATTGATCCTTATCAAAATAAACTATTTTATGATCACAAGGACATCATAGATATAAGTTTTGTCCTTTACAGTATGTCAATTGGTCATAAAGTTTCGGAGATAATATAAAATTACTAAAATGCAAAATAACTTTAATTCATACCCGTTTTAACTATCATTACAGGTTTCGTTATCTAATGTGATAGTACGAACTCAAAAAAATCTTTTAATATTAAAATTATTTACAATATAAATTATGAACTTTAACCTTTTTATTATAACCTTTTAGTTATCTAGTGCAATGGTGCCCTCTAGCGTGAGCAATTGGTAGTAAGGTTTCCTATTGATTGAACCGTTGACGGATTTTCAAGCAAAATTCAGTTCTTCTCAAAGTCCACGCTGAACCCCGTTACAAACATACCGAAGTCCGAAAAATACGGTGTAAAGATTTCATTTCTAACCTGTTCCCTAATTGCGTAACACACCATCAGTCGGAATCGGTTTCATTTTGACAGTTCAACAACATTCACTGCGTTATTTACGTTGTTGGCCAGACAAAATTTTCGAACAAGAAGCAATGGATTAGCAATTTGCTTCAAATTGATTCAAATTCCAATCGATAGTGTGTTACGCAATTAGGGTGCTGGTCCCATAGAACAGAAAACGAATACAATCTTAAGAAAAAGCTAAGCTTCCTATATATCTCATTTATTAGATAACACCGCACTTACCTTATCGGAATCGGTGGTATTCCCACTGCCGAAAGACGCTAACGAGTTTCGGTCGAGATTCTCCGTCGTTTCGTCTAGTATTGTGTCTTCCAGATCTCTGTAAACAAACTCAGTGTTAAGTGTTGCCAAAAATAAATTCTGTTAGCGATTAGCAATGATTTAACTCAAGGAGTACGGAGGTGGCGTAGATTTTTTAAAAGACTTTCCAATTATAAAAAGGATAGCTCAAGAAAATAATTTTAGAGCTCTTTTTAGAGTCCGTTTATAGTTTCCACTTCACTGCTGCACTTCGTCTCTCAACCAGAAGCTTACGAAATCAACAACCAAGTGCAAGCGAAAAAGCAGCACTGACAGCATATCACGGATATGTCGCCTCCGTTCTCAGATATGGTCTTTTGGTTTGGGGAAACTCCACAAATATAAATAAGGTGTTTCTCGTTCAGAAAAAGTGTGTAAGGGCAATATGTGGCGTTGGACCTTTAGAATCGTGTCGTCCATTATTTAAGAGACTTGGTTTACTAACTATCACTAATCTGTATATAATGCAAATCGGAGTATTTGTTAAAGAGCATCCAGAATTATTTGAAAATTTTGGAAAAACAAAACTGTACCCTAGCAGGGATCCGACAATGCTTAGAACGACCTGCTGTAAAAGTTCTTTATATAAAAAAAAAACTGTAGTATGATGGCTATACGAATCTTTAATAAAATACCAAAATGTATAAGGGAGCTTCGATTGATAAGATTATTTAAGATCAAGTTACGAGAATGGTTGTTAGAGAAATGTTATTATACCTACCTTAAATGATTTTTTAAATGACAAGAATGACTTAATAAAAATATTGAAATAATAGATACAATGGTGACATATTAAAATGCAAAATTATATTGTATATTGAATTATGAAATTTTTAAATACCGATGAATGTAATTTTTATTTTTTATTTTTTAATAATTAAGAGTGTATGTGTGTAATATTTAATGTATTTTTGATCTATATTATTATCTGTGACGCTCCATTTATTTTATATCATCTAATATTTGTATACCAATTAATGGTGAAACATGTTGAACTATTGTTTATTGTATCTAACATCCTCAATACCATGTTTTTGACAAATAAATTACTTTGACTTTGACTTTGACTTTTAACCAGTCTATGATATCGGTGCTCACCAGTATTTTTTTTTCTTCTAGACGGCACACGACTGTTTTTAGAAAACCGATTAAACATGTTCCTTGTGGGCTATTTCCTTAAAACATGAATATTTCCTCAAAATATTAACATTAATAATACTAACCGGTTGAATGCCGTAATTACAGAAACAATTAAAAAGCCATTGTGTCTCGCGTAGATCTGCGTTTCCGCCTATCGAGTGGTTAATTATTCATTTAAAAACTCAATTTAATTTTCATAGTCAAAACGGAGCACGCTGTAATTGCGGCTCGAGTGACGTCAACATCTTTAGTCGTCAAATCTATGACACCTGTGAGATCTATGACAGATTGGTTCGCTGTCAAATAACTAAAAACAAATTCAGATTTTCCACCGCTCTTGGACTTCCCCCGTTATGTTTGATATAGATCCACGTAAAAGATTCGGCGCGGTTTTTGTCGAATCTAAAATAAAGTTAAATAATCATCGATTAATAATTGTCGATTCAAATTAATTAATAGCAATTTCATAATACAGGAGCGATGACAGTGATCTAAATATCTAATATCTAAAACGCAAATGGAACAGACACTCAATAACTCGTTTTTCAAAACGCATCCGACGTTTTCATTTTGATATTTCATAAAATCATACATTTCAATCGGATTTTTTCTGACTATTCTATAAATAAACATGCGAACCTTGAACAGATCGTGTGGTGGGAACCCTGAGACAATGTTATTTTTTAAGTGACATTATGACCGAAGATCATGACGTGTCGCGCTTCGATTCCCGTTAAATGTCACGTGACCAAAGGCTTCACTAATTATTGCTCAAAAATCTAAAATCATTTACAAAACTAAGTGGAATTTTAATTCTTTTCAACCGACTTCAAAAAGGAGGAGGTTCTCAATTCGTCTGTATGTTTTTTTTTGTATGTTTGTTACGCGATTACTCAAAGACGGATGGACCGATTTGGAAAATTCTTTTCTTGTTTGAAAGGGTAGTATAAAAATTCTTTTTATACTTCCGAGGTGGTCCCATATAAATTGTATTAACTTTGCTTGGGGAGTTTTTGAGTTAGCTTCAATAATGCGTATATTTCCCACTTATTTTATGTGGATTATGTGATGGTGTTTTAATAACTTTCTATCACTGTTATTTACATGGCTATATCTACAATTATTGTGGTCAATTATGTATTCGAATTTGTGTGGGGTAGGTTCCACAACTAAAAAGTGAAAAATAAAAACTTTTTAGCAAAAAATAAAACCGACTTCCAAAACAAAACACTACAAAGTGAAAAATAACTTTAATTTCAGAAGTCGGTGGCAAAAAACGAAAATACAAAACCAAAGACACCGACTACCGAAATTAAAGTTATTTTTCACTTTGTAGTGTTTTGTTTTGGAAGTCGGTATTATTTTTTGTATTTAGCTCACAACCATTCTACATAATAAAATTCATGAGGTATTTTTCTTATTGTCAACTAGCCTATTAGGATTACTTCCAAAAAAAAAATGTATGACATATGAAAACTTGCGGTGGCTACATGAGTAGAGGAAGACCAAAGAAACGATGGATGGACTGTCTCAAAGATGATATGGCTAGAAAGGTGGAGACTCCCGAGATGACGACTAATAGAGAAGTTTGGAAGAAAAAGACATGTTGCGCCGACCCCAAATAAATTGGGATATGGTCAAGAGAATGATGATGATGATAAGAAAAGCTGTGACTTACCTGCTAGATCGCTGAGAGCTATTGGGCCGAACGCGGGCAGGACTTCGCGGTGGCTGCTGCAAAGCACCACTAAAGTACGTTTCCTGTTGAAAGACACACAAAGGCTATTTAAAGCAATGACCAATTTACTATTTCATTGGTGACTTCATGATTACCTAAAACTGGACTTAAATATTGAATAGCTAAGGTTTCATACTGATTAGGAATGCATCATAAAATCAAAGCTCTTACAGTGTAATCCGATTATAGCTTTGTGTACAGTCTATCAATCAAAATATCTTGAATACTAAATTATCCAAGAGCCAAATAACCTTGAACTGCAATTGTCTGTGAAGTTCGTTAATGAGTAGTTGTGTAAATACCTGTATAACTTCTCTGAGACGGCGCACCCAAGTCTGCTTGACTTCCAGCGACGCAGCCTTGAGTACGATGCGGCAGTCACTCACCAAGGGCTCGCGGCCGGTCCACACTGAGAACTTGCACTCGTCGCCTTCGATGTGTTCCGTCACACCGAGCTCGGAGGTCTGTACAGCAAAAAGAAACAATTATGATCAAGTAATAATTATATGTGTAAAGTTGCACAATATTGCAACAGCAACGTGGTTTTGAGTTACGGTAAACGTATTGCTTGTTGCTGGCAACATTTCATGTAGATTGCGTAATAAACATGTTGCCAACAAAACGTTTCATAATGACGTTGCTGTAAAATTTTTGATCAGCTTTTGTTTACCAATAAATATTAATATAATGGGCCCTCAAGTAGACATACCATTAATAAGTAAAGAAGAAGACGAGGCTTAAAGCTAGTATAACCAATCACAAACTCACCATAAACTTGGTCTTGTAAATGTATTTCGCTTTCCCGTGGGAGTCCTTGACCTCCTTAGCGAGTAAGAGATGCAGGTCAAAGAGGAAGACGCGCCTCTCTCTCCCCTTCTTGATGATCTGGCGGAGGTCCCACACGTGAAAGGAATCCTGCAAGACCACCTCGCCGAGACTGTCGGTGGGCACGTCGCAACCCTCGAGGAGGGACAGGTGCATGGCGTCGTTAGCCTTCTTCGGCACTGATAACATAACCTCCAGACCGTCCTGGTGAACAATGATGAATAAATTATATGAATATAACAGGTATTTTATATGAAAGGTGGAGTCAAATTTAAGGGTGTGGTACAGACCATTAATCTGAAGAACTTTCTCCATGGGACCGACATCGTAATAATGGCGAAAATATTATCAACTGTCCCACACGCTTAAATTTGACGACACCTTCCTTATACACACTGTATACAACATTATTTTTAGTATACGCGCAACCTGAATATAGTTTGTTCAGAATAAGTAACTGAATAGATTCCAATAATTTTACACCATGTTACATTTTGTCCCACAAGTATTTAAAAAAGCTTACAAGTTGGACATCGAGCGACACTAAGTACCTAGATCCGCAATCACGCGCACAACACATTGTAAGGTACGGTACGGTACGGTACTAGGCGCGGGCGCACAGCGCGGCGGGGGCGAATCAACCCCCCATAGGGACCATTATGACAGTCCAAAGCCTGCAAGTGTGATGGGAAATGGTATCACCAGTTAATTACAATACAATCGCCGTACGGTTAGTACCTATTGCCAAATTAATTATCAATGGGCGAGCGTAGCGCGACGCTGGAGGCGCGCGCTGGCGGCTCGGAGCACCGCGTGGTGACCATATTTTTGTACGGACAACCAGGTAACATAACATGCAACTTTGTCATTTGTCATGACACAGTTTTGAAATTTTAATTTTGTACAGACACCAGCACTTCAACCTACTACAATCTGTCAAATTTCATTAATAGATTTCAACTATATCGCTAAAGCATTAGGTTCAAAGTTGATTGGGAAAATGTATGACCGTTTCGGGTAGCTTTACCTGCTGGCGTCTGTACATAGGTTCTTTACATAAAAATACTAGACGCGTGTTTCGGGTTTCGCTTAAACTAAAACTAATGTTGTATAATTAGAAGACGTAAGTTTTATTTTTTTAGATCTTACGATAATCCATAACATTCGCAAGCGCAGCCACTGAGCATGAGCTTCCAAAGTAGACTTTCAGCATACTGATTCAGAACTGTTCGATTTCCGAATTCATTACGAATTACTGTATTAGAATATTACTCATAATTATTTCACTATGGAGTTGACATACTTAATTATGATGATGTTACTAAGTATATCATCAATTTTGACTTCGCTACAAAAAAAAAACGGCCTAGTGGGTGTCGCAATGAAGGGTTCCGTAGTTGGGATGAATTTATCCCAAGAACAAACTAACATTGGTGGTGGAAAACATGTTCTGCCATACATTCCAACTGAAGATGTAAGTTTGAACGCCCAGAGAGATTTACCATGTTATTTTAAGATCATATAGTTTCGAAGATATAAGGGGGGAATGGTCAACTTTCGTCTATTTTCTTAAATAACTTTAAATCTATTTATTTTAAAATTGTAAAAAATACTATTTGAGACCCTCACAGTAAAGCCAGTACAGTTTGCCATTTTTTTTTTATATTTTATTATTTGTTCCGATAAGTATCCCCATATTCAAAATTCATTTATTTACGTTACACGTCTGTGTTTGAGTCACAGAATAGTAATCAACTTGAGTATTTATGAGTTTTTTTTTTTAAGTGTTTTCGACCATAAAATGATACTGTTTTATTTTATGCCAATGACTTACATTATTACATGATAATTGAAATTATTACAGCTGCCCATGAGGTTAAACAGAAGTACAGTCAGTGACCTGCATAACCCAACCCTTTTCCTCTTCTTCTTTGTAAAAGAGGTCAGGTAATGTAGAGTACTGTGCGTTTAACAAATTTTAGTCATAAAAATAATACAGCATCAATTTTTTACACAGGTAGGTACGATCGCGGGCCAAAATGTTTATCATATCTCAAATTGCAATGCTTCTCACACAGTTCGCAATAAGGTCTAACGACGTTTGAGGGTTCCTTAACTTAAGTATGTAAACCTATTACTAAGCCTGCCCAATTCAATCAGTCTGTCCGTCACGGGTGTTGTAACTTTTTAACAGAAAAAGGTAGCCGAACAAAATTTTACAAGCAATAAATACACCACAGGATGGTAAATATTTTTATCCCGCGACTGTACATATGATGCATCAGCCAATAATTTTACATTATAGGTAAGCATAACGCTTATTTAGGTATATAGGTGAAGTGAGGATTATTTGCCTTGGAAATTAATTTCAATAAAATAAGTTTTTTGTACTTATGTTAAAGTTCACATCACACTTGTTATTTTAATTAAGCCATATGATTCAAAGGCTTATCACTGTTTCTAAATAAACAGAAACAATATAGGGGAAAATTGGTACTTAGATGTAGGTATAGGACTGCCGGACAGGCAATAATGTTGAATATTACAAATCATAATTGCCATAAATTATTTGCATTCGCGCATTGCCGCCATTTTGTCTAGTGTGTTTGATGACTTATGTTTGACGTAAGTGTAGTCACTGAAATCATCGTTCCGATTTGACGCAGTTGTATCAATTATAGTGAAATTGAAGAAGTGATGAATGAAAATGGGTATCATTGTTCCATACCCAACTTCAAATCTAAATGCACATGTACCGATCAATACATTAGGTTGGGGAAAAAGTCTTTTCGCATTATAGTATGTATGAACTTGTAATAAAATCTCTTTGGCTATACAATTTGTATCTGGCTGGTTTTGGTATCATTGAAAGTTTAAATTTTAAAGAACATAATTCCAAATTCAAATTAGGAAAATGTGTGATTTTCATTTGTTTTTCGTACCGTCAAGATGAGTGAATCTAATGAAGAAATTCGATACATTTTAAAATTTTACTACAAAAAAGGTAAAAATGCAACGCAAGCCGCGAAAAAAATTTGCGATGTTTATGGACCTAGTGTAGTGTCTGTGAGAGTAGCACAAATTTGGTTTAAGCGTTTTCAATCCGGAAATTTTGATGTCAAAGATGCACGTCGCTCTGGTCGCCCTATTACGGATAAAATGGATGCCATTTTTGAAAAAGTGGAGCAAGATCGGCATATCAGTAGTTACGACGTAGCTGAAGAACTGGAAATTGACCACAAAACAGTTTTGGCGCATTTGAAAAAAACTGGGTACACAAAAAAGCTCGACATTTGGGTACCTCACGAGCTCACTGAAAGAAACCTAATGAACCGTGTACTCATTTGTGATTCTTTATTACGACGTAATGAAACCGAACCATTTTTGAAAAAGCTGATAACTGGTGATGAAAAGTGGATCACGTATGACAAGAACGTGCGAAAAAGGTCGTGGTCAAAGGCCGGTCAGGCTTCACAGACTGTGGCGAAACCCGGGTTAACTCGCAACAAGGTGATGCTGTGTGTGTGGGTGGTGGGATTGGAAGGGCATTATTCATTATGAGCTGTTACCACCAGGCAGGACCATCGATTCTGAACTCTACTGCGAACAACTGATGAGATTAAAGCAAGAAGTTGAGAGAAAGCGGCCGGAATTAATCAACAGAAGGGGTGTGGTTTTTCATCATGATAACGCTAGACCTCACACATCTTTAGCCACTCAGCAAAAATTAAGAGAGTTTGGCTGGGAGGTGTTAATGCATCCGCCGTATAGTCCTGACCTTGCACCTTCAGATTTCCACCTGTTTCGGTCTCTTCAGAATTCTTTAGGCAGTGTCAGGTTAACATCACGAGAGGACTGCCAAAACCACTTGTCGCGGTATTTTGACCAGAAGTCCCAAAATTTCTATAGCAATGGGATCATGTCCCTACCTACAAAATGGCAAAAAGTTATCGAACAAAATGGTACCTACATACTTTAGTTAAATGTAAATAAACTATATTAAAAAATGTTTTGAATTTTCAGAAAAAATTCGAAGAAACTTTTTCCCCAACCTATTACATACAAAAACATTGTTAGAAACGCCAGCTTAGCATTATTGTCGTCAGTACCTATGAGTACCATTCCATCACAACATAGCACATAAGTGACTTCAAACAAAAATATACGTACATTTTTAAGAGCGAGCGGTCCTATCCTGTTTGCTCTCGAATTTGATAAATACTTCAACATGATCGATGTTAGCACTTCCACTCCGAAGAAAACCATTACATTTTACTGATTTGTAAATGAATAATCACAAAACATTAACGCGACGTGCGAATACGTCCGAAGGGAACCAACTGTGCCACTTGGGCGTAAGGTGGATGAGTCACGAGGAAAATATTGAACTAAATCTATTGTTAATTACCACTAAGTGAACTAGTTGTTTAATCTCAAACAAATCAACGTCCACTGACATTAAACAATACTAAAAATGTCTGATATAACGTAATGAGTTTACGCTATTACCATTACCTCGTCGACGAGTGATAATACAGTCCGCCGGTTTATTTGGAATATTTACTGTGCATTGTCCTGAATCATCAAGGACAATGGGAACCTGATTTATTACTAAACAAAAGTTTCAGAGGAATATTCCTCAATCAATTGAAAAAGTCGAAAAACAAACAGAACTTAGTGAAGGAATCCGATTATAAAAAGACAGAAAGCGTAACTTTCAGTGATGCGGGTCTTTACTAAAACTCACGTTCGTATCAGCTCTCGTTGTTTTTTTTTTTTTTGCAAATGGAATTAATTAACAATTGCTTCAGTAGAAAGCAAACAAAAATTTTTGAATGATAACTGGTTCATATTAGACTAAATTTCGGAATCGTCAAAAATTGATGAGACTTTCTTTTGTACTAATTGACTAACTGTACGGGGCATTTACTCTGAGCTCGTTCCGCTCGTGCCTCTTATTACAATAGTAACTTCAAGCTATCTTCCGCTCGCAGGCAGTTGAATTACTAGCTTAAGCTAGCTTGCCTTTTCAATCCTAGCGCTGGAAACAAAAGATCATTCGGAATAGCGAAAAATTTTGCCGAAGTTAGTAGCAGTCAAAGAGCTGCAGTCCGTAAGTGACAGTTTTGGTTTTATTTTATTGATCCGATACGGTTGGCTAAACAACATTGCAATGCAGGCACTATGGCCATTAGTAGAAAAGTCCCCGTTTACTGAACGGAGACATATTATATGTAAGCACAAACGATGCGGACGCAATATGCAGCGGACTGCGTAATCACATTTATCCATGCATAAAAACTCTGAATGCAACGCAAATAGTCTATAAATACACATATCATGACACGGGGACACGTCACAACTCTCAGAACATGACTAAGTATTTTTTTAGATATAAAGTATCCTGTTTATGATTTTCATTAAACAAGTTAAAGTATATCACACACGTATACTCGCAGTCTGAAAATGCTTACCACTGAATTACATGCACACATCCCACGAACACACACAAACACATCACAAGGCCGATGATAAATATGATTTGACTAGCTTTTGCCCGCGGCTTCGCTCGCGTCAAGTATTATTATTAATTAGGTATATTTTTTGCGGCTTTACTTTTGTTTAGCGTGTGTAAAAAATTTGGGCCTACAAAACTTCTTTGTACACAATATTCTTAACTAATCTGTCATTAGGCGCTAAAACTATCAAGCTATTGGGTGAACTTACTCGTGAGCAAACAACATAAAACTGTCCATGAGAGAAGCAATGTTCTCTCAAGTCAATACCCGCAAATTTGAGAGTTTGCCCCTGAGACTTATTTATTGTCATGGCAAAGCAGACTTTTAGGGGAAACTGTAATCGTTTAAATTCGAACGGGATATCATTCGGTATTCATGGGATTTGTGGTATAAATACACATTTAGAACTAAAAATTATTTTGTTCGTCTTAATTTATTTGTTCCATTAGGTACTGATAGTTCAAACTAATACATTTACATCCTCGATCATCTTCTATTTTATCCCCTTGGGGGTAGAATTTATCAAAATCCTATTTAAGCGGACGTCTTTATCATAGTAGCTCCAATCTTTAATTTCAGTTCAATCAGTCGAAAATCTAAGAAGATTTATACTAACTTTCATCCCCTTGGGGGTAGAATTTATCAAAATCCTTTCTTAGGGGATGCCTACGTCATAGTAGCTATATGCATGCAAAGTCTCAGCCCGATCGGTTTAAAATTGACAAAGTTTCATACAAACTTTCATCCCCTATTTTATCCCCTTGGGGATAGAATTTATCAAAATCCTTTCTTAGCAGATGCCTACGTCATAACATCTACCTGCATGCCAAATTTCAGCCCGATCCCTCCAGTGGTTTGGGATGTGCGTTGATAGATCACTATGTCAGTCAGTCAGTCAGTCTTATTCACAGTATTCTTATTCTTATTCAATTCTTTCTAACGGCGTCAGTTCTCCGACGTCGTCGTGGCTTATCCACCCCATAAGTTGACCGCGACCAGATTCATTTTAAGGCACTATAAATATGAGCTTCACCATACCGAGTGCGATTATAACGCCTTAAAGTGAATTTTCTTTAGTTTTATTTAGTTGCTGAGATTGCTCGTCGAACCATATCGGTTATTTCCGCGGCGGTTAGTGTCGGCCATCACACGTCGCGTCCTGAATTGGTTCTATGAGCAGTCATTTGCCCTTCTTCGCCATGACGCCAAATCCAAAATCTCACGGTGAATCGAGATTTATTGAGTTCTCGAGACATAGCACTAATATTCAAGTCATCTTCATGGAGTAATAATATTTCAGTCCTTTTTTGCAGGGTTAAACTTGCCACTGTTTGATATATTAATTGCTTCACAACTTTTAAAAAGTAATAAGTACCTAGATATATTATTTTAGAATTCACTGCACACAGTGTGCTACAGAATGTAATTTGAAAACTGATAAACATTTTTAGACCGCGACTGTACATAAACGATATCTTATTTGGCAATTAGTTACGTAATACTGAGGCCGCTTGTTTACGAAAATTACGGCTAGTGTAAAGGATGCCCAACTAGTAGATTCAAAGTTAGACATTAATGCTGGCTTAACATTGTTTTCACTGGTGAAAACAATATGTATACTAATTAGTTGTCGATTGTTTCTTACCTGTCTAAAATATTTTGATGAGTAAACACAAGAATTAAAAGACGTTATCTGCCAGTTATAAGTTAAGATTAATCATCAAGATTGTTAGAACAGATATAATTCTTCACAGTCGCGTTTACCTCGGTTTTATTATATTTTTTCACGCAAATAGTTTGTAATATATTGTCGCGGTAACGTCTAGCGTCCGACTCGAGTTTTCCTGTGTCTTAATCTTATCACTACCCGTAATCTTTAAGCGTACGTTTATCAATAAATTGTTACGTATGTTAAACATATTACGTGACCTAAACGTAGAAATGAGTGTTCATTTTTAGTGGTATTCGGGTATTAAACAAATGATGAGTGCAGTTGACCCTGAATAAAAGATATTGTGGGTTATTTTGAAGCACTTTACGCATCAGTGAGATTAACGACGCTGTTTCTTACGAATAATGTGTATTTATGTGGAACATCCATTAGCCTTGTACTAGGGGCCCACAAATCCACTATCACCAAAATTGAGTGAAAAAGGGCGTAATACGTTATTCAAATTTATATTAGGGGAAGATTACGGGACTATTTGACAGAAAAGTTAATCCACACTGGCACCAGAAAAAAAAAGGAAAGAATATAAATTAACGGGACATCTATGCGATGGGACAAAACGGACCTGCGGGTCAATTGTATAACACACTATCAATCGGAATCGGTTACATTTTGACAGTTCAACAACATTATGTGTTATTTACGTTGTCGCGCAGACAAATTTTTCGAACATATGAAGCAATGGATTAGCAATTTGCTTCAAAATGATTCGGATTTCGATTGATAGTGTGTTACGCAATTAGTGTGCTGATATATCGCTGCCCTAGTTCAATAGTAAGATATTTTGATCGAGGTATTAGTTGAACTAATTACTAATTACTTGCGGATAACATCACACCACTTCCATCTGCCACACCCTATAATAGCGACCCAAATCCATCCCTAGCTGACTATGCACCGGCCTCTTCGTTTGCACTAATCGACACAGACCCTGGCGAAGTTCATGCTACACTAATGGGCTTAAAACTAGACAGCGCCCCTGGTTGGGACAACATCCCAGTTAAATTTCTAAAAGCTGCACATGAACAACTAGTCCCAATCCTAAGCCACTTGACAAATCTATGCTTTGAGCAGGGACTTTTCCCGGATGCCTTGAAAATAGCCGTAATAACGCCTGTGTATAAGTGTGGAGACAGGTCAGATCCATCAAACTATAGGCCAATTTCAGTACTGCCATCTATCTCTAAAATCCTAGAAAGGCTCATAAACTCACGCTTAATTAAATACCTCTCTAAGCATAACTTTATATCTCCGTCTCAGTTCGGTTTTCGACAGGGTAGATCTACTGAGGATGCAGTACTGTCACTGACATCTACCATAGCTGACAACGTGGATAAAGGAAGCAAATGTCTGGCGGTTTTCCTTGACCTGAAAAAAGCTTTCGACACTGTATCTGTCCCCATACTCCTGTACAGGCTCGAAAGCATCGGCATAAGGGGGCCCCCTCTCGAGCTACTCAAATCCTACCTGAATAACCGCAAACAAACAGTGAAATTAGGGGAGCTTACTAGCTCAGTGGAAACAATTTCGTACGGCGTCGGACAAGGGAGTGTACTCGGTCCAACATTGTTCCTTATTTACATTAATTACCTGTGCAATATGAGTATTGACGGGGGTCGCATTTTCTCATATGCGGATGATACCGCCATAGTATTTGCTGATAAGACATGGTCAAAAGTTAGAAGGTCAGCCGAAACAGGCCTTTCAAAGATTGCAAATTGGCTCAATCGTAACCTCCTCACGCTAAATGCCTCCAAGTCCAACTACATTTGCTTCACCAAGTATGCACACACTCAACCTCCATCCGATTTCCAAATTAAGATCCACTGCTGTGCCAACCCCCCAATTCCCGACTGCTCTTGTACACTGATTGATAGGTTACATTATACAAAATACCTGGGCGTCATGATTGACCAGCGCCTATCCTGGCACATGCATACTGAACTGATCATGAAAAGGGTTAGGAAACTAATCTGGACTTTTAAAACATTGCGACATGTTGCCTCAAAGAATCTTCTGCAGAAAGTCTACGTATCACTAGCCCAATCGGTTCTTACTTACTGTTTGCCATGCTGGGGTGGGGCAACAAAAATGAAATTTCTGGAACTTGAGAGGGCGCAGCGTTCTCTCCTCAAGGTTATGCTCTTTAAACCCTACAGATTCCCAACCCAAAGCCTGTACCTAACCTCTGACCTCCTATCTGTTAGAAAACTTTACCTACTCCATCTTGTCCTAAGAAAGCACAAATCCCTTCCGTATGATCCCACAAAGACGAGTATCAGTAGCAGGAGAAACTACTTAGTCGCTCCAACTGTCCCTGTCAGATCTGTTTTTGCCGAGAGGCAGTATGAAAGGCAATCTTCCCGCTTATACAACCTTCTGAATAAAGAGTTACGCATTTATCCTTTGAAACTCCGTGACTGTAAACTAGCTATCACTGAATGGCTTAAGAAAAAAACCTACGACGAGATTGAGGCTTTAGTATCTTCGCTTCCATAACCTGTCCAATAATTAAAAACACCGTGGCAGTGAAATTGTTAGTGGAGGAAGCTGTGCCTGGCTTCTTCCGATCCCAAGACATTGTCGCAGGGCTAACCCAAACCTAAACCCAAAACTAAAACTAAACTCAAACCTGAACCTAAACCTAAACGAACACCTAAAACTAATATACACAACTAAAGTAAATGCAATTTAAAAAAAAAAAAAAAAAAAAATCAACCTACACTACAGCAGTCCTTTTACACAACTCACTCACGCCACTACTCACACACACACACACAAGTGCACACAACATAACCTACTCTCATACATCACACAAGTGCGCTCCTTCCTTCATATTTTTATTTCCTCTTTGCTTAATTTTGCTTTATTTTTCTGTTTTATTTAAATTAGATTATTTTTATTTTATTTTCTTATTCTTGGATCAGTTCATCAATTGCATACCTGTTAGTTATGATAGTGGAAGAGCGGAGTTCACCTAACACAAGCATCTTCTTGCTTAAAAGGTGATCTCCAACTCATTGTGTGTTAGAATTGTATGTAATCGCAATAAACATTTTTATTATTATTATTATTTTTAATTTATTTCACTTGCTTTTTTTTTTAAATGTGGTTGATTTATTAAAAGGATAGCTTAGTTTAATGCGTCTGGGAGTTTATTTATATTTCAATATGAATATATACTATATATATATATATTATTTTTTTTAATAATAGTTTTAAGGCTTTTAATAGTAAAATAACCTCATGTAGAACTCAGATTTCTTTATAAAGATTTAATTATTAATATTTAATGATTTTACCTACAAATAAATCGAATTAATAATATACAATTTCTGCGCCCGGCAGTAAAGAATCAATGTGAACAAAAGATTTTTTTTAACACTTATTTAGTGCACATTCAGTTGAACATTCCATCTAATTGACAAACAGGATAATTTTATTTCATCACAAATGGAACGCGTATTTTCCCAGTACTGATTAATAACAATATTCTTAAAAACAAGGATGTGTAAATAAATATACACGACAACACGTAAAGTTATTTGACTAATGTTTGTAAAGTGATCCAAACGACCGTAGAAATCTGTATCGCCTAAGTCTTGCACGCGCACTACGTCGTCACCGCAATTTTATTTTATCAGAGCATATTATTTAAATTATACAATAGAATTTGGCTTCAGTCTTATGTTTTGAATACATTCGTAATCCACACAGACAAGAGAAAGCATGCAGAGTTATAAATATTTCTTGATATTACATTTCATACAAAAATTACTAAAAATAAAATGGTTTGAGTGCGTCAAATATTTGTTCTAAAACTGTACAAGTATGAATCAGAAGAATCACAGTTGAACTGACCGAGTGCCGTGTGTGTTACATTTATTTTATGGTTTTATTCTAACAATGAATATAAACGAATTTACATTAATTTCTGACATCTTTATGAGTAATCAATGTGCAAGAGTAAATTGTACAACAACATAAATTCGATGAACCATTTTTAGGGTTCCGTACCAGAATTGTAAAAAAAGGAACGCTTATGGTGCGACTCAGTCTGTCTGTCTGTCTGTCACAGCTGGATATCTCAAGAACCACTAATGCTATCAACTTGAAAGTTGGAATAGTTTTAGATGACTAAGAAATAATATATGAATAAGAAAGAAATAAATATATATTTTTTTTTGCAACAGGGACTGAAAGGGGTCTTAAAAATTCGAAGTGGGGCTACCAGAGCATGTGCAAACATTTATTCTTTTTTTAGGCTGCATAGTTTTAGACTTATGATGATAAATGTAAAAAAAATACCGTTCCCGCCCTTATCTCCGAAGTTTGCATAGAGAAAAATCTGAAATTATTCTGTGTGATAGATGTTTATGTAAAGAGCACAGGAAAAATTAAATGATGTCTCTAAACAGCACAGTTTTTTTGGTACGGAACCCTCGGTGCGCGAGTCCGACTCGATCCTCTTGACCGGTTTTTTTTTCATTTTACCATTATAAAAGCACTGTAAACATTGAATAATTTGAGACACACATAACCTTGACAATGTACTTTTCATAAACTTTGAACAATGTCTGATTACAGGAATGTTGAATACTGACCTTGATTTCGCCCTGCCCCTCGGCGCAGCACGCCTGTAGGTCTTTGAGCAGCAACTGATACTTGGTGATCCGCTGCACCGGCTTTATCAAGTAAGCAGCGAGCGGGTGCTCCAACTTTTTCTTACGTTGCACCCTGCGTCACAAAAAACAATGATGTACAAACTAAAGCACAGTCCAAAATACGAACGAAATAACGACCATTATCTAACTTGCTTAGTTAATGATGTTGCTAAGAGAATCTTTTAGTGGAATAACTATTGTTGTTCTATACACAATGCGATATCCCTGCATCTGCACGTCCAGTACTACAACGCACGACGAAAACTAACATTTGTCAGTTCAAAGAACGAATGGTGATGACGCCAGTAAATACGATAAGTGTCTATTGTTCGGACGTGCAACGGTTTTTGTGGAGCTATCCTTTAAAAGGATGATAAGATGATAACAAACCGTTTAATCGTCCAGTCTTCAAATCAATGGTCAGTACCAAATAGAAGTTAATGAGTTTCTCAGTTGGAATGTTTAGCCTTTGCAGCTATTTTGCGGAAACAAGATTTATCGTGTCCTACTTAGAGCCAAATGATAAGAGTGCAACACAAAATAAGACTCACTGGTTCGATACACGTAACTATGAGTAACTGCAGTATTCCTATGTAATACTCACCACAGCAAACTAATATAAAAGACCACAGACCATATCGTTATAAGTTATGTAAAAATCATTTACGTTCGCAACAAAATGCTAAAAGATATGTAAGTTTCTATTGCTGCCACCCTCTATTTTTCTGGAATGCCGGTCGAAGCGATATAATTTTAAGGATTCTGTTACCGCTGTTTTCCAGGGTTTGCAGCACTTGCTGTTTTTACACATTTTTTTTTCCTAGCCAATTTTGTGTGCCACTGTTGGGCAAATGTTTACACAATAGTCAAGATTAATCCCTTACGGTATTTATTATTCTCAAAACAGTAAATGAAATGGGTCTATTTGAAAAGCACCACGTCCTTGTCGTACGTAACCTAATATGAGGGATTTGGGCTGTGTAAAATAAAGCCCCCGTTCACTGCAGCGCATATTTTTGCCGCGGATTTCTGAATGGCACCCATGTTTGGAACAGTGCGATGAATTTTTATGACAATTTGCGCAAACAATTCTTTGAAAGTGTTTTATTACTTTTATAAAGCTTTTCGCTCTAAATTTAAGGAATACGGATATGCAAAATTAAAGACTGCGCGTGACTGACAAAAAGTTAAAATACAAGTCTTACACCCAATAGCCAATTGTAATGAGTACTATTACACTTTTTAGCAGAGCCTAAACCATTAAGACGGAGGTTTGCGAGCGTGAGAACTTATTTTTTTAGAACCCACACATCATTTCCACTAACACAGCTGCATCAAACAGTGTAGTGTACACATAGCGAAAAACCAAACGAAAAATTATGCGGCGTCACAAGCAAAACATTCCCTCGATGCGCGTTCGCTTCTGAAGTACTAGTAAGTATGTCGCAAAAAACGCGCAATGTATTAGCTATTTATTCACTGCACTGCGAGGCACACGTGCCCATAGTAGGATTAGTCGTAAACAAAGGCTGGGGTCACAGTGTAATCGGTTGTAATAGCTCGATCGTTAGATTTAAACTTAAGAATACTTACTATAATATTAATAGCACTTTGCCCGCGACTTCGTTCGCAGGTTTTCGTACTTTCCTCTAAAAAAAATTAACACCCCCTCCACCCCCTTTAAAATTGTTTTCGAAAATTAATGTTTACGATCTTTATTAGGATTCCTTACCAAAATGGTAAAAAGGAACCCTTATGGTGCGACTCAGTCTGTCTGTCTGTCACAGCTAGATATCTTAAGAACTACTAATGCTATCAACTTGAATTTTGGATTAGTTTTAGATGATATTTGCCCAACTATTATGCAAATAAGAAAGAAATATAAATGTATATGTCGGAGACAGTTCTCAAATACAATTGTGGGTAGTCAACCAAATTTGTTATAATTTGTTCTTTTATCGTTAATTTACTATCAATTATCGTCCAATAAATCGGAACATAATTTATTGAGTACTCGGTGTACACACGAATTGATTTTTGGCAACCTATTTTGATAATTCTATCCGATGGTTTTGTTCAAAACAATTGTTCACGTGTTACTTTGATTTTAAAATGATTTACTTTGTGAAATCACCATTATTTATTTACGATAACTATTCTAGTATTATTTGATTATTTTATAATGTAAGTCTTATTAGATTTAGCACATTTTAGTGTTTTATATCAAGTAAACACGATGACGTACTTCCGTGTGTCATCGGACAGAGTTGTTGTGGAGGGATTGCAAGGTAGGAACATCGTCCTTTAAAAAAGCGTGCACTCGGTTTGCTAGTCAGTCGATCTTCGGATTCGATTCAATAAAGAGCTCCCCTGCTCCTGACATTACTGTCGGTTTACCTGGTACAGCGCTGCTGTATATTCACATAGCTGTATTGGCTCACTGATAGCGATACACTTTGTATTTGGGTGGCTTAGGCTGCTATACGAACTGTAAACATATTGGTTTGTTCGAATAACTGTTCCATTTGTATTGTGTTTTTTATAATATATAATATATATAATAGTGTAACTTTGTAATTGTGTTTACTATCGTGTTTATCCCAATAAAATGGGAACTCCAAGCCCTGACGATATATACCTCTGCTCGGCACTCCTGATCCTACATATATATTCTTTTTGCAACAGGGAAAGGGGGTCTTAAAAATTCGAAGTAGGGCTACTAGGGCTTGTGGGGTATCATATGAAAGAGCGCTGTTTGCACATTCTCAAACATTTTTTTTCTTTTTAGGGTTCCGTACCTCAAAAGGAAAAAACGGAACACTTACAGGATCAATCGTGTATCTGTTTGTCTGTCTGTCCACCTGTCACAGCCAATTTGCTCCGATCTAATGGACCGATTAAGTTGAAATTTGATACACGTATGAATTTCCGTGACCCAAACACGGGCGTTTAAAGTAATAGTAGTAGTGTAGTAGTAGGAAGTAATGGAGTTAACATCTGGTCTCAACTTCGGCGCCACCATCTAATACAAGGCCCAAACTGCGGCCAAGAAACTGGGCATCCTAAATAGAGTGAAGCGATACTTTACGCCTGGACAGCTTTTAACCCTTTACAAAGCGCAAGTCCGATCCTGCATGGAGTATTGCAGTCACCTTTGGGATGGATCAGCTAAGTACCAACTAGCCGCGCTTGACTCGGTGGAACGCAGAGCTCTTAGCTCTGCGTTCCACCGAGAACTTCGGCGCCACCATCGAGAACAAAGCCCAAACTGCGGCCAAGAAACTGGGCATCCTAAATAGGGTGTGTTACAAAGCGCAGGTCCGATCCTGCATGGAGTATTGCAGCCACCTTTCGGATGGATCAGCAAAGTACTAACTAGCCGTGCTTGACTCTGTGGAATGCAGAGCTAAGAGGCTCATTGGCGACGTAAAACTGGTGGATGCCAAGCTTCATAGCTTGGCTCATCGCCGCAAGGTTGCCTGCTTGTCGGTCTTCTACAGATTGTACTTCGGAGAGTGTGCCCGAGAACTCCACGACCTCATTCCGCCGGCCCCCTTCTACCATTGGACATCTAGACGCATTGCCAGTTACCATCCCTACCTGGTTGCTATTCCACCAATTCGCACTAAGCGCTTCCAAATGTGTTTTATAATGCGCACAGCAAAGGAGTGGAACTCACTTTCTGCGTCTGTGTTTCCGAACGCATACAACCCTAATCTTTTCAAAGTGAGAGTGAACAGGCTTCTTCTGGGTAAGCTCACTCCATCGTCGACTTTGTCTCTGTCACCTCTGACCTAGACTAGAGTCAAGAGCAAACCCATCACAAATAAAAAAAAATTAAAAAAATTCGCAGTGTTTTTTTTAAAGATGTATTAAATTAGTTAGAGGTTAAGTACAATAGTCTAAAGCTTATGATTAATACGAGTTTATAAGTATTATTCTTCTCTCTTTTTAAAAGAAAATGACGTTCGTTTTTGTTGTTGTGATAAGCATGATTAACACTTTCTGTTTCAAAATTGTATATTTTCATTGTTAGGCACAATGGACAACGAAGAGCAGTTAGATGAACAGCCAGCCAAGGCACCTTTTCTTCGTGAAAAAGACAAAAATAGTGCCAAATGCAAAACTTGCAATAAAGTACTAAAATCCGTAACTTCCACAGGTTCATTACACAAACATATGAAAACTATGCATAAAATTGACGTGAGTGCCGAAAATAATCCTTCGTCATCTTCCACTTCGAAAACGAAAGATTGGACACCCAGAGCTCCGATTCAGAACATCCATGTACCAGCAAAAAACAAAGTTAACTGATTATTTCAAGTCGGAAGAAAACCCTTCTACTGACACGAGAATATCCCGTTATGCATTCCTTCCCGGACTCCGTTGCCATTCTTTTCCGGACACTAGCACAGTCCCAAGATTTTTGACAGGTTTTTGGAAAGTCAGGACATAAAAATCCTATGTCTGCTAACTCATTCAGAGAGGTGGTTGTCAAACATTGTGATGAAAATAAGTACGATCTAAAAAAGACTGTTTAATAAGCCAGTGACAAAATAAATGTTGATTTAATATATATTAATTTACCAAGTTTTTTATTTCATACCTCGTAATAATGTCGTATCCTCTCAGTTTTTCCGTGATTTATTTGATCGTATATAACTTACAGTTTTAACCGGGTTACCCGGTTCCGACTGCTCTCAGAACCGGGTATCATAACTCTGGAACCGTAACCGGTTCCGCATGCCCTATCCACGACCTCATTCCACCGGCCCCCTTTTACCATCGGACATCTAGTCGCACTGCCAGTTACCATCCTTACCTAGTTGCTATTCCACCAGTTCGCACTAAGCGCTTCCAAATGTCTTTTATAATGCGCACAAGAGTGGAACTCACTACCTGCGTCTGTGTTTCCAAGCGCATACAACCCTAATCTCTTCAAAGTGAGAGTGAACAGGCTTCTTCTGAGTAATCTCACTCCATCAACGACTTTGTCTCTGTCACCTCTGACCTAGACTAAAGTCAAGAGCAAACCCATCTCAAATAATAAAATAAATGAATTTTGAATATAGGAGTCAACTTTGGAGGGCAAATAAGAAAGGAGATCAGTAATTCCTGGCCCTGATAGACAAAGTATTAGACCATACGAAAAAATATTTAAATAATTATAATCCCTACTTTAATTTATCATTTCCTAAAAAACCTAGGAAAAAGGAATTTCTAAAAAAAAGTCAATTAGTGTATTCTTCGCGTTGCAGTTGTTTTAATAACAACTGATGTTGCCTAATATGGCATGCTTTTTAAACAAAAATGTTTTTTCCCATTAAAAGATTTGTATTATAATATTCGATTTATATTTATTTTCACTTAAAAAAGTATTATACGAGTTTATTGCGAAACAATGATTAAAGATACAGTATTTTTTCGTTGTTGTTATGTTATTTTAATGATTTTATAGAAAAATCGATTTGCATTTTTGTGAACTGCAACACTCGATACGGCTGTCACTTGTCAATCAATCGGTTGTCAACAACGGATTGCCGTCATAACGTTTCTCGCTCGTGTTGCAGACTTACTTTTTATGTTTATTTTGTGTGCTACATCTAATTACCGACCCTTGCTGTGTTTTTAGACAATTGTAACTGCCTGACTCCGATTTTGCCTTTTGATATTGTAAGTAAGTTTCACCTCTTATTGAAAAGGTAGAGCCTGGCAAAGTACTTTTAATCTTTCACTAAAACTCATAACCTAATAAAAGACCGGGAACAAATGATAATGGGGTTTATTGAATATGGTTAAAATAAAGTTTTTTATTTTCATATCCGATGTTATATCGAAAAACTAATTGCACGGGGCAATAGACTAATATTACCCCTTGAAAACCCAAATTATTTTATTTTTGTTTATTGAGGCCTAATTTATTAGGACTGATTGCGGATCTCCTTTAAAAAAAAGTTGTACAAACTAAACCGTGTGACATATCAAATGTAAGGGCTTAGTGTGAGAGTCTCAAATATACAGGGTTATTGGTAAAACACCAGCTACCTCTTAAGACCCCTTAGAGTAAAAGTTGTTCATAATGATGAGTACAATGACCCCATTGTAATTATCATTATGAACAACTTTTACTCTGGGATCAAACCTGAAATCGCGAAAAAAAAACAGCTGTTCAGTACATTTGTGTTCGCTTAATTTGTCAAAATGTAGGTTTGATCCCAGAGTAAAAGTTGTTCATAATGATGAGTACAATGACCCCTTAAGAGGCTGCTGGTGTTTTACCAATAACCCTGTATATATATTTTTTTCATAATTTTGAGTTTTTTTTTAGTTATTTACGAAAATAGACGAAAATTGACAATTCCCCCCCCCCCCCCTCCCCTTATGTCCGAAACTGCTAGGCCTAATATTTTGAAAAAAATACAGAAAATAGTTCTATACCTATAGATTACAGGAAAACCTAGAAGAAATCTATGGTCTTAAAAAAGCATGGTAATTCTCTGAATATTGTGCGTACAAAATTATATTTGCAGTTGGAATGTATAGGAGAACATGTTTTTCAACTACAATGTTAAGTTTGTTCTTGGGACAAGTCCTTTTCTCTCACTAGGGTATTGTCAGTACATACGTCTGTCCCTTTCTATCTGTAGTAATGTGTGTCTGTTGTTCAAAACATAGTCGATCATCATCTTCCTGCCCTTATCCCATGTTACTTGGGGTCGGCGCAACACGTTTTCTTCTTCCATTCTCCCCTGTCAACCGTCACACCATCATTCACTCCCTTCTCTTTCATATCATTCTTCACACAATCCATCCATCTTTTCTTCGGCCTTCCTCTCCCTCTCCATCCATCAACATGTATATTCATATCTCATTGAGTCACATGCGTTTCGTCCCTTCTCATCACATGCCCATACCAAGCCAAACGATTTCCTTTCAACTTTTCAGTCACTGGCGCCACTTTCAAACTTCCTCTTATATACTCATTTCTTACTTTATCCATTCTCGTCACTCCACACAACCATCTCAACATTCTCATCTCCGCTGCATGCAATCTTTTTTCATCCGTCTTCTTCACGGCCCAGCATTCAGACCCATAAAGTACGACAGGCCTTATCACGGACTTATAAATTTTCCCCTTTAACTTGAGGGGCATCCGTGGGTCGCAAGTTGTTCCTGTGACCTGTCGCCATTTCATCCATACTGAGTTGATCCGGTGCGTTACGTCTCGGTCTACTTCGCACTCTCCTTGGACAAGCGACCCGAGGTACCGAAAGTCGGAACAGATCGATAAGGGCGTTCCGGTGAGAGATATGGGCACAGGACTGGAGTCGATATTGACGATAAAAATAATTATCGATGTTTCCTTGGTAAAAAAGTAATATTACTTAATGTTTACAATTTAGATTTCCAAACATTATATGTATAGTATATTATAATATAATATTATATTATAATAGTATATTATATGTAACTAAAAGCGAAGTGGATTAATGCAGTTTACTGCATTAATAATTGGTTTGCACTGCATGGATAATTGGTTTCCAAAAATTTATTGTTCTTTCCGACAGGGACATTGCTAATATTTTTATTAGACATACTTACTTACAGTCGATTAAATTAGCTGATTGATTTAATTGAACAAAGTTATAGTTTCAGTGTTACGTCAGTGTTTCATTTGCATCCAGTTAACACCCTATCAAAAAAGCTTACAAAAATGTAGAATTAATAGAAGTCGATTTTATCGATATCGATATTATTGTTGCAAAACTGACTTGTGCATCACTATCTTTGGAACATTCGTCCTGACATTGTTGCATCGGCCAATCATAACCACCGTATTTTCTTCGTCCCCTTGCCCACAGTGGTGAGTCGTGTGCCTAGACGAAATCGGTCTATCAGCTCTCAAGTGGTTTAATGCTAATGGTTTATAGGTACCCCTTTTTCCAGTTAATTGAACCAAGCAGTAAAATCCACCCAATAAACTTAAACACAACCAAACCCTGAAACATGTACTTTTTATTTTTGCTTTAAGTACTGAAGTGAAATGTAATATATTATATAACCCGTGGAACGTCACACCATGTGACGTTCCACGGGTAAAGGTACCTTATGGTGCGTATTGAGTTATGCATACCATAATAATCTGGAATTAATAAGCTGTCGATATCAAAAAAGATCAAGCTCTTACGATGTGCAGTTACGCAGATATATTTGTTTAAAGATTGTATTGGAAACTGTGCAATTTTACGTAACAATTTTAAGTTTAGCCACCTCAAAAACAATGTTGTCGTTGTAAGTTACATAGTGGGCTATGGGTTTCTTGGGCTCCTGTCCTTCAAAAAATGTTGCGGTAAGTTCTGTATTACAAATCAAAACCTTGATATGGGCTAATGAATATGCCTAATAACAAATTTCTAAAAAAACTGCAAATGTAAGTTTATACGCACAATATTGAGATAAGATTTACCATGTATTCCATATATAGAGAAGAGATTTACCGTGTTGTTTTAAGATCATAGACTGCCTTCCTTGTTTGTTTTCCTGTAATCTATAGGTATAAACTATTTTCTGTATTTTTTTTTTTTTTAATTTTTGGCTCAGTACTTTCGGAGATAAGGGGCGTGTGTGAATGGTCAATTTTCGTCTTTTTTAGGGTTCCGTACCTCAAAAGGAAAAAAACGGAACTCTTATAGGATCACTCGTGTGTCTGTCTGTCTGACATTATGTAATGTAATTAAAGTTGTTACAAGCTATTTTATGAACCAGCTTTTATTAAAATGCTCTTATTACTATACTAAACGAGACGGTGCCAAAAACCGTTAACGAGTTTCTTCGTGCAGGGACTATCCTGGCTGCATCGGGACATTTCTACCAAATCAGAACGAGTACACAACTACCTAATAAAACTTTTCAATTACACCATTCGTCATGAATAACTTAGGAACTTCGGCCAAAAATATGATAAATAATTAGGGATGGGCAGAACGTGGTTTGAACATTCGTTGGAAGTAATAAGTTCGGCCGAACTTCGGTTATTTCACTGCGTTTTCTCGAGAGTGACATGACGAATATTGTTTACACGCTCGCTTGAATTATTGGTGCGCCGATCCCAAATTGATTGGGACAAGGGCAGGAGAATGATGATGATGATGATGACGTACTTTCTAAAGTTTATCTTGGATAGCACTGACATCGGTGAAGGAAAACATCGTGACCAACGTGGACCTATAGTTAATGTTGTTGTTGTTGTCTGTAATCGCCCACCCGCCGTAGCAAGCGTGGTGATGCTCGTGCCTTCTCTATATGAGAAGAGGCCACTGCCCTTCAGTGGGACAATATTAGGCTGGTACTCGTATTATTATCTCCGATACTGACATAGTTGCAGAGTAACCAAGCTGGAGTGGCAGTGGTCCGGCCATGTGCGAAGGACCGATGGCCGGTGGTGCAGACGAGTCCTGGGGTGGAGACCGTATCGGGAAGCGTAGTATGGGACGCCCCCCAGTTAGGAGGACTGCCGACTTTAAAAAGGTGGCTGGGGCAGACTGGATGCGGAAAGCGGTGGACAGGGTGTTGTGGCAAACCTTGGGCATATGTCCAGCTGTGACACAAACGTACGTCTTTCAGCTGAACTGATGACGATTTTTACCTCTCAAAGTAGTCCCCGGCATGCTGTACGACCACCGCGTTGCTGTCTGGCTTGTTGCGGCAATAGGACACGTACATGTCAAACTCGCGCGCCCACGTAACGAAGCAATGGCCGACGTCCTCCGGCATGGTTTCGTACTTGTCCAGCTCGCGCAGGAACACGCGCTCGTGAAAGCGGTGGATCTCTTCGATGTTGCCGAATATTATATCTTCCTGTACAGAAACAAAAGCAAAACAAAATTATTAAGGGTATAAAGACGCTTACTTAATGAAGCTGAGAGCCACTGGTTTTTCCCGTCATTGTGATTTTTTTAACTGGACCATACCCGTGCATCTTCTAGTTATAGAGATAAAGTTCCAACTTTAAATACCATCACAACTCTTGTACCGTTGCATGCACCCATAATCACATACTGATACGTTACATTGCTCGCTGCCGTAAACAGCGACTTTTCCCATCAAAAATAACAGTCGTTAGCCAGTGATATTTTTTACTTGGTTTAATGTAGTACAAGTACACAATGCGTACTTAGAAAGAAGATAACGGCTACGTAATGAGTCTTGTTACAACCTGTACGTCGTTATTTGTTAGGCTTCCCTAGCCAAATGGCAAAAACAGAACCCTTATAGTTTCGTCTAGATGTCCGTCTGTCCTCATTTTTAACCGACTTCAAAAAAGGAGGAGGTAATAATATGTTCTTCTATATATTTGTTCATCGATATTTTCGTCAATTGTGGACCGATTTTGAAAGGTCTTTTTTCATTTGGTAGGGATAGCTTGCACGGTGGTCCCATATAAATTTTATTAACTTTGCTTGGGTAGTCACTGTAATGGAAAAAAATGTACATACGTGTCGGCTTCATAACCTTCTCCTCCTTTTTTTCGTCGGTTAAAAATAAAAAGCTTTTTTATAAAAAAATATACAACCGACTAACAAAAAAGAAAAAACTACAAAGTAAAAAATAACTTTATTTTCGTAAAACTGGCCAAAAACTAAAGTTATTTTGCACATGTATACAATGCTGTAGAGAAAATACAAAAAAAAAATTGGGGTGGTATACTCCTCATATACGAGTAGTTCGCGTCAAATAACTTTGCCGCTTTGAAGATCGCGCAAATGACTGTGCGGTAGTCAATATATTTACTAAAACAGCAGCGCGCCATGCCATACTCATCGGAAAGGCTGGTTTCAGAGCGTCAAAGTTATCTGACTCGAACTATACATGTAACCCATGTGTGTTAGATCCCATAATTAAAAAAAAATATGATGTATTTAAATGACTGCTACTTTGATCATTATAGTAGTAGATAAGGGATATTTTTGGTTACAACCGCAGAATTTTTTTTTCCATCGTTTTTTCGAGACATACTATGAAATACAAACTTAATTCTGCGGTCGATAAAATCAAAACTGCACATGCGTAATTATTAATCCCAACTACGGAACCCTTTAACACATTCACTGCTACAAAAAACCCACAAAAAACCCACAGGTGCGGCGCGCCGCATTCGAAGGAAGTACATAAATTGTATGGACACGCATATGCGACGGTAGCACTTGGTGAAGGTTCGAAAATCGCACATACGTGTCGGCCGCACAGAACGTGTTAATGTACGTAGTCCGGCACGCACTTCGTCGATTTTTTCTAGTGTGTGCGGCCTGATAAGCCCGAATTTGGTTTGGCGCATTCTATGCAATAACCTTGTACAGTCAACAACACGTCATTAGCAACACTTAAACTACAAAATCCGCCCTTACTGACAAAAAACGAACTGAACGACGGCGCTGTCAAAGTCACATTGTTACCTTAGCGATTTATACAAACAACTATGCATTAGAAACTCACTTGTCGAATGCTACGCAGCATGCGATAAGTGTGTTTCTAATGCATAGTTTTATGTATAAAATCAAGAGTCCAGCCGATCTATTCCTTAACTATCTCAACGTGAAACCTAACGTGAATAGTGATCTTGAAGTGAACTATCAATCCCTCATCAGGTGGACTGACAGCTCACTTCACCTAAGTTTTCAAAGTGAGATTTTTACAGAACAGACGTAATAATGCATAGCTTACGTTAGTACAACCGCGAACATAAGCGGTGAACTACTTTTGGACCTTATTACTGAGGAACCTTATTAAGGTTGAAAAGTGATTCACCGCAAATATCTGCGATGGTACGTCAGACCAGTTTGTCTCTACCTTTTTTGTTAAATAGTTTTATTATCATACCTTCCCCTGCAGCGCCTGTGGTACCGCGCTGGGGTCGGTGCGCATCTCCCGCAGGTAGCATGTGATGCACGTCTCCAAATCTTTGACGTACGCTCGCTCTGTCTGTAGCAACTCCGCCATTATGAACCTTAAAGCAATAACTGCCAGTTCAGATGCAAGATTAAATATAGGTAATGTTTTATTGTTAACAGACCCTTGAAATAATATTTTTTAAAAATTCATGTATTCATAAACACGCCAGTTCTCAACGGGGGTAGGCAGAAACTACAGAACCTACTACGATCCTCACATACTCCTTTTGCTTCATATACGTTCATGTATCTAGTCACACGCACGCCGGTTGCGAGTACTACTACGGACGACGCACCTAACCTTTATGAAAAACATCACCAATCAAGTCAGTATATCCTTTTGTTAGTCGCTTTTCATTCATCGTCTCAACATGACCAAATAATCTATGCCTTTTTTTATTTTTGTCGCTACATCTTTTATTTTCACTTATTATGATAAAGAATTACGCACTCTTTGCGCCTGGCGCTGCGTCGTTTGTCGTCGCCGACGGCGGTGGGCTGCGGTTCTGCGCGCGAGTCGTTTTCGGCCGACTGCGACGACGCTAGCGACGGCGCCACGCCTGAGTCGCTCTCAGGCTCGCTCTCACCTCCCTCCATTGATCCGCTAAACTCTGCATATCTGGGCACAATACACACCAAGTATAAATTATTACACTCAATTAAATGATTCAATTTACTCATTTGGCAAGGTTTGTCAACCATCGCTCTATAGCGCAATAAAAGTAATGAAAGTACACTTGTGTATTAGTTGACACTAGGCCAAAAAATACGTATAGAAGTATGGCAATGAATGGAATAGTTTGGCTAGTAATTACCTGGCATCAACAGCGGCGACCCACTCCTTGATCTGCACGGCATGCGGGTGTCCTTTCTCGACGAGTCCGTCGGCGAGTTGTGCTAGTAAGCGCACTCGCTCGCGCGACTCTCTCGCCACGCCGCCAGCAGCTGCCGCGGCCGCTGCACCGCAACGCTCCTGCGTCTCCTTGATCCATTCAACAGCAGCGCGCGCCGAACGCTCAAACAAAGCGAACTGTTGACACTGCTCTAAACGCTTCTTACGGACTGTCCAGTGTTCCAGAACCTATTGAGAATAAAACGGCTTATTATTTCAAATGTTAATTGATGACTTACTAATTTGTTGTGCCGTGAAAAATATCAAGTGTTTTAGATACTCAAAAAATATTATGGACCCAAGACTTGAATGTCAGTAGGACTTTCAGAAATTCTTGGTTATAATTAAATGCGTGATTACGCATATCTTATGTGCACACACTTCCTAGCTTTACACACTTGCAAGAAACTTTTTGATTGCATGAACATATACCGGTTGTAATATCACCATAACAAAACTCTTTATCATGTTCGCACAGAGCGCACGCTTGAACTAGACACATGGTATATGAGAGAGTTGACGCCCGAGGCTGATGGTAGTCTGTCATCGAGATAGCATCGCGCGCCGTTCAACAAAACCTTATTGTTTCCGACTCCATTCTAACGCGACGACACTGCCAATGCCACACACAACTAATAATAACCCTCCAATAAATCCGACGTTTCGCATAAATGTTTTCATGTAACATAATTGGAATGGTCAATTCTTGTGAAAACAAATAAACAATTTGAGATAGTAGCAAAGAAAATGTATATGTGTTTATTAACAGCAACGCGCAAAAATAGCTTTGCTATGAAAACATCGATTGATATCTCTGAAGGGTTTCCATTCATGATTATTTTTACATTTCCTGCAAACAATGTTATTCTATAAACCAGTTCTCCTATCGACCTTGCTAAGCTAAAGTACCGTAAATGTTTTATCAAGTACGAATGCCTTTGAAATCTAATTCATAACATTAACTGTGTTGAAAATACTCATTATCTCTGAGCGCGTATTACACTATTACGACTTCGATTATTCGCAATCGTGCATTACACGAAAAGCGACCAACAAGCCGTGCGCATTTTCATCCTATACATCTTTTGACGAGAGCTTGCTATAGTGAACCAATACCAATAACGTCATCATTTTTCCAGTGCTAGAGAGAGAGAGACGGAGCTATACATGACCTATAGTACCATCCCTTTTTCGCAACGGAATCATGATGGCGTTAATAGTTCATAAAACGGCCCCTGATTTCGAAAACAATTGCAGGAACCTACGTCATACAAAGTACTCAAGACTCGCATAGATTTTCACCATAGCACGATACATCGATACCTTCTAAATTATTCAAATATCAACTTTCAGTGCAGCGAGACCTAGTAAGAATGTTCCACGGTTAACCTGTCAAGTCGGGTAGTCGATTAGTTTTACCTCCATCGTTGTAATCAATAAATATTTAATGAAGTTGAGTTTTATTTTCTCTGCGATAGTTGACATTTTGTTTTTATTGGTAACATATCTCGACATATCACGTCGCGAGCATGGTAGGGTATGCAATAAGCACTAAGATGAACCTTGATGTCTGGAGATTTATCTTTATGTAAATGAATTATTACTTATTAACATAGAAGGTTGTGCAGACTATATCGGTGTCTTTATAATAATAGTTCCTCGGGATGTATCATGTTACACATAAAAATATAGCTCACAAGTGTAAGAGTATCATCATCATTATGCGATAGGGTAGCATGTCACGATGTATGATGACTAAATCACGGTTGAAATTCTGAACGCGGTGG
Source organism: Dicycla oo (assembly GCA_948252095.1). Classification (NCBI taxonomy): domain Eukaryota; kingdom Metazoa; phylum Arthropoda; class Insecta; order Lepidoptera; family Noctuidae; genus Dicycla; species Dicycla oo. Next base: position 7,722,710 of record OX411709.1, on the reverse strand, counting down.
GAAAATCGAATCTTACGGTTCCCTTCAGAAGCTGTTTAATTCCTTCATAATCCAAGGAAAAACAGAACAGAGGTGACGCGCACATCGTGTGTGGCACAATAATTTTACTTGAAAGTATGGTGATAATCTTCATTCAACAGATTTTTGATGAAATTCGAGTTCTAACTTCAGTTACTAGCAGAGATCGGAATAGGTAGAGTATAAATGCCTAAACTCGAGGAAAGAAGTAACAAGAGTGGATAATAAATACCTCCTATAAAAACCTTGGAATGATAAAAATGACGATTAAATCTCGGGATTTACGAAATTGTGAACGAAATTGTACTTTGAATACACGTAACAAATTAAATATTTATAAGAAAATAACAAATAATTATAATACAAACAAAAACAAAACAAATAATTATAATATAACAAATAATAATAAAATTCCGAGATTTAATCGTCATGTTTATCATTCCGGGATTTTATAGGAGGTATTATCCCCTCTTTTTACTTTTTTCCTCGTAGTTTAGGTATTTATACTCTACCTATTCCGATCTCTGGTTATTAGACATCAGATTAACAATTATCACTATAGTTGTTCGAACCCCACCCACGCCTGCTCAATTAGAATGAGCAAATCAACGTTGTGTACTAATTTGTCGTAATTAGATGTAAGGCTTATCTGTACTTGTTTGTAATTATTTTTCCCATCTTTGTTCGTCATCGAGATAGTACATGTTTGACTAAGTATCAGCATATCTGGAGTTTCTTTGAAGAGTCTCCTAATAATCTCATGTTGATTGCTTGATTTGCTTACCAACGACTACATAATCTCTATATTCTAACACTAGATACGATCTACGACTACACGACTACTCCGTGTAGAATAAAAAGTCGCAGGAGCTTCTTACGGTCCACATAAGCGATCCAAGACAGGCCACCCAACGAGCGAAGTAAATTGTGGGAAGAGAGGTATGCACCACCGCAAGACTTCCGTTAAGCCCCAAGAACATTACTTGTCTCCCGGTAATGAACTGCAGTGGCCTATTTGGAAAGCACTAATTCGATTGCGTACACAAGTTGGCCGCTGCATACATAATCTGGAGAAGTGGGGCATTATCAATTCGCCTAACATCCAGTGCGAGTGCGGCGCTCCTACACTGACTATGTCCCATCTGCTAGTGTCCCAATAGTCCGTTCACCTGCACTCTGGGCGATCTGAACAACGCCTCTGACGGCGCAATAAATGTGGCCACCTACTGGGCCCAAACAGTGTAGTTGTACCGTCGAAGATAAAAGAAGACGAACACTAGATAATCAGTTTCTGACCTTGTTCTCTTGCGCCAGCAATGTATCCAGTATAGCCCTGGTCTGTTCATGATGAGCCTTGCTGGCAGCCGCGGTCTGACCATGAACTTGCGCCGACCGTGCCGCATATTTGAGGAATGTCTCGGCGGTACGTCGCGCCAATGTGCAGGCTTTTAGGAAAGCCTCCTTCTGCTCACCATGCTTAACTATCAAAGCAGCCACCTGGAAGGAAACATAAGATATTTGAGCAAATTTGAATTGTATTTTAACAAAGTGAGAAAGGTTTTCAATCAAGTGTATTGCAGGCAATTAAGAAATTACACAATCTACTCGTACACTCCAGGAAACTCCACGGTAGCTCTTGTCACAATTCCTGACTTTCTACTATTTATTATGATTACAATGATTATTAATTACTAGGTTTGTGAGCAAAAAAGAACCGGCCATGTGCGTGTCGGTCTACGCACAATGAAGGGTTCCGTAGTTGGGATGAATTTATCCCAAGAACAAGAACAAATTTAACATTATAGATAAAAAACATGTTCTCCCATACATTCCAACGGTAAATGTAAGTTAGTAAATGTAAGTTACTCAGAATATTCAGAGATTCACCATGTTATTTTAAGAACACACTTCTTATAGGTTTTCCTGTCTATCTATAGGTATAGAACTATTTTCGGTATTTATTTTTTTTAAATTTTAGGCTAAGTAGTTTCAGAAATAAGGGTGGTCGATTTTCGTATATTTTCTTAAATTACTTTAAAACAATTTATTTTAAAATTATAAAAAAAATATATATTTGAGACCCTCACAGTAAGCCCTTTCATTTGATATGTCACACGGTACAGTTTGCACAACTTTTTTATATTTTCTTATTTGCCCCCAAAATTGACTCCATATTCAAAATTCATTTATTTACGTTACACGTCCGTGTTTGGGTCACAGAAATTCATACATGTACCAAATTTCAACTTAATCGGTCCATTAGATTTGGAGCAAATTGGCTGTGACAGACGGACAGACAGACACATGAGTATAAGTGTGTGTTAAGTGTGCGAGTATAAGTGTTCAGTTTTTTTTTCCTTTTGTGGTACGGAACTCTAGAAAATAATTAAATATAGAAATAATACTCACAAAAACTAAAAACGTAAAATTTAAACACAGCATCTCAACATCAATCTGTGTCTTGACGGCGGCGGCGTGGGCCTTGACGTGGATTCCGCATATTTAAATATATGATAATTACAGCAGTGAGCCGATACAAATGAATAAGAAGATAAAATGCGAATTGCCACATCTAGAAATATTTATAATTGCTTTAAAATTCGGGAATAAGTAAGCAGATTAATTAAATCTTGACCAAATCCACTTACGAGTAACACTTCTTTATACAAATATTTCAAGGACAAAAACCCGGAGTGACATATTTTAATTAAAGGGCTCGCGACACGAGTGCACCATACCGGAAAGGTTTCACTTTTAAGTTAATCGATAGAAATACTTAATTATTCACCTATGCACCTTGCCTTGGAAGCGGAAAATTGGTTGAACTTATTGAATCGATTACTTCAACAAAGACGGGTTCTTAGTCGCCTTACATCGAGTGAAGTGGAAATAGAGCAGAAAGACCTGCCTTGCTGTGGTACAAAACGGGTTCTTAAGAGGACTGTGAAGTGCCGATACGCGGCGCGTGTCTTGGAGGGAATTAGATACATTTTATACAATTATTTACATAAATATTCTTTCGGGCGATAATGTTTTCACCCCCCTAAACTTTTACGAAATGAGACAATTTTGATCTCATTACATTCAATACACCTTAATCTAGGTATGTATGGTTTTCTTTTTTAGTAATTCCACTTAATTTAATTTAAAAAAAATAAAAATGCTCGAGGAAGATTTTGTGTTAAAAATATAGATATTTAGATGCTAATAACTTATATCGTACGCAATATTTCATTATAATAAAAAAATACGGACATAGTTTTTTATTATACCTACAATATTTTCAAAAATTATGAAAATTAGACTATGTTTACGGGGAGAAAAACGTTATCGCTTTTTGTATGAAAATTAACAGCTTCACAATCCTCTTAATTAGGGATGTAAATTGCCGAATGTTTCCGAAACTTACTAGGAAAGTTTCCAATATTCCCGGCAATATTCCCGGAAAGTTGCCAAAGTTGCCAGATTACACAGGGTTTTTTTTTATAATTACATTATAAGAACGTAGAAAATAAATAATTACGTTATCTCAAAAATAGTTATAGTTTCATCACCAATGAACTATTATGGATAGCTTGTTTCTTTTCTTGAGTTTATCAGTAATAAAATAAATGTAAAAACTAAAATTTTCAGTTGGATAGTGTAGATAAGCATAAAAACTACCACCCTGCAGACCGCAATTTTATCCTACTAACCAATTATATTATTAAAAGTTGTTTTCTATTTATAAGTTTCTAGCCCAATGTAGCCGGGAAGTTTGGAAACATTCCCGTCAGTTTTCGCAACTTTGGCAATATTGCCGGCAATTTTCATGGCTATTCTTAATACAGCAGTTTCGGCAGTTTCTTAACAGTCGTGGTGGTGTTACCTGCGCGGCTTTGTCTATGTTGAGCTGTAGGGTCTGTTCATCAGCGGGTGGCGCGGCTGCGGAGCCGCACCAGTCCTCGTCACGCCGGTATTCGCGCTCCAGCGAGTCTAACACCGAGCACACCTGCTCAGCAGTCTTGTAGAAGTTCAGCGACGCCGTGACTAACTTGTGACGCTCTTCGGCGCATGTCACCAGCCGCTGCCACCGTTCTGTTACTTCTTCTGAAATTTCTCTGTAACAAAAATATTTTATTAACAAAACATTGTAATATCTATCATTGTAAGTCTTTAGTTAACTACTCTATTACGCTGTACGCTTACGCAGCAGTAGGTTCGCACCAGGTACGCACCAATAAGTTACAGCAAAGGAGGTTATCCACTCGATGGGGTTTTTAAGGTTCCGAACATCAAATCACTCTTGTGTGTGTGTGTGTGTGTGTGTGTGTGTGTGTAAGAAAATAAAAAAGAAAAGTTTTGCAAATTGTACCGTGTGACATATCAAATGAAAGAGCTTACTGTGAGGGTCTCAAATAGATTTTTTTTTAGATATTATCTCCGAAACTAGTGAGCCTAAAATATTGAAAAAAGTACAGAAAATAGTTCTATACCTATAGGTTACAGGAAAACCTGTAAGAAGTCTATGGTCTTAAAATAACATGGTAAATCTCTCAGTATTGTACGTACAAACTTACATTTGCACTTGGAATGTATGGGCGAACATGTTTTTAAACTACAAAAAAATGTTATAATACTACATGTTTGTTCTTGGGGTAAATTCATCCAACTACCCTTCATTGTTGCATGGCCCGACACGCACTTGGCCGGTATTTTTCATGTGTGTACACCGATTTCTCAATGACTTCTGGGTAGATTTACGTGATTCCTCTCTCTCTTAATTTGATAGAGGAAGCTCGTGGGGTGGTCTGGGACCACCCCGCGAATTTATAAGGGGCCACTGGTCTCATATGGAGGTTTTCGCCACTGTTTTTCAGGTACCACAACTAAAAAGTAAAAAAATTTAAATCGACTTGAATAATAAATTTACTCAAAAATTATGAAATAACTTAATTTCGGAAGTCGGTGTCCTGGGATCTGTATTTTAGTTTTTTGCCTCTGACTTCTGAAATATATAATAAATAAAGTTATTTCATAATTTTTGGTTAATTTCTTTTTGAAGTCGATTTATTTTTTTTTTATTATTTTTTTTTTAATTATTTTTTATTTCGCTATTTTTAATTTTTAGTAAAAACTGGAATATTTGTTTTTAAACTTATTACAAACCAATATTCCAGTTTTCAATAGTCTTGTTATAAATATTTACACTAGAATTTGACCCAGGTTTTGAGATGTTTCCCTTTGACACCACACCCGTAGTTCGTATCAATAAGCCAGGCCGTCACACTTACAAGTCTTAGTCCATTATCTTGAAAACTATTAAACCGATTTTGATGAAACTTTCACTGTGCCCTAAGTTGAAGTAAATGCAAGCCAACAAAAAAAGAATGGTCACGATCCGATTAATAGTTTCGGAGAAATGCATGGACAAAGATACAAACATATTTAAAATAAAAAAAACGTTTTTATAAAAAAAAAATCAGATACTTTGGTTTGGTATTTTCATTTTTTGCAACCGACTTCCGAAATTAAAGTTATTTTTCCATATACCATAATTCTTTTTACTGCCGATATTGTTTTTTCAATTGATATTGTCTTTCGACACAAAATGTGAGCATGATTCGAGATTTCTTACTTTATCTACTTACAGATAAATTAACGAACTATAACAAATAGTTATTGCCAGTTGAAAGTTAGTGGATAAGATTCTTTGAAGACCATATTTTATAACACCCTTATAGACTTTAATTTTGTCTATTTCGGCATCAACACTGCCAAAAACTGAAAATTACATGATAATAATGTCGACGATAAAAAAAGAATCAAGCTTGCAAAGCTGGTCCGTAAAACACAAAAAAATCACGAATCATCATGAGGGATGAATGTGTAAATAGACTGTCGGGTTGCAATGAAGTCTTTTAACATACAACGGTGTGTCAGTTTACTTCATTTACTTCAGCGAAATCAACCTTGAAGATGACTGTCACGATTTGCAGCTGCTAAAATGAGGCAAATGTAAATAAATGAGTAGGGTCATTATAATTTATGATAATTCTGTATGCTGTTCATAAGGAAAACGAAGTACAAAGTATTATGCAATTACTGTACTGGATGTGTCGGTCAGGATGATACATCGATAATCCAAAAATACGCGAATATAATCGAAACTTTAGATTTAAAACATGCAACCTGACGAGCTAACAGCTACTTAGTTGTTTTATGTTGCACTAGTTGTAGCCCGCGACTTCGCCCGCGTGGATGTCAATTCTAACCTATTCGAATCGGATTTTGTTTTCACAATTTTATGGGTTTTAATTTTTCGCGCGGTACCCAATTCTTTTTCTAAAATAAAAGTAGCCAACTCCTTATAACACCAGCTATCTGCCACAGAAAGTCCCGTCAAAATCGGTCGAGAAGCTTCCGAGATTAGTCGGTAGTTCCGGCTAATCAGACACCGACAAACATTTTGAAATTTATTTTATTTTTGTTATACGAGTAAGTATCGTTATGCTGCCAAACTGACATAGCAAACGTCAGGATAAGTAGGTAATAATAGGTGTTCTTACCTATGAAGTTCCCGTTTTACAATACTCGCCATTTGAAACGTAATTTATCTATGGCTGCAAGTATATTCTAAATTCAAATTAATTTTATTTTAAAAACATGGAATTCTATTTTCAAATTCAGTCATTTCTATATTGTGTTCACTACATTTGTATCTTTTTCATAAATATGGACCCGATAAAAAAAAGAGTATTTATAGAATACGAGTTCCAACGCGGTAGCAATGCCGCACAAACGGCTCGCAAGATTAATTATGTGTACGGATTGAACACTACAAACGAACTCACGACTTGTCGAAAATTTCCATATCGGAAGCGTTCAAACCAATAGGTTTTAGGTTGAACGCTTCCAACATGGCAATTTTTTATCTAAAAAATGAACCCCGTGGTCACCCGAAAACTAAAGTCAGCAACGACGAATTAAAGGCGATAGTGGAAGCTGACGATACTCAATCTATGGCTGAGTTAGCAGCATCTGTCAACGTTAGCATCAAAACAATATTGCTCCATTTGCATCAAATTGGCAAGGTAAAAAAACTTAATAAGTGGATGCCGCACGAACTGAACGATCGCCAACGCGACGAACGCGTTGAGGTATGCCTTGCGTTGCTTAACAGACACAGACACGAAGGGATTTTAAACCGCATTGACACTTCCGATCTTAAATGGATTCTTTTTGATAATCGTAAGCGGTCATCATGTTGGTTAGACCCTGGTTCAGCGCATAGACAATGCCCCAAACGAAAATTTACCCCTAAAAAGTCATGGTCACTGTTTGGTGGTCTAGTGCTAGTATAATTCATCACAGCTTCTTACCAAATGGCACTGAAATATGTATATAATAAAACATAACAAAACAGGCAAAAATAGGGTCGGTGTTGCTGAACTAAATAAACGGCGTCGATTCTTTAGTTTCAAAGCAATCCGCTGTGAAATGCCTTGAACAAACAACGCTATATTTTTTTGGAAACCAATCTTCCCTGTGAACTGCATTAATTTATTTTTCTTTCAGTTAAAAAATAATTTGAAATATTTGGAAATCTAAAATGTAAATATTAAATACGAATAATATTACTTTTTTACCATTAGGAAACATCGATAATTTTATCGTCAATACGGACTTCGTTTTAAAGTTGTCACAAAACTACAGTATTAGTACATGTAGAAAGGGACAGACGTATTGACAATACTCTAGTGAGAAAAAAAAAAAACATCAACGCGGTATACATTTTTGTGCCATTTTACGTAAACAACCAGTTTTGCTTGAGCCCTGCAATTATTCACAATATTATTAAATTATTACATTTTACTTTTTTTTTATTATTATATTTTACTTACCGATGACAAGTTATGCCATCTTTTTTATAGCTGGATGTTTCTAGACGATTTCCCACAACATTTAATTGAACAGGAATTCATAATTGATTTTATTTATGCAGAAATGTTTTAAAAGGGTTCCCTCCATCTCGCAGAATCTTGATGCTCCGAAATTTATTTTTCATAACACACTTAGCATAATCTTCTTTAAAAGAATATTTTTAGGGCATAAATAAATGTATATAATTATTTTTTGGTCAAATGTTTATATTGACCGAATTTAAAATGGCATACTTTCGTTATTTAAAAAAAGACTTCGAAGCTTTTTAGTGGTGGGTAATATAAGTAAGTTCTTGAATGAAAAAGATTTTTAAGTTGTATATTTTTAAGTGTATTTTTGTGTATCTTTTGCATGCCTACATGGTAAAATATGGCTGAACTTGTTATAATTTTTGTTATTCTTTATACCCATATTTGCAAAATAAAATTATCTTTATCTTTAAGATGGCAGAATTATATTTGGCATAACGTTTGTTTAGAGCGAGGAATATTTAAAGTTAAAATATTGTCTTAAGAGGATTGTGAGGTGCCGATACGCGGCGCGATTTTTGGAGGCATTTACCTATATTTCATACAATTATTTACATAAATATTGTTTCGGGCGATAACGTTTTCACCCCCTTAAACCTTTACGAAATGAGACAATTTTGTCTCATTACATTCAGTACATTTTAATCTAGGTCTGTACGTTTTTTGTTTTTAGTAATTAAATTAAAAGAAATTTAAAAAAATAAAAATGCTCGAGGATGTTTTTATGTCAAAAATATATAATAACTTATATTGTTTGCAATATTTCTTTATAATAAAAACTTACGGACCTAGTTTTTCATTATACCTATAACATTTCCAAAAATTATGAAAATTAGACTATGTTTACGGGGAAAAGAGAAAAGGTTAAATGATAAATGATAAATGATTTTTATTTCTGTAAGTAGGTTTGTACAAACACTTTTACAAGTCATTTTTTTTTAAACTAGATGAGGTCGGCGTTTCCTAACTGACTACTCTGAGAAGAAAGGCCGAAACAAACTCAGAGGTCACAGTCTCTTATAAAGTCCAGACATAATCTTGGTCACTTCATGTGAAGACCATGTAGATTGGTGTCTGAAATGGTCTTTTGAGGAAAGAACCACACAGATTGAGAGGACCTGTCCAGTCAGTGCACGCATTTGTCAGTAATCGCGCAGCTCAACTCAGAACTTAAGGAGCTCAACGATTCGACGAACAATACCAAAGAAAGGACATTGGGGTAGGCCGCATAGATTACTCAAACTGCCAGACCATGATTAAAAATAAGAGAAAAAATAAAGCAAAAAAAAAAGCAATGACCTACATAGTCTTCACATTCACAATAAATAAAAATAATATAATAATTACAAAGTAAATATTCATGTCAACATTCAGTATGCAAAAATAAAAATAATATAAAATTTGGAGCAGTTCAATCCCAAGCCTTTTTGTCCTCAATATAATCTTTAACGGTATATTAAGCTTTCTGACACAACTTGCGTTTAATGAATGATTTGAATTTATTAAGGCTCAGATCTTGAACGTGGCTTGGAAGTTTATTATAAAAGCGTATACATTGACACCTGAATGACCCACCTATTTTCTTGAGCCTTGTTGGAGGTACAACAAATTTGTGTTTGTTCCTATTATTTATATTGTGGATATCACTGTATTTTTTAAACAATTTAATGTTTTTATGGGCATATGAAAGATTTTGAAAAATGTACTGAGAAGGCAAAGTCATTATATTAATCTCCTTAAATTTCTCTCTGAGAGATTGTCTCGGACATAATTTATAAATGCATCGAACAGCTCTTTTCTGCAAAACAAAGATAGTCTGAATGTCGGCTGCATTTCCCCACAACAGAATACCGTACGACATTACACTATGAAAATAGCTAAAGTACACTAAACGGGCTGTCTCTATGTTGGTTAAATTACGAATTTTCCTAACAGCGTATGCTGCGGAGCTTAGCTTTTTTGACAATTTATCTATATGTGGGCCCCACTGAAGCTTAGCATCCAAAGTTAAGCCCAAGAATACTGTGCTATCTTCGGGATTCAACTCTTCGCCCTTTATCAACACGTTAGTTTTCACCTGCCTAACGTGAGGTAGCGTAAACTTAATGCATTTGGTTTTTTTTTCATTAAGCAGTAAATTATTAACACTGAACCAGTGAACTACTTTTGAGATCGCTCTGTTTACATCGTCAGTAACCAGTTAAGTCGTTTAAGTTTAAACAAAAGTGAAGTATCATCCGCAAACAAAACTATATCATGATTATCCTTTGTGAGGTAGGGCAAATCGTTAATATAAATAAGAAACAAGAAAGGACCAAGAATCGAGTTTGTGGGACCCCCATTGTTACTATAGATCCGGGCGATCTTTTTCCATTAACGTCAACGCTCTGAATCCTATTACTCAAGTATGAAGTAAGAAGATCCAGAGCGGTGTTCCGGATCCCGTAATGGCGGAGTTTCCTGATTAACGTTTCATGAAGAACGCAATCGAATGCCTTGGACAAATCACAAAAGATGCCCAAGGCATCGCATTTGCCTTCCCATGCATTATAAATATGTCCTAAAAGTTCAACACCGGCATCAGTAGTTGAACGACCCTTTGTAAAACCGAACTGCTTGTTATGTAATAATTTATGTTTATTAAAAAATCTTTGCAATTGGTCTAAAATTAATTTCTCAAAAATTTTACTAAACGTAGGTAGTACTGAAATAGGTCTATAATTTGTGGGGTCTGATGTACTACCTGATTTTAAACAAAGGTATTATTTTACTATATTTCATGAGGTCAGGAAACTCCCCACAGTCGATACAGTTATTAAAGATAAGAGCTAAAATAGGTGCTACAATGTCAATAATAGACTTGGCAACTTCTACAGAATTACCCCACAGATCTGCTGTCTTTTTTACATTTAAAGTGTGAAAGGTTTTAATTATATCTCTACAGGTAATATGTTCAAAATTAAATTCCGAATCGCAAGTATTAACATTTTCCTTAAGCAAAGACTCAGCAACAGAAGTTGATGAGTTTAGGGATTTAGTAGTTGAAACGGGAATATCTGAAAAGAAATTTTCAAAGGCCGCGGCGACTTGTGAGTCTGATTTTATTATGTTGTCATTAATAGACAGGCTGAAGTCAGCACTTCGGTTATTAGACCTTCCCGTTTCACTATTAATAATATTCCAAGTCGTTTTAATTACATTACTACTGTTTTTAATCCTCGAACTCAAATAACGCGACTTGGCCATACAACAAACTTTTTTAAATAATTTTGAATAGTTTCTAACATATAAATTAAATTCAGCAGTGTTTACAAAAGACCTTTCATTGTATAGTTCATAAAGCCGTGTTCTACTTTTATGAATACCAATGGTAGCCCAATCACTGAAAGACGCGTTACTATTAACCGAGATAGTCTTGGGAATAAAGATAAGATTAAATTGTTGACAGTACATATTAAAAAATCATCATACAGATCATTAGGATCAGTATGGTTAGCCAAAACTGTTATTTTATTAATGAGTTTAACTTTAAAAGCTTCCAAGCGACTTGTAGTTTTGGGGTTAACAATGATATCCTTTTTAGCCACTTTGTTATTTTGGTTTTGGATAGTAATCCTTTGCCCGCAATGATCAGAATCTAGTAAATTTATAATTTCTTTATGGCTTGGAATAACATCTGTATAAATATTATCTAGGCATGTGGCACTAGTAGGGGTTATTCTTGTGGGCTCCAAAAATAGGTTTACAAGATTGTATGACTGAAAAAGACTTATTATTTTACTACAAGAACCTGACTTTTCTAATAAATTAACATTAAAATCGCCGCAAATGATAATAGATTTATTTGAGTTACATATCTTGTGTAACACTTCATCCATTACCTTTTCAAAGCAGTCATACAATCCTGAAGGGGGCCTGTACACACTTATATCTCTTTATCTCTTTTTGTATGAAAATTTACAGCTTCACAATCCTCTTAAACAGTCAATATGTTGTGCTATAAAAGTTAGTGACAGAAAGGAATCACTGCAAAACAGACTCCACATAGTCTTGTCTGCCCTACCCCTAGAGTGTAATTTAAGCCCGCGTAGACACGCAGGGGTGCGGCGGCCCGCGAGCTGAGGAGTGAGTTAAACCATCTGCGACGATAAGCTTGCGTGGGACCTCCTGAACCCCGCAGCACCGGAGCCGTGACAGAAACCATGCCTGCTGCATGTTGCATGCTCGCTTGCATGATGCATGCTTGCTTGCATGCTGCATGCTTGCTGCATGCATGGTGTATGGTTGTTTGCATGTTTACATACTGCATGCTTGCTGCATGCATGGTGTATGCTTGTTTGCATGCTTGTATGATAGTTCTGCCTTTTAATGACTCGATATGAAATGTATGTCAAAAGACGATTCTGACTGTGAACTTTCTGCGAAATGTTGGTTCTAGTTTTAAATTATTATGGATATAAAATTTATGTCTAAAGATGATACTGACTTACAAAATTATGAGTTTTGAGTGCGTGATAAATGAGTGTCTGCCAAACGATTTTCTGCGAAATTAAGTATAAGTTATCCGCTGTTATGCAAAATAATATTATGACTTAAAAAGTTCTGCTATGAAGGGTAGACCCGTTTTAAAACATATCAAAATAACCGCGTGTGCAGAGGTCCAATAACTGGTCAAAACTAAAAAAGCCAGTCATATTGTCATCTAACATAAGTGCAATTTCATTTATGTGTCATCAGCCTGAGTGGCCCGTATGAGCAATCAAGAGGCTGTTTAGTCATTGCCCCACACACCATGGGATAGACGAGAAAAAAAATCATCCCCAGTTTACGTGTACAGGTTCTTCATGATTATAAAATCATTGCCACTTTGTCGGCATAATTAATATGTATATATGTATGTATGTATGCATGGCAAATTATAGCTTTCTAGTACGAAGTCTCTGAGCTAAGCTGCGGACGGACCGATAAAAAAGAACAAGTTGGGGGAAAATATGCGTCACATCCACGCAAAAAGGGTTTGTATAAAAGAAAATGTTTAAAAGTTGCCGGGAAAATTGGAAAATTCGGGAAAACTGAAAGTGCATTTTCTATGGGAATTTTGTATGGATTATTGAAATTTGGACAGGACAACGTTTGTTGAATCAGCTAGTAAGAAATAAAATAAAATAAATACACAATACTTAATTCTAAATGTGAAAAAGGTACTTCATATAAGGGGAACCAGGTGTATAATGCTCCTGAAGCTGTACGTTGATAGAGCCATGTTGAACGGTTTGGAAGTATGTGAAAAGGTCGATAACGCAGGGATGTGAGTGAGTTATGAGTTATTGACCTTAGAATACGCCACAGAACTTAAGGGTAACAGCATTTCGTCCGCTGTTCATATCGAGCGTTACGCTTCTATTCAAAGTGTATTTTGTTTTATGTGGCATTACATCGATAGTGTGATGAATAGTACCTATATAATGTGATGAATATACATGTTGATGGTTGGAGAGGGAGAGGAAGGCCAAAGAAAAGATGGATGGATTGTGTGAGGAATAATATGAAAGAAAAGGGAGTGAATATATGACGGTTGAACGTGGCGGACGAGAACGTGTTGCGACGACTTCAAGAAACATGGGCAGGAATATAATAATGCCATCTATAGCACAATACTTACCGAATCGTATGAGGGTCGTAATGATTGGCTGCCCTCAGCGCATCAGCCCTATACTTGACTTGCACAGCGCTTGCGTGGGTTTTCTCCACCGCCACTTGGAACTGATCGTGTTCTCGTTTCAACTGCTCAGCTTCTGACAGTGTGCCCGGAATCGAGAACGAAGCAGCCAACATCGCTTCGCCGTTACGTATCCAACTGACGACTTGAGCAGCGTCCTTTTGGAATTGACCTGTAATAAATTGTACATTTTCATTTGTGCATGTTCATCATTTTCTATCCTTCATTCTTCAAAGGCACAACTAGAATGTTTATTGTCCACACCGATTTTATATTGTAGGACAATGTCACGTGGAAGATGCGGAGTCTCCAAGCAATATGACTCTGAACGTTGTAAAGAAACGCACTTACGTGAATTGATGTGACATTTATTTTTTAAAGTCCTTCGGCCCGTGTCCCTATTTATTTAGGGTCTGTGCAGCACGCTATCATCTTCCATACTTAGCCGTCATCTCAGTAGTCACGCCTTTCTAACCGTATCATCTTTTACAAAATCCATATATCGTTTCTTTGGTCTTAATAATACGACACCTTTACACATCATCAAATGAAACATCTGTCTGCTTGACCGTTAAGGTTTATCCACACACATCAGGGCCGTACCCTGGAAGTGGAGGGACAGTACACCGTCAGGAGATAAAAAAAAAGCGGTCTGTACATAAATGTACTCGTTCACAACGTCCGTGTCCGAGCCGGCGACGGAGCTTGAGTGCCTGCCTTGTGTATGCCACGGCTTGTCACGTCTCGGGTCCGGCCCTGATACGTGTGGATAGACCTTTAGATAGCGATTATATCGAGAACCACCCGATTTACGTGCTTTTGTTTAAATTCATAGACATTTTTCTATGAGTAGGTTTTAGTAGATATACAATTTAGCTCATGCTAGCGATGCCATGAACACAGCTAGTCCCAACATAGTAAAAAAAGCGTAACGCGACTTTGTGCGCCAATCCGCTTAAGCGTTTAAAACTCAAGAACCACGCTATTTTTATTTTGCAATAAAAACTAAAAAATGTATAAATTGGAATAAGCTGAGACATCGTAACTATAACTAGCATAATCAGCCTATAACGCTGCTGGGACACAGGCCTCCTCTCTGTGACACGGATATTTATGAAGCAAATGATATGTAACCTAATTTACCTTCTTCTCCCAGAGGCGTATATAAAATGTGTATACCACTGTGGCGTAAAATCCAAAAGAAGTGATCCATAGTTCAGAAAATAACACATACTCACTCACAACCCTGTCAAACAGAAACTAACCTATGATTATGTATACAATAATAATGATTTCCTCGTTATAATTGATTGCCCAGCATTATACAATAGTAGGTACTAATAGATACCTTGTTAAACATAAGTACCTATTCGATTTTACCTAGTTATCGCGAGCATTGGTTTCCTCGTTTATTGAATCTAAATCTAAATGCATCAGCTTCCGGTAACTAAATAAAGACGTGGTTTATACTGATCCATCCAAATAATGAGTTACCTACTTCCGAGTGATTATAGCAATCTTAAATAAATTTTGGCTTGACTGTCAGACTCCGGTGCCGATTCTGTTGTGCACAATCTAAACTTAATTTAGGCTATTCCTAACTTTTTCTCTCTAATAAATCAAGAAAGATACGGACGTAATTAAAGTAAGCAATTAGAGCTGTCAAATTTTGTTGGAACTAATATGTCCATACAAATCTAGACGACACGTAAGAACATGTCGACTATAAACACGGTGAAACGCAAGGCGTAAACTAGTTTGACATATCATAGTTCATAGCTATAGCTGTTCTTTTCTCGGGCTGCCTTTTATTAAACGATAGCGATTCTCTAAATTTAGTTTAGTTATTGGAAACGAGAATCGGCACCATTGCCTCTTTAACTTGTGAGCTTCATACTTCAAATAGGAGGGCAGATAAGAAAGTCAGTTTCACGAGCCAGGCTCGTCATCATAAAATACAACAGCGGACAGTAATCGGGCGTTTATAGTGCACAAGACCGAGACGAAAGATACTGTCGCAGGCGACACGAACTTTTTCTAATACTCAATATGCTCAATAAACGATTGAGTAGGTACTGTAACGCCCGCTCCAAAACTAACTGATGAAAATTAAACAAATGGATCAGAAATCGTACCTGTGGGTGTCAATTTGTAGTGCCACTTACAAATTCAGTGATTTAATTACCGTAAAACGCTGCAACTTTGCCAACTAAGCCCAAGTTGTGCCTATTTCGTTTCATTTGCGATATTTCGCGTTTGCTTAGTATTTTTCTTATTGTTTGCCAATTGGTATTAATTTTACATCATTAGACCAACATATTTTTCATTATTTGGTAGCTCCATTATTACTCTGTTAGCTGTACGACAAAAACCGAGGAATGGGTGAAAATTTTTAGGGTCTTGTAACTTTTGCCGTTATAGATAAGGAGTTTTCATGCAGGAAAAACGTCCCAAGGTAAGAAAATACTGTCTATTTTCCGTATGGTTTGAATTTTTTTTTAAGAAAAGGTCTTTCAGCCTTTATTCTATGCTCGTTTATTATATTATCGGCCAATCTTCCCGCCATAACGGCTGCTTGGAGCTCTAAGCGTGGGATAAATATATACCTACTTTACATGCGCAACTCGACATTTACTGGACACAAAGACAATTTGAATGTTTTGTTTACAATCAATAAATAACGCAAGTACGCAACAGCACACATCGCTTGAGTCGACGCATCACAGAACACATGCAGCTGTAGGTTCATATAGCGCTCGGTAATCTGTGCCAGCGCCGCCGGCAACGCGCTATTCGGTGCGTCTGCACTGAGGTCATGCGTCTCGCTCTCACACATAGGTACTGGGTGGCGAGTATTTCTAGATGCTGACTCGCAGTGTCGAGGTAGGCGAATTTTATCAATGTTTGTCATTATGCTCAGCCATTCGGTCCATTTTATAAATATTTGGTCTGTTATTTCGTCGTCCCAATTTATTCCGGACCGCCAGGTGTCTTGTAATAGGATCTTGCCTTTGATCGTGATAGGCGAAAGGAATCCATAAACTTCGAAGATGGACATTAGTACACGCAGCATTTCCCGTTCAGTGGGTTTCTTTTGTCCAAGCAATATTGGCGTGGGAATTCTTTTGAATGACACATCGAATCCCAGGTTATCATTAGTCGGAAACCAACATAAGCCGAGTGTGCGTTCTCCATCATACAGTTGTCCATTTTTGAATATCACAGACTTCGATTTCATGTTCTCTTTGGGTAAATCTTTAAGTACAGACTGCATATTAGACGACCAATTTCTAATCTCGAATCCACCCTGTCTGTGCACAAACGTGACGTCATCCACAAGTTGATTGGCCATTTCTTCATCAGGTAAGGAATCTACATAGTCGTCGGCGTAGTGTTGTGTAAGTACAGCTTGCACAGCGGCCGGCATTGTGAGCCGGAATCTTTCGGAATCCGCCGGAATCTTTTGCTCTTTATGAACTGGGCAATAAATGGGGAACAGTTCGCGCCAAATATTAGGCTAGTCATGACCAAAGTTTGTACAGGTTTATCTGGTGATACTCGCCATAATATTAATTTGCTTTCTCTAAATCTCAGCATTATCCCGTACAGAGAGGTAAGTAAGTCGGGACCTTGCAGTAGGTAGTCATTTAAACACATGCCCTTGTTCCTAGCCGCGGCATCAAACAGCAGTCGTAGTTTTTGTCTATTAGGGTTGTCGACTCCAAAATGCGGCTAGTACCAAATTCTATTCGGATTTTTAGTTTCAGCTAGTTGCGATGCAAAATCGTTACTGAACAGGTGGTCGATTCTTTCTTTGTATCGCTCTGCGAAGCTTGAATTCGCTTTCATTTTCTTTTCAACACCTTTCAGTCTTGTGAGTGCATTATCGTATGAATTACGCATCTCACCAAATGTACCTTTTCCACGGGAGCCCTACGTACCACCTTTCAAAGTGGCCGTTTGCTCTAGGTGCTCCGTAGCTTTTACATCTAGCAGGTTTTGGCGGGGCTTACTAGTAACTCCGACAGACTGCAGCTTCAAATTGATCTACAGCGGGCTTGGTGCGCATGCACCCATGCAGGTTTACCCCTAATTATTTCCAATGGAAATATTAGATCGTAATTGTCCTGCCCTATCAAAAGTTCCGGTCTGTATTGACCATCACAAATCACATCTTTTATATCCGTTTTCATCCGTTCATACTCACTCATGTCCACGGCAGTGACATTTTGTACTGGTAAGTTCATATTAGTAACACTGCGCGCACGAATTGTAAACTTAGTTCCTTCACAGTTAGAAAGTTCAAGGTCGAGTACTTCACTCTGGGATACCACTTCGATTTTCCCATGCACCGTACACACGCATTGATTGTTTATTACCGCGCAATCCTACTTTCGACACGAGCGCAGCGCTTATCAACGTCACAGTTGAACCGTCATCAAGGAGCGCTACACTACGAAAAGTACCGTTAGGTCCGTGTAGGTAAATAGGCACAGTCTTTAGCAAAACTTTATGGCTGTTCACTTGAAGATGATTGACAGTTTCCACTCGCGACTCAGTCTCGGTTTCAGTTTCAGTTACATCGGTTATATTCACACTATTACGCGGCACTGACTTTTTGTTTGATTGCACTGACTAATGCAACAAACGATGGTGTGGTAGTCCGCAGTTGTCTACGTCACACGCCGGTGCGGTAAAAGAATCTTGTTTATGTTGTGGCGCGAGACACTTGTAGCAAATACCATGCCGTTTTACGAATGCCCAGCGGTTTTTGCGCAATTATTTTTTTAACTTTTTACAATCTTGTTAGTGAGTGAGTGGAAACACGACAGTACCGACACTCCTTATCACTTTTTTGTTCATTGTTCACTTGTTCTTTGTTCACCACTAGAGTACGATGTTTAGAGTTATCGTTATAACTTTGTTTATTATAGTATTGTATGCTCGATAGATTCACAGAACTTTTTGTGATTTTCACAGCTTCTTCGCTCATAAACTCGGACAAAATAAGCAGTTTTCAGTGTTAACAATAACCAGCCCACTTTGAGACCAGTATCATCTGTAGTTTCGAGAGTATAACCGATACAATGTTCATTCCTTTTAGGTATTCTTCGCATCCTATGGCAGTCACAGCAGCGACACAGTTTCTTACTTTCACGGAGAAAGGAATAATATCCTTCTGATATTCTTGAGCCATAGGGCGTAATTTACTTATGTCCTGCAGGATCCTAGAAATTTCATCAGGATTTCCAAACTGAAGTTCCAGTGTGTTCATTACATCTACTGTGGAGGTAGCACCAATCAGTAAGGCCGTCACTGATTCTTTTGCTGACCCTTGTAGGCTCCTCCTCAGACGACACAGGTTTTCTTTGTCACTAAAATTGCACACTTGAGAGGATTCTTCAAATGCTTGCTTGTACTGAAGCCATTCAAGCGGGTCACCAGAGTAATTAGGTAAGTCCCTCGGTGTACACAAGCGGTTCAGCATTCTGTCGTCAGATCTGCTGGCACCGGTAGCAGAGGCAGCGGCAAGGTCCTTCAGAGCACTCGCCAGGGTTCGCACGGTTTCATCAGTGCCAGCAGCGGCTGGTGGCGGCGGGCTTGCATCGAGCGCGAGTTCCATAGCAGGGGGTTGCGGCTGCGGGCTGGCGGGCTGCACATAGTGCAGATGCAATTCCTGCGGTCCCGGACGCAGCCCGTCATCGCGGATGCCACGGTTGGTGACGCCCTGCGTATTCACCTCCTGCCGACTACTTTCTAGCCACTTTTCCACTTCACGGTCATTTATGTATTTTTCTAAGGGTAGACTGTGCTGTGGTCGGCTTCCATTTCTGCTAGGTCTGCATCTAGTTGTTTGTCTATCAATTCCATTCTAATTTGAGCTTTTGCTTGAGCGGCTTCCATTTCCAGTGTTTTCTTTCTCGCAGTAATAGATGACGTCGATGATTTTTTATTACGGGTAAACTTTCTAATACTTTGGGTGGTAGGAGGTCCAGGTTGATTTTCTTCCATCTTGGTTCTGAATTCAATAAGTTCTACAGCTTCTTTCGAAATGTCTATGTATTCGTCTTTGCATTGTTTTGGAACTTGCAATTGTTGAGCATCTTTTTGTTGCGCTTCGTTTTGCTTCTCTTCCTTTCTTCTCGCACTCCTAGTTCTCGTTATGCTTCGCGTTGGTGTACGATACATCCAGAAATCCGGCTCGAAGGACCAACTAATGTAGGGGATGTGGACGTGTACAGTTAAATACCAGTGTTACGAAAAGGTGAAGGGTGGGGAGACGCAATGACAAATACGTCCGTGCGCGGTCATAGGTAAAGATAACCAAAAAAGTTTTGCTGATTTCAGTGGAGCGCCCGCCGCTAAGCGCGTGCTCCCCTCTTACTCACCCTTCGTCTCCCGCGCCTTTACGAGCCCTGGATTTATTAAGTATCAGCAGAAATCTAGGTATTTAGGTAGGTGCATACAATGATATTAAACAAATTGAAATACAAAAATATCAATATGATCACGCGTCGCTTACACCAGCTACGGAACCCCTTCATTCCTTCCTTCAGTGTGTGTGGCTCGACACGCATTTGCCCGCTTTTTAGACTTCAATCAGATACTTTTGGAACAGCCATTACATACTTATATACTTTTGGACATACGGTTGCATTCTACCCTCCGCGTCCTAACCGAAAGCGATCACCACCGCGCGTGTACGTCAAATTCAAATAACAGAGCGCGACGATCGCGTACTTGAGTGACAATCGCGTCCTTGATTGACGATCGCGTACTCGAGTGACGATCGCGTCCTCGAGCAACGGTCGCATCCTCGAGCGACGATCGCGTCCTCAAGCGACGATCGCATACGTGAGCGACGATCGCGCACTCGAGCGACGATCGCGTACGTGAGCGACGATCGCATACTCCAGCGACGATAGCTTTCGGTTAGGACGTGGCCTACGATGACGAGACCTGGTTACAATGATAACAACTGACAACGTATGGTACAGACGCCAGCAGTTCAAGCTACCCGAAACTGTCAAAGTTTCCAATCAACCTTGAACCTAATGCTTTAGCGATAAAGTTGAAAATCTATTAAAGAAATTTGACAGATTGACAGCTTGGTGTGCTGGCGTCTGCACGTCCAGTGCCGCTACCCTCACCTAACTGCACGCACTGCTCGAATCGCGCGCGCCTCTCCTCTGCCAGTTCCTCCAGGTCGAGCTGTCTGTCGTGCAAGAACTCAAGCAGCAGCTGCACGCGCGCTTGCGCGTCAAGAGGTGCCGCTTCGGAGCCGTCAGAGCCACTCGATGCCATTACATCGGATGCCTCCGCGATAGCCGCCGCGAGCTCTTGACCTTGCTGGACCACCTGGATTCAGACGAAAAGTAAGTAAATAATCATTTATTTAACACAAAACTTACTCTAAGTAAACATCATTGTAACACATGTCAAATTGAAACGGCTTGAACTAACATTATCAAGCAATGCATATCAATGCAAGGGGGACAGTCGCCATTTAAGTGCAATGATGAGACACTCGAATCAATCTTTCAATTCAAAGTATTAAGGGGGAAGCTCCAGGTAGCCCGCGAAATTCAAATTTTCTTACTTTTTTGTAATTTGCGAGTCAGTATTAGGTTGTATGTTGATTAAAGTATCATTCGCGACCGTAACATATATGTATTCACAAAATTATAATCATTAGAATCAAAATTATAATCACTGGAATTAGTATAATCCTAAAAATCAAGATTTAATGAAATAGTCATTCATTAGGATTATATAAACTTACGAGAGTTGTATTGATGATTTTAATGATTATAATTCTATAAATACATATTTGTTACGGTCGCGAATCATATTCAAATCATACAACCGATACTGACCTGCAAATTGCAAAAAACGTAAGAAAATTTGAATTTCGCGGCCTACCTGGAGCTATCGCCTTAAGATGTTGTTTCAACACATATTGATATCTAGATCTCTTGTATCTACGTTCATCAGACAATTCTTAACACTTTACCGAATTACTAAAATACTGTTTTCATGATTCTGAGATTTATACAAAAGGGACGGAGAGCTCTATAAAAGTGAGATCACGACGATCTGTTAGAAGCAATCTGCGTCAAGTTTTGATGAAAACTTTCATCACTTTTGGGTTTTGCCACATTAAACTCGTTACTTGTCAACTGATTAATTTTTCTATATGCTTCACTTGAGTATCGCGTGCTACGAGACGCTTCATCTTTGACGTCTTCATTTACATCGCAGAAAGTGACAAGGTTCTAAGAATGGTCAAGGTTTTTGTAGGTCAAATATGAATAAATTGATCAGTGATTTAAAGCATACTGGCATGAAAGTCATGAATGTGGATGGCTTTATGAGTAAGGGAAGATTGAAGAAACGATAGATACGAGTGTGTGAAAACGAAATGGCTAGAAAGGGGTTGACTTTGGAAATTACAGCTAATAAGAGATGATAAATATGGAAGAAACAGGCATGTGTGACACAATGCTGGTTGGTGGATGTAGAATGTTTTCGATCATTTTTTTCTAAGGCTTTCTCCACTATGGTTCTCTGGGTACACTAAGGTTAGAACATACACCACTCCTCTACGTGACATGCTGCGCCGTCCTCGAATAAATGGGGATAAGAGCAGGAGAATGATGATGATGTTGATGACTGACCTGGAAGGTGGCATGTTGCATTCTAGCTACACTTTCGTTGTGGGCAGCCAGCGCCTGTTCAGCTTGTTGAGGGTCTCGAGGAGGTTCAGTGCGCTGGAGCTCATCGCCCCACAGTTCCAGTCGAGACGATACCTGGAAATAAATGAAATGAAATTGTTTATTCTGTAAATAGAATATCGAAATAACTTTTACACGTCATATTAAAAAAAAAAAAAGTTAGATGGAGTCGATATTTCGTATCGAGAAGAAATGGCGGAACCAACTCGGGTTTCTCCTTTTAAGTCCAGCCATAAAATATCAAAAACATCGTGTAAGAAAATGCAGATTAGCATCCGGACTGGCCGTTTGAGGAAAGTACCAGAAACAGTTTGAGTAAAGCTGTCCCAGCAGTCGGCACACCGGCAGACTCAATAGGTGCGAAACTAATGTTCCGCGAAAAGAAATTCATCAATGCATTGAAATTGTGTCATTCACACACAAAGAAAAAATTTCTAAATCAAGTACTTATAGGAAATGTATTATTCTTACAAATGTTACAGAGTTTCGACTTCAAGTGTTCCAGTCTAAGGATTTTATAATCTAAGAAGCTGTTAGCATAACCAAAACAATGTGAAAGAAGTAAAACGACGGGCCTTTGCAATTTATTTCAATCATGTTGTCATGTAAAATACAACAAACATTCCAATAACAATTAAATTAAAAGCCTTTGCAATTCAGCTAGTGTAATCGAAAATACATCACAAAATGGGTTGTAATGACACTTACGATAATTCTAAACATTTTTATTAGTAAGGGTACAAAGAGTAACGATTCCTTTAATGTATAAGGTCACGGACATGTTACAACTAAGGAGCGCGTTTGAAAGGTTTCTAACCTTTTCATTACGTTTTTGCTTTTAAATACGCGGGTGTATTGTTTTCACATATATGTATGTATGATGTAAGCAATAGTACTTCCATTGTTTATGGTTAGCAGTGTTATGGAACACTGCTAACCACACATAGTGCACTCCATCAATCTCAAAAAATTACATAAGTACTTAAAGTTAACACAAATAAAAAACCGGCCAAGTGCGTGTCGGACCACACACAATGAAAGGTTCCGTAGTCGGGAAGAATTTATCCCAGGAACAATCTTGACATTATAGTTGAAAAACATGTTCTCCCATACATTCCAACTGCAAATGTAACTTTGTACGCACAATATTGAGAGATTTACCATGTTATTTTAGGACCATAGAGTTCTTATAGGTAAGTTTTTCTGTAGTCTATAGGCATAGAACTATTTTCTTTACTTTTTTTTTAAATTTTAGGCTAAGTAGTATCGGAGATAGGGGAATGGTCTTTTCGTATATTTTATTAAATAACTTATTAACTATTTTAAAATTATAAAAATATATATTTTTTTTTATTTGACACCCTCACAGTAAGCCCTTTCATTTGATATGTCACACGGTACAGTTTGTAAAACTTTTTTTTTTCTTATTTGCGCCCGAAATTGACTCCATATTCAAAATTCATTTATTTACGTTACACATCAGTGTTTGGGTCACCGAAATTCATACTCGTATGTGTACTTACCAAATTTCAACTTAATCGTTCCATTAGATTCGGAGCGAATTGGCTGTGACAGACGGACGGACGAACAGACAAACAGACAGCCAAACAAACAGACAGGCACACGAGTGATCCTATAAGGTCTCATTTACGGTGATGCGGGACGTCGCGCGTTGCATGTGGCGTGGCGTCGCGCGTCGCATGTGGCGTGGCGTCTCGCGGCGTGTCGGACGTTTTTTCCGTTTACGGTGCGGCGGCGCGTGAAGCGGCACTATCATCGCACGCGTAAACACAAACGTATGGAATTTATAAGATGTTGTTCATAGAGATGCGAGACGGGAAGAGTTGCAGTGCCCGCCGCTGCGCTCGTGGCGAACCCTCTAGCGTGTAGCAAAGCACGCGGAGTACTCAATCAAACCGACGAGGTTTTTTTTTGTTACAAGTATTGATGCAGTGACGTATTTTGTTTACTATGTATACAGGGTGATTTTTAAAACATGCGACAAAATTTAAGGGGGTGTTCTACCCATCAATATGAACAACTTTTACTATGGGACCAACTCGGAATTCGCAAAAAAATTTCGACCTTTTTATACAAAATGGTCCAATCGGGTATGTGCTTTTACATGGGAAGGTAATTTTTTTTTTTGCGAATTCTTAGTTGGTCCCATAGTAAAAGTTGTTCATATTGATGGGTAGAACACCCCCTTAAATTTTGTCGCATGTTTTAAAAATCACCCTGTATATTCAAAAGTTGTAGTAGACATCCGTGTATAACCATAAAATACATCATAACATGTTTCTCTTATTAACTTATAAAGAGTTGCATATTCCCCTAACTTCTTACGTTCCATTGCGTTGCTGTAAACACTGGGCCACTTCTTATATCTTTATAAATAAAAATCAACCGCCGAATCGTACGCGCATAACTTCCGAACGACTGCACCAAATTGGATAATTCTTTTTTTGTTTGTTGTGTTCAGTACAAGGTTTGTATGAAAGAAAATGTTTGAAAAGTTGCCGGGAAAATTGGGAAATTCGGGAAAACTGAAAGTGCAATGTCTATAGGAATTTTGTATGAAGTATTGAAATTTTGACAGGACAATGTTTGTCGGGTTAGCTAGTATTAAATAATTCACTTTTTAACATAGAATTTTATTCTAAAAAAAAAGTCGATCGTATCGTATTCCATTGCGACGGTGACTACGTCTGCGTTGTGGTTGTGCTATTTCCAAATAAGAGTGGCAGAAGGTTCCGCCGCGGGCATTGCTTCATTGAGAATTGCCACACCGTGCGCCGCCGCGATAAACGCCGTGTCGGACGCGCGGATGCCATCCCCGGGCCCGGCCGCAAAAAACGCTCCACTTCAAGCAAATGCGTGTAAAATCGCTTCCCCGTAAACGCACTCATACAACCCCATAATAATATGTTTGAATTCAGTGCGGGCCGCGCCGCCCAACGCGCCGCGCGACGCCACGCTTCTCCGAAAATGAGGCCTAGGGTTTCGTTTTTCCTTTCGAGGTACAGAACCCTAAAAAGTGACTTATAACGGTAAAACTTCGTTGTTTGTAAATAAATAGTTCATTTACGAGCCCATTGTTTTATGGCTTGATTGGTTGTGGAATAATAAGCACTATAACATGGGAAACTAAATGCATCGCGGTGTATTTTATTGTAGAGGCATTGTTATGACGTACTATGCTCAAATTCTTATCATATGCCTTCACGGGTGTATGAAAATCTGATGAAAATCAGTGTTTCGATTGTGCAGCGTCTAGCGTGCCGTGGTGTGCAGTGGTCTGGACTGATATCATTGATCAACTCATGCTGCATAATCCTAATTCAAACTTATGAACTTGTAACAGGAACAGTATAAGTAAAACTTATTAATTTTCTTATATCTTATTTCTTACTTTCTTATGAGGTTTATGAAATTAAATTAGTTGGTTGCCAATATATTGTTTTAAATTAACCCGTGGCCACAGTACTTACTTACGTATTTTTATAATAAGTCTCAAACAATTTCAATGAAAGTTTGACATGATTCGAATCGCCGAAAAGTTGCTATTTTCTGGTTAGTTGTTGTTATTTTGAGCATGCAAGCACTATAACAAAATATTAAACCGACGAAAAAAACTGAAACGTGGAAAATAAAAAACCTTTTATTCTAACTAAACACCTAAATTAATTTATGTTACAAATTTTGAGGCGGCGCCAAACAAGCATTCAACGAAGATCTATCAATACCATTTTCTACGATTTCTGTAATTAATTTGCCTGTTTGGCGCCGACTCAAAATTTGTAACATATATTAATTTAGGAGTTTAGTTAGACTAAAAGGTTTTTATGTTTCACTTTTCAGTTTTTTTCGTCGATTTAATTTTTTGTAAAAAAGTTCGTCGAGAATATCCGCCGCACCGGCCGACAGCTGACGAGAGCTGCGGTGGCGGAGGGGGCGCTCGACATGCGGGCGCGCACTGGCCGGCACTGCGCTGCGTCATCGTCCACGCTACTGAGCGACCGCATACATATATTACTCATTTCTCGCCGATTTAAATCTAGTTTACCGTTTGTTCTCCATGTAAAATCCTAGAATACAGTCCACTATTGTAAAGTTACCGGTGTTTTAGTCCTCGTACCACCTGGAGGATATTCCCATTCCTCTTTAAAGTTTTTTTATTTTACGCTTTTCAGTTACCTTTTTGGTTGTTTATTTTTTTTTTGTACACACAACAGTTTTTATTTTCACTTTTTACTTTAGGTGGTGGTACCTAACCACAAACAAATTCGAATATACCTGCAAAGAACATCATCCATATAAACTAAGTGGGAAAAATACCTATTATTGAAGCTAACTGAAAAACTACCCAAGCAAAGTTAATACATTTTATATGGGACCAACTTCGACGTTTACCCTCCCGAATAAAACAAAAATCTTTCTAATCGGACTACGCTATAAAAAGTTATGCGTGGTCATACATAAAAAAATATATATACATATACAGGGCTATTTTTAAATCACTAGCTAAACTTTAACAGGGTGTTCTACCCATGAATATGAACAACTTTCACTATGGGACCAACTCTGAAATCGCAAAAAAAAAATCAGCTGTTCAGTACATTTATGTTCGCTTATTTGGTCAAAATGTACTGAACAGCTGATTTTTTTTTTGCGATTTCAGAGTTGGTCCCATAGTGAAAGTTGTTCATATTCATGGGTAGAACACCCTGTGAAAGTTTAGTTAATGATTTAAAAATAGCCCTGTATACGTGTCGAATTGAGAACCTCCTCCTTTTTTATTCGTCGGTTAAAAATATAACAAATATTTTTCGCTAATGAGTGCGTACTCCATTCAAGGTCTGTCCGGCGTAATCAATTAAATATATTTTGTATGCTGGTTGTTACTACGCTGCGACCAACCCCTGTCCATCGCCCCAGGCGGTCTTATAACCACCCTACCTATACAGATCCACCCTCATAATCCGTCAAAACCAACTGCATTTATTTAGCAACGTATCGTATAAAACAGGACCAATCAATATCATGCGTAGGTACTTTCAAACCCGTCGAACTCATAGGCTATACAGGTGTCCCAGACCAAGTAGTCCAAAGGAAAATGAGGAAAAGCGGAGGTGGCCACCTATCATCAAAAAAAAAAAAAGTTGGGATATTCTTAACAGTTCAACAAGAAATCGACGTAGCAAGTTCAAACCTGGTTGGAAGTTGCCTTGAACTTTAGTTAGGTACAAGATTATATTCTTATTTAAGTTCAGTGTGGCTCTCAACGCTTCAGATATTATTTTTACTTGTCTTAGTTTCTAACTTTTTATTAAGCTTTAACGAAACTTTCTAGTCCAGATTAAAAAAAAATATTGAGAATATATAACTTTCAATTTTTTTTAATGATAGGTGGCCCCCTCCGCCTTACCCCATTCGTCTTTGGACCACCCGGTCTGGGATATTATAAAAGATATTGTAAAAGTTCTGAATTGAACTTCAACTAACTCAGATTTTCATAATCATAGAGACAGTTTCATATTAGTCTGGTAGGCTAAGAAGTACATTTGTAATGCTATTGGTAATCCAGCACGGTGTGCTCAGTAAGTTACAACGAGTTTTTATCATAGTAAAAGTCGGGAAGTTTCGTGTCGTAGTTTTTTTCTACATTATTTACCCCAAAAAGCGAAGTTTATAATAATCCTAGATAGCGGATTTTTATGAACTTCGTGTTTCACTATGTTAATTACTTGTATTGTACTATATCAGGCTGGTGACCGCAACTCTACGTCTGAGCGCATATTTATAGGTATGTTAATTATTTATATTATTACGCAAATCAAAAAAGTAGTATCTTACCTCTAAAGCGTCTCTTTCGAAATGCCTGAGCTGCAGAGTGAGTTCGAGTCTCCTTTCCCGATCGGACCACAGCTCTTCAAGGGCGCCCCGAGTGCCTCTAAGTCGTTCCAAGGTCGTTTCTACGGCGGCAGTACTCGCCGCATCCGAATCTCCCGATGATCTGCAGACGATAAAACAATCCTCAAGATGCGCAACTTTCGCAATAGGAACTTATCTTCGATGTCTTTCTTTTGTTAAAACTATATAAAGGGTGCTTCATTTTTCATTTGGGTCATTTCATTTTGACAGACATGAATACCTGGGAAAACTTAAATGAAACACACAACAGGCTTCACCAAAAGTAAAAATTAGTGACTGCGACCATCACATAGCCTTAGCAGTGTAATTTTACTTTAACAACTTTCGATATCATTAACCAATTAACAAAACGCCATTTGTGTCAAGATATTATAAAACACACGTAACGTATATTATAAATTTATATAAATGACATTGGGAAATGTTTCTTGGCTACTAAATTTCTTATGTATGCTGATGATTTGAAAGCCTTTAAAACTATTACTACTATAGAAGACTGTTTAAAGTTTCAAGACGACTTAGATAGACTCTCAGCATACTGTCTTGACAACAAACTACACTTAAGCGTCTCCAAATGTCATTCTATAAGTTTCACAAAAAACAAATTTATCACCAATTTTAAGTATAGGCTAAATGATGCCTTTCTGAGCAGCACCTCTGTTGTAAGAGATCTTGGTGTTCTACTGGATAATAAGTTATCGCTTAATCAACACGTAGAAAATATAGTTAATAATTCATTTAAGATGTATGGTTTTGTCATGAGATCATCTACCGAGTTCAAACGGCCCTCCACCTATCTTTACTTATACAAGACGCTTGTACGCTCGCAGCTCGAATATGCGGTCCCAATCTGGAACCCGTTTTATAAGAAATATATAGATATGATCGAGAAGGTCCAGCGTAAATTCCTTCGCGCCATGTACTATAGGTGCTGTAAAAGGTGTTTGTCATATTCGCAATTACTAAGCAATTATAATATGTTAACATTAGAATCTAGACGTAAGTTTCTGGAAGCCAACATACTACATGGTATTGTCCATAATCACTTCGATTCCATTGATCTCACGAGTAAGTTATGTTATGTGGTCCCCCGCACTGTCTATAAGCGTAGTGTTCGTGCAGGTACATTGTTCGCTGTAAATACCTGTCGGACTAATTCAGGACTGCGTTGCCCTGTTCGTCGCATGGTGGAATCGTATAATTGCAACTTCATTGACATTGATATTTTTCTATGTTCCAAATCGAAATTTAAGTCCAATGTTTTTAAAATTTTATCTAAAAATAATAAGAAATAGTGCGAGTCCTTTATTCTAAATTTAATATATTTCAATTATAATTCCTTTATTTTTTTATTTTTATTTGTGATAATAAGGAGCAATCCCAAATTTTTGATGCATGTATGTATGTATGTATGTATGCACATGTATATCGTATGTAGCCTAGCAGCCGGGAAGGGATGAGCGACGTTTTTTTTTTTTGCGGAATGGACTTGTATAACGAAATGGCCGCAAAAGGGAAAAAGCCGAATCTAACCATATATGCAGGACGATTTCGCAAAGGGGTGTCGCTTGTCCCTTTTTGGCTGTTGGGCGTCGATATGTGTATGTGTGTATATTTATGTATATGTATATATATATATGTATTAATAATTAATTACTTGTAAGTATTGTATTTTAATAATCATTTATTTTCTATTTTATATATCTGAGTAATGCTAATCTAGTGGCACTTTTTAGATTATCTTAATTTTGTTAACATGCGGATAATGTAGTGGGCTGCAATATTGTTAATACTACTTATGAACCTATATTATTGTTACTTGTATACTTTTTATATTGTAGCTGTTTATTGTCCCATATTAAATAAAATAAAAAAATAAAAATAAATGTGTCTGCGAAATGATGAAGCCTCAAGTCACGTCAAGGCAAAGTTAATCAAGCTCATTGCTTACTGCAATTGAAAATCTCGATTGTTGAAAAGAGAATATGCTCGTAATACGGATAACAACTTATTTTAATGGCCAACTTGCCTTGACAACAACTTGTTTCTGTTATTTCCCTCCCGAACTGTTTGCGGACATTAGGTATGTTCGGAAAATGCTATCTGTCAATAAAACGAGAAGAAAAGCCATTTACAAAAAAAAACAACGTATAACAACAACAAATACACGTAGCACGAATCATTATATTATTAAGTATTTTAATTCTAAAATTGAGCCATTTCGGTCACCTGCTGGTCCTTTACCAGCAGTTGACCCATAAGATTAAACAGTTTTCAAAATTCAGCAAAAACACAAAAAGATTTTTTTGTTAATTATTTATTAAATTCTGGTTAAGGAATAGTCGGCAGTCCTGTCGTTCAGAAATACCGCCCTTAAGTTAGAAGATGTATGGGAAAATAAGAAGAAAGTCTTCAACACGCACTGGTCACTTTCGTTCAGTCTACATATGTTATTCTACAAGTCATATTAGTAAGTGAGTTACACAGTATTGGTGTCTCAAATAAATCACACTTTCTTTTAATCAGTAACTGGTCCGTGTAAAAAATCTTAATTACAGTTATAATATAGCAACAATAAAACTTGTATTAATTAACCAATTAAAGCAAATTTTACAAAAAAAAAAAAAGTCGAAGTCAGTCTCTACAGTGGAAATTTAGATATAAAGAAGAATATTTAATGAGACGTTTGATGAATTATCATTTCCGTATCGTGCAAACAAAGTTGCAATTTGTTGAGAGATCCTTTACGATATAGTCAGCGATAATAGGCAGGCGGCGGAATATCATGTTCATTTCGAACCAACATGTAAATATTAAGCGATTTTGGGAATTCCTAATGATGTTGCATGCTCAATTCGGTGTGGCTTTCCGCTAATTTCATGATCTCATTACGAATGCTTCACGTTTTCATTAAAACCTGAACTTAACACTTGCATCAATGTTGGGACTTAACATTTTCATAACTAGATGCGTTTAGTGGACTGGAGTCTAAGTTATTATCTTTGATATTATATTTGATGTGGATACTTTCTGTCTTGCCCAAGGCTCCTTAACTTTACGCCCTGACTCCGACTGGAGACCCACTGTAGGACAGTGGACACCTTCCAGGAGGAATTTCTAATGGTGACATTGTGCTCCGCAGTGTGTTTAGAGAAAACTTCGCAAGAATAGCTAACCTCGACCTTTCAATCTTGCCAAACAGCAGTGATCCGACGGCGTCCACTGAGTGAATTAGGTGCCCATGTCGCTTTCTCAACAGTGATGAACTGACAACACACCGCTCTTTTCCCTCCAGTAAATAGCAAAAATGGACTCCGTGATCTTGCATGGATGCCATAACTAGTCATGCCGAGCTTTCTAGAAGCATCTGTGGTTCTGCAGGTCACGTAAGGACAATTAATTTGGCAGAGATAAGAAAGCACGCTGTGATATCGCATTAAATACTATAGAAAAGCATAGAGATATTATCAAGAAAACCTCATCTTGTATCTGCTTCTTCCGCGAAGAGAAATAAGCACGGTTGGTAGCGAAAACCATAACAAAAGACCAATCCCAACGTGTGCCTTGTGCCTGGCGACGTACAGGTAGTACTAGATATAACATGCACTGTTTCACTATGGTGTAATTATGGAAATAGGAAAGTGACAATAGGTAGATTGAGAAAAACCAAAAAAAAAACCATACCTCCATCGTAAACACTGTACCGGCGATTTATGCCTGTGCGAGCGCCGATGATATTTGAGCATTTTGCACAAAAATGTTCATTTCACCGGCGCAATCAGATAAGTGAACACTAACCGTCGCTAATCGTCGTAGAAATCACTGCACTGACACTGCGAATACTAATTGCCAGCATTTAAATCAACAGTTATATTTTAAGCACGTAATAAGGTTGTTATGGGTAGCAATTACAGAGCATAGTTATTAAAACCAGACGGTGACCCACAATGCGTGTGCGCCTACTGTTATGTTATGGTTGGATAGTGAATTTCTTACACCGATCTTGCTTCTGGATGTTATCTCACAATGAATTCAATAGGTGCGATTCAATCCCGGGCACTCTATAAATTTGTTTATAAATTTGGTACGTAATAGTTATATAAATAATAATTATTATTATTGAGTGTGCAAGTCAATCAAGTCACCCCCTGCCATTTTATCCGTGTATAATATATAACATTGGTCAGGCAGGGGACATAGTTCTTCCATAGTTCACGTTACCCAGTCCACTTTAGCCACCCCGACCCATAGCTCAATATGTTTTGTGTCCACGTACAACAATAGTCCTACACCAACCGGGGGTTGTCCTTGGGCACTTGACTGGCCTGTTGGTCTAGTGGTTAGTGGCCCTGACTGCTATGCCGGAGGTCGTGGGTTCGATTCCCACCCAGGACAAATGTTTGTGTGATGAGCATGATCATTTGTTCTGTGTCTGGGTGTAATTTATCTATATATGTATGTATTTAGAAATATATAAGTATGTTTATCAGTTGTCTAGTACTCATAACACAAGCTCTGCTTAGCTTGAGGCTAGACGACATTGTGTGATAGTTGTGGAATATTATTATATTATTATTATAGTGCATACAGGGATAATCGTCGGTTGGTGCCTCCTCATCATTTAAAATTATCTAAGGGGCCTCTACGAGTTGGCTTCGGCTCCTCGTACGCCTTCCAAAGGTCCGGGACCCCCTGGTCCCGAGAAAAATCAAAATATAAATAATCCTGGGACATTTCACACACGGTCATCTGATACCAAACTAAGCAGAGCTTGTGCTATGGAGACCTGATAACTGATAAACTACATACACTACTTTTATTTTTTTGTAAATACATACTTATATTGATAATTACTCCCAGACTCAGGACAAACAGACATGTTCATGCACACAAATGTTGGTCCTGAATGGGAATCGAACCCACGACCTGCGACATGATAGGCGGTATCTTAACCAACCACGCCAGCTGGTCTGTCGAGGACGTAAGGACAATTAATTTGGCAGAGAAGACTATATAGAAAAGTAAAGAGATATTGCCAAGAAAACCTCATCTTGTACCTGAGTCTTCCGCGAAGAGAAGTAAGCACGGTTGGTAGCGAAAACCATAACAATAGACCAATCCAATTTAATTTTATATAAATTATATAGGGATTGAAATTCTGACTCGATTATAATAGAGGCATTATGAAAATTAGACAAAAAGATGTTATCTCATCGCAAACATGTGGAATGTGAGAAAAGCACCTCTGTACCGAGTTGATACAAGTTAACTTGACTGTGTGTCAGTTACGTGTACAAAAGATATATAAAGCGGACGCAAGCACAAATTTATCTGCAAACCGTGAAGGACAATATTGTGTTTACTAACAATTAAACCCTTGGCTTAAGGTATGTGGGTACATTAGACCGCACGTCAGTGATAACACAACTAGTTAACGATGACCGCGCATTCTTTTGTATCTCCGTTAGGTACTAAGCTAGGCCAGATCAGTCAGTGTTACATCGACGTGTGTTCTACTGTACTTTAAAGATAAATCTACACTTATAATACAATATTATAAAGCTGAAAAGTTTGTTTGGTTGGTTGGACGCGCTAATCTCAGGAACTACTGGTTCGACATGAAAAATTATTTTAGTGTTGGATAGCCCATTTATCAAGGAAGGCTGTAGGCTATATAACATCACGCTACGACCAATAGGCTGCTATTGGTCGTAGCGTGATGTTATATAGCCTCAATGAAATCAAAAAATCAAATGGCTCATCATTTATTCCTTTTGAGAGTTTCCGTTGCGTGCGCTGCGTAAACGGTTAAAGTTACGCAACAATCATTCCTCTTAAAAAGTTCTAAAAAAATCCGCGATAGCATATGTCTATATCTTTTAAGGTTAGCTCACTTTAACTTTTATAATGGTAATCAAATTTGTATGAACGCGGTAATCTCTGGAACTACCAGTAGGATTTGAAAAAATATTTTTGTATTTGATAGCCCAATTCTTAGGGAAGGCTATAGGCTATTTAACATCACGCTAGGACCATTATGCGCCGAGCAAAACGAAAAAAGTCAGAAAGAACGCTGAGCGAAAACGAAGTAATAGCGCGGGCAGGCGATGCGATGCGATGCGACGCGGTAGGTCGCGGGAACAAGAAATTTCACGCGGACGAAGTGGCGGGCAAATATTTCTACCATTCCATTATTGTACCTCTAATTCTGAAACATGTCTCAAACTCTTTTAAATGACTATAGAAAAAAACGCTACTCACACTAGCGGACTTTCAAACTAGCACTAGACTAGACTAGCGGACTTTATGGATACCTAGTAAGGTACTAAAATTATCCTATTGGCAATAATGGTATAAACTTCTCACCAACGATTTAAAACATGTAACTATAGCCATATAGATCGTACGAAAAACCACTATGGTTTAGGTATTTGGTATACCTACCTATTTTCATATGAACATGTGTTACAGATCTGAAAGTGAAATTAAACTTTTAGCCAGATGAATGAGTCGACGAATGAAATTTCGAAGAAACACCCCATACAGAATTTCCATGAAGTTAATTTCCAAGTTTTGAAAGTAATACTAGTTCCGCTGAAGAAAACTAGCATTAAGCACTTCATTCCTGAATGAGCTGAAGAATACTGGGCTCAATCAATCAACTCAGCCTATCGCAGTCCACTGCTGGACATAGGAGTCTCCCTAGCCTTGCTTGCCACGCTACGCTTGTCGATACGCGGTCTCCACTCTTGGACTCGTCAGCTGCACCGTCTATCGGTCTTTTGACAAACATAGCCAGCCTTTTATACTCCTTCTCAGCCTCGATTAACGTAGTGACTCAATCTAGTACCTAAACCATTAATTTTTCCGAGTGTCCATACCTAAGTATTTAATTTGTAATTATTATCGTTTTATTTGCAGTAGGTACAGGGACGTCGAGTTTCGCAAGGCGCGCGGGCAACATCCCGTCATTGTATTCGAGGGCCGTCCAACTAGGCTACGACAAATTACCTTAATTTTAATGATTAGCGTATTTGCAAGGCTGCGTGACAGACTTCGCAATCAAGTCAACGCTGTAACGGTACCAGTTTTAACACTATCTTAGAAGCTGTCATTAATTGCCACTGCAATCACAACAGGTGTTGATATCTTAATTTGTCGGAACTTTTGACTTTCGTTTATATCTCGCGTGGTTCTCTATCTTTATTAGACGTGGAAACGCGTTCTTCTGCAAAGAAGGTTCGTTTTTCACGTTACACAAGCATAATTAATTATTATGAATTGATTTTATAATTTATATTGTTACATTTTAAGCTAATACTTGTTTCGCCTTTTAAGCTACTTCAACCACCATTCACCAGAACCAAAGCGGGGAATATTGTATCTATATGCACACAGTCATAACAACAGCAGTCAGTTTGTGAAGTACGTGTTTCAAACAAAACAAGGAATAGAACACTGGCTTTTTTATTAGTAGCGTTCATATTCACATGCTTTGTATTTTTAAGTAGGAAAACGAGTAGTAGCATTACAACTACGTTTATTCTTTCCAAGCAGTTACGACTGCTTGAACCTGCTTGATCTTGTTTTGAACTTTTTACGGGTTTCAATTACTGAAGTTGTAAAAATTTATCTTGTCTACCGGAACCCTGACCAACTATCCCCAGAATCCAATCCAATCCTGTACCTACTATCTAGCCCCAAGTTCGTCCGGCATGCGGTCGACGGCCTACGTGGTATCTTTTAAAATTTGCAGCCTATTGTGCTACGTCAGTGGTTTGCGGTTGGAGTAACTATGGGTAAATAAATAAACAGAACAAACCACGGCAAATCTAACTTAGAGAGATGTATTGATGATTCTTATGGTTAAAATTATGTAAATAAATATTTGTTACTGTCGCGAATCGTATTTTGATCAAGATACAACCTGACACTGACTTGCAAATTGCAAAAAAAAACGCATGAAAATTAGAAATTCGCGGGCTAATATGTATTAACAAATTATTTAGGTACGTAAGTACTCGACTTTTTATTTTTAATTAACCATCAATTTATAGATACAGTCACGAACCAGGATTGTTGAGCCACTAGCTTATCATCTTAAGTTGGTAGTGTTACACGAATATCGTCCGTGAAATTTGACATGTGACATTTCAATAACGAAAAACGGGCGGCATTCGTGTAACACAACCAAGTTATGATGATAAGCTAGTGGCTAAACAATCCCGGTTCGTGACTGTACTAAGCTCCATATTCTGTTTTGGCTGTATTTTTCAGTTTAATTTTGAAAATTTATAATTCATTAAAACAACAGTTATTTAGCAGCGTCCGGGTAGGTCTAACTTTAAAGGGGGTTCCATTAAAAATAAACAATAGTTCCGAGGTACGCGTGAGGACCCACTTATTGCTCTGACACAAGTAACCACCGACCAACAACAATGATATTATGTGCGCGCACGCCGATTGTAAATGTTGATAACGTTAGGCACCAGAGAGACGCGGGCTGCGTGCCTAATTCGAAGAAAGTTCCCGCAATTCCTATATTTTGCCAACATAACACTGCCTACTTGTCACACAGAACCAGTTGACTCGGTGCAATCGTGCTACCATCTCTGACAATGATCACGACATGTTATAAAAATGTGCACCAAGTTCTTATAATACGCTCGCGGATACAATGAAAGCTTTGTATTTACAATCATTATAATATTCCAATGTGACTACACAACCCTAGTATAAGCCGTTTTTCATTATTATTCAGTAGTTAACACAACAGAGGCTTTTTGTTAGTATGAAGTGTTCTAAAGCTTGATGATTATTGTGTACCTACGTCTAAAGTAGCGGCATTTAAAACTTAGGTTCACCTTTAGTTTACATTATTTAAGATTTGTATGAATAACAAGCTTAGTTAAAAAAGCTTGTAAAGCGACAACGCCGTGGTTTTCATTTCCAAGTTAACTGATGAAGGAGACTATATCTTAATTATAGAACTATTAATCATGTATAGACAAGGCGATGCGAACATTCCGGCGCAGAAGACGGTTTCTAGTGTCGCCGGAGCGAGGCGCATTCCGCACGCGTCGGCGGCCAATCGGAACCGAGAGATTTCCACCACATTCGTGCCAGCCTCGTTCTTATGCACTATTCATATGATAAACTAGTTGTGTCACAACACTGCCACTGTTTGGGGAGAAAATGTATCTATATTATTAGCCAGGCAGGATGATATGATGCTACAGAAATACCTCGAGTTGAGAGAATACGGAGTTGCGCGGTTTTTGATCTTTTCCAACGCTTGACTAGCCGGAATCACTCACACGGGCACTAATCATTAAACGAAAACACGAGTAACGGCTTACTCGTGTTTTCATTTAATGATTACGATTCTATTATTTTTTTACGGTTGTATAGGATCCACAATGGTGCCCATTCCCATTGGCTAACCATCAAGGACGTTTCCCTGGACTGAAACACCTTCATCTTCTAATTTCCTTTTACAAAGCAACTGTTCAAATTATTTTCTAGAATAAAAATATTCGTTCTTATCCAAAAACTTACGTGGAGTGCGCCAGCTTTGATATGCTCAAAGACGCAGAAGGGTTGTTCCTAAGCTTTTAAAGGAGAATTTACGAAACTTTTCTAGACAGACTAAAACTACATAGTTGTAAACCCGTCACATCTACTCGTATTATGCTTTCCTATCCTTGCACCTCGCCACAATTTTAATTGTAATTTTAATTTCCTTACTGAAAGGCGCTACTACGAGTAGTAACATTATTTTACGAGAAAATGAAACCGAGCTCGTTTTGAAAATTAATTGAATCTAACTGGGAATTGAATCTAACTGGGACTTGAATATACTAGCTTTAATCATAGTAATTTTCAATGCAAATTAAATGACTGCTTTATTTCTATTATAGCATAGGTCTACCTGGCATGACTGTGATAAAGACAATGCAGTAAGAATATTTACACATCTAACCCTCCTGATGAAATACTTACCTTTGTGCATCTACTTTCTAGATAGCATTTGTGTTCTTTGACCTTAGAAGTTAGTATGCAGTTACATTAGAAAGTTAGAAATAACTAACTTTTATCAAAAACATGTAAGTAATAAAAGAAAACAATCATATCACATTTAGGAAGACATCCAAACGCTCGTTAATGGAGTGACAATCAAAGGGCGATAACTGATAAATATAGTTGTAAACTAAAATTATGTAGCAAGGGGTACGACGAAGATGTGGATGGGTTGTGTGTTTAATTTAATGACCATTGAACCTCGTAAAAATTCTGCTCATGACGCGAACAGAAGCCCTCGAGAAGGGACTCCCTAGCTACCCGACAATTAGGGCTCAGTGGTAATTTTATGGGCAATTAAAACGCATCCATCGACAGACATTTTATATCCGGTTTTAATGGTGTAAACCAACGGCACATCGGGATTAAAAAGTAAGTATCGGGCGCCTTCCTGCCCTGACGCGGACCACGCACGCCGTACGCCTCGCCTCGATAACTATTTACTCCGCACTCGACTGCATACTCATTGCGACGCCGAACCGTTGTAATTTGTATTACTAACGCTGTCTTTCGCTATACAGTATTCTATATTTTGTGGACCTCATTGCTGTAATTCACAATACCGGTCAAGCATAACATAAACAGTAATAAAATAAAACGCGGAATAGCAACAATGAACCTGGAAATGTGAGATACCGGATATGTTATTTAAGAGGAGTACTAAGATAACTTAAGATAAACATCCAGATGTTATAGATGGTCCGCGGATTTGAAAATATTATCATAACGAATTGTTTGGTAGTCAGTAGCGACCATTGTATTGACATACCTACGGCCGCCGGCGCACTCCCGTACTTGGAGACTTTTTTGATTAAACACATTCCGCACTTGCATTCTTGCCGTAGCGGTTACGTCAACGAGCCAAGGGCGTCAGATATCAATTGTAACAAAGCGACAGACCAAATTAATAACAATCGGACGCTACTCAACTATGGAACAGATCCAATAGGCAGTTAAGCCGCTTTTTATAGCAGACTCAGCTGCCTACAGCGTGTCCTGGCGGAACGAGTTTAAGGACGTTCTATAATTATTTTCTCGTTTATGTCAAGAACCCATCTTGCTATAAATAGTTTCACTTAACTTTCAAAGTGTTTTCACTAAATAGAGGGTAATAATATATTGTAATCATCATTATCGTCATAATATTAGATCTCGACCATCCCACTGCGGGACATGTGCTGGGAGTTCTATAGCCATGGATGATTGTCTTTGATGCTGATGATGCACAAGTCTTCTGGTGGATGCTAGCTATGCTAGTCGCATGTAAGAGTTAGTCGTAGCATTAAGATATAAGATATGATGCAAAAATCTTGTTTGTTTTAAAAATGTAGAGTCTCGACTCTATCGTGATTACCGACCAGAAAAGAGCCAGAGGCACGGACAAACTGTGCAAGTTACAGCCTTTGACCGGGTCTGACACGCTGTTCTGCTCAGTAAGCTTTCTGCTTATGGCATCCCAGCTGATTTTTGTAGCTGGATATCAGATATCCTTAGTGAACGGTCGATCAGATTAGTCGGTGACGGCTGCTCCTCTGACCTTATGACTCAGGGGTCTGTTCTCTCTGGAACTCTTTTCCTGCTGCACATCAATGGCATGCTTCAGCCTGGTATTGTTGGGTACGCAGATGACAGTAAAGTTTCAGAGAGATACTTGTCCAGAGCAAAAACCAGCGGGGCCGAAGTTCGTTCCTTGAGAGGCCATGGTAGAGCGGACAGATTTGACCTTAAGCCTTGTCTCCCAGTGGGGTGATGATAATCTGGCCTCTTTTTACGCCACCAAAACACAGCCTTGTCTTTTACCGCTAAAAGGAGTCGTTTCGCTCAAACTCCTACTTTTCGGAGTACATCTGTTCCTGTAACTGATCGGTTTGAGCTCCTAGGCATGGAGGTGACATCTGGTCTCAACTTTGGCGCCACCATCGAGTACAAAGCCCAAACAGCAGCCAAAAAGCTGGGCATCCTAAATAGGGTGAAACGATACTTTACGCCTGGACAGCTTTTAAGCCTTTACAAAGTGCAAGTCCGATCCTGCATGGAGTATTGCAGCCACCTTATAATGCGCACTGCAAAAGAGTGGAACTCACTACCTGCGTCTGTTACCGAGCGCATACAACCCTAATCTCTTCAAAGTGAGAGTGAACAGGCTTCTCGGTAAGCTCTCTCCATCGTCGACTTTGCCTCTGTCACCTCTGACCTAGAATAGAGACAAGAGCGAACCCAGCTCAAAAAAAAAAATACCAGCGCCAGGTAACAAAAAGAAAATGAGGAAAACGTTGATACAAACAACACATTGGTGAAACCGCTACTTTCTATAGAGACTACGCAAATTGCATGAGCCAACCCCTGACAGAGCGTCGGAATATATAAATTGGACCGTGTTATACAGAAAGCAGCCATGTCGGCAAAAGCACAAACAGAGTTATAAGCATTTTTCTGTCGATGGTTGCATTATGGATGTATGGACAAGGCTGCATTTTAAAAGCTCGTGCAAATCGTGTACAATCTTGTACACTGGACAAGCTAATTGAAATTGTGTAAACACGTGAAACGAACCAGCGGATAGGCCAAAATCTAGATGATGAAATCTCTAGTTTAGTTGATGCTTCATACGGCAAAGACACTGACAGGATATACTATAATGTGCTTTATGCTGAGATAGGAGCCTTTTTGGCCTCGCACAGGTTTTTTTATATTTTGTTTTTTTAATGATAATTTTGTTAGTTTCCTGTGCTCTTTTTTTACTGTTTGTATTTCCTGTGCATGTCCCAAATAAAATATATTTCTTTCTTATATTTCTTTCCTCTAATTTTGAAGAGGCAATAATAATAAAGCGGTGTAGAACTTCAAGAAATATTTTCTCGCACTTATAACGTAGTTGCAACAGGATGTAGGGTCGTCGCCAGAAAAGCCTTAGGTAGATACACAGTTTCCCTTGCCTACCGGGAACTGTAAGAAATTATTATTTGTAATTTCGTTTAAAAAAATATTTTTACACTGAACTGTTATTTTTTTTTTTTTTTGCAAAACAGTTCGGTATCATTCTTAATTCAGTACGTAATCGAAAAAATAAAAATTCTCATGCATAGCGTAATTTAGGCATTTCATACAGCCCTTTTCATTTTCCGAAACGCAAAATTGTCATAATTCAGAAAACTGAGAAATATATAGGAAATCAAAAGCATGATTCAAGACGCGCACTCACTAGTTTCCTGTTTGAAAAATCAATATGAAACATACTTCATACCACAATTATACAACAATAGTAGAGCTGAACAATATGTTCTCATTCCGATTCCAATTGTTTTATTTTATACAAAAAAAAAAACAATAATCGATTCACATATTTCCCGACCGCAACAGTTGTTAGCAATATGAGCTCTCTCTCTCTCTCTCCATATGAACCCCGCTACACGATAATTATTGTGTGCGACACAATGGTTCCGCATCGGTAATTAAATGATTATAACATGGGGCTATTACAACCAGAAACATGAGAATACAAACAGACCACAATAATTTCAGCTTAACAAGAGGGTGGGAGAGACAATTAACGGTATAAACGGACGGACATTTAGATATAGAGAGTCAGCAGTGAGGTGGGCGGTCATGATAGTTCACTTTTTCAAAGGAAATTTGATTTTTTTCGTGCGTTGATTTCACTTGGGGGAATTTCGAAGTTTACTGATGAAAAAATTATTAATAGATACTGTTGTAGGAGTGAATCTAAAAGAATTGAAGAATGAACTTCGAAATAGAAATTCAAAAGTATTTGAATAAAAGGAAGACTCGATAGAGAGGTAAGTATACAGTCTAAATTATGTTTATGGAGCAAGGTAGACTGTGCATAAGAAACACCTGCAGTGACAAAAAAATTTGCTGTTAGGGAACAGCAAATTTTTTTGTCACTGCAGGTTACATTTTATATGCGCAAAACTCGTCAAAATGTAGGGAACAGCTGATTTTTTGCGCGATTTCAGGTTTAGTCCCAAAGTAATAGTTGTTCATAATGATGAGTACAATGACCCTTAAAAGGATACCCATGAATTTAATTTCATCCTGTATATGTAATCCAGCATTGTATCAAATCCTAACTAATATTATAAATGCGTAATGCGTTATGTGTAAGTTTGTTTGTTTGTTTGTTACCTTTTCACGCCTAAACCACTAAACCGTTCATCCTGAAAATTTGCATATACGTTGTCAGGTGTACAGAAACGGACATAGGGACCCTTCACCCCGAAAAAAAGTACTGTTCCGGAGAAAAACAACAATAACGTTATTATGATAACAGATGCCACTACGTGTCTTTAGAATCACGATTGAATTATATTATTATAGAAACTTTAGTAGTGTGATAAGTTTAGTGCTTAATTAATACATTTTGTGAGTCTAGTGTCGATAGATCGGTTTTTATCCTCCTAATATTATAAATGTGAAAGTGTGTTTGTTTGTTGATTACGCTTTCACGCTAAAACGGCTGAACAGATTTGGATGAAATTTGGCGCATGGGTAGACTATGACCCGGAGAAGAACAGAGGCTACTATTCATTCTGGATCGCAGACGAAGTCGCGGGCAACAGCTAGTTATTTATAATCGCATACACGTTCCCGAAAAAGGTGTTCAGAATTATTTTTTGGTTCGTATTTGTCCCTTTTAATGGCTATTATTCACTTTTTCTTAACCGTTCATCGCTTGGGAACCTGTATCCTGACTTTCTTGAGGCGCACAAGGGCACACAACAAGACTGGAGCATATTTATTTCAAGAAAAATAACTAACTTTGGAGAGAACTTCGTCTGTCCAAAGAAATAACCGCAATGTTTGACCGTTCGCATGACCCCCAAAACAGCCAGCGCCATCTGCTTTCAGCTTTCAGATTCCCTGTCATTCTATCGGGTTCCGAATAATTTGTTTTGATGTGTGTAAAAAGACTACTTGCATAATTATACTCGTACATATCGAGTCGTGTAGTGTCGTTCATTGTAAAAGTGGTGTAACTCCATATTTCTACAATACTTTTTTTTTTTGCTTTAAGTGATATCTCATTACTTTAAGCAACACAATACGTATTTTAAAAAGGTGTAGTTACACCACTTTTACAATGAACGACAAATACATATATTGGATTGCTCAATCGCATTTACTAGTCAGATTAAGACCTTATTTTATAACGATAACGATGGCCTTTCCTTTCCGACTGCTCTTAAGAAACGCTAAACAATCTAAACCAAGGGATTTTACGTGAAGACTGTATGAAACAATTTTACACTACCATTTTGAGGATTCCTAACACTAGACTATTCCTAATAATCGTTTTCGACTAGTCGTCACACACACACAACACGCATCTGCGACGATACTAATTATTATCAAAATCAACGTAAAGTAAGTAATCCTACTAACATTATAAACGCGAAAGTTTGTGAGGATGGATGGATGTCGTGTTGTTGCTCTTTCACGTAAAAACTACTGAACGGATTTTCATGAAATTTGGATTAACACATAGCATACTTTTTATCCCGAT
Organism: Dicycla oo; assembly: GCA_948252095.1. Classification (NCBI taxonomy): domain Eukaryota; kingdom Metazoa; phylum Arthropoda; class Insecta; order Lepidoptera; family Noctuidae; genus Dicycla; species Dicycla oo. The sequence continues at coordinate 7,678,748 of OX411709.1, read as the reverse complement.
ATTCCTGCGGGTTCGAGAATTCCGCGGGTGGAACCGCGGAGCGCTGCTAGTAAGACATAAATATCAACGATAATATCAATAGCTTCAATATCAACATCGATAGCTTCAACTCCCACGTAGTTCCTTATAAAATGCATGCAAGCAGATGGAAAGTGAAATGCATACGGTTGAACGAGGGCAAACCTCTTTGCGATCTCATCAAGAGAACTTAGTACTGCGAAGCCAGAAACAATTCAGTGCATAATGGTTAGCTCCCGCGCAAACCTTGCGATCTCATCAAGAGAACTTAGTACTGTGAAGACAGAAATACAATCCAGTGCATAATGATTAGCTACCGCGCAAACCACTTCTCGATCTCATCAAGAGAACTTGGTACTGCGCAGCCAGAAACAATCCAGTGCATAATGATTAGCTCCCGCACAAACCTCCTTGCGATCTCATCAAGAGACTGCGAAGACAGAAGCAATCCAGTGCATAAAGATTAGCTCCCGCGCAAACCTCTTTGCGATCTCATCAATAGAACTTAGTACTGCGAAGACAGAAACAAGCCAGTGCATAATGATTAGCTCCCGCGCAAACCTCTTTGCGATCTCATCAAGAGAACTAAGAAACTACTCATTCAAGTACCTGTCTATATATCTGACTGTTCAACTTATGATAATAAAATAATTACTAAATCGATTAATGAATCGATTATTTCATCTGAAACATATACCTTTCAAAGTGAAGTATATGGGTGTAAGCGATGGCTAGACCACTGTGTGGTGACTGAATCAGCATGGCAGTCTGTGATGAATATTATGGTCCTCAATGATGTATACTGGTCGGATCATTTCCCCTTACAGGTAACATGTAATTTAGAAGTAATTAATGCAAAGGTAGAAGTACACAATTATGTTAGTAATGATGTTGTATGGGGGGTTAGAAAATTAGATGAAATTCAGGAATATCATGAAATTTGCAATAATAACTTTAGAAAAATTATGTTTCCTGATGAACTTCATAAATGTGCCGATAGTATGTGTCAAAAGTTACAACACAGATCTGTAATTGACAACTTATATAACGATATTGTTAATATATTAAGCCAGGCTTCGGCAAACAGTCGCAGTTCCTTACCTAAGAAGCCGAGTAATGTTAAGTGTGTTCATGGCTGGAACAAGCTTGTTAGAGATGCGCATAGGCAGGCTAGACTGGACCATCAATTGTATGTCTTAGGTGGTAAACCAGTGAGTGGACCCTTGTATGATAAAATGTATGAAAGTCGTCGGATTTTCAAGTCACGCTTAAAGTACTGTCAGAACAACCAGGAACAGATAAAAATGGATATACTTGCCTCGCAGCATTCTGCTAAGAAATTTAATAAGTTCTGGAAGGGCACTAAGCGTTTAAATGGTAAGGCTAGTCTGCCAGTGTGTGTTGATGGCCTCAGTGATGCTAAAATGATTGCAAATTCATTTAAGGATCATTTTCAGGTGAAATCCTCCTTGCTGTCGGTGCCTGAGACTGAACATTGCCCAGTAGAAAAGCCTATTGGATTTTCAAGTAAAGATGTGTCTGATATTATTAAAAATATGAAAAGAGGGAAGTCACCAGGCCATGAGGGGCTCAGTGTCGAGCACTTGCAGCATGGGGGAGTGCACCTGTATAGAGTTTTAGCCATGTTTTACACTTTTTGCATACGGCACTCATATTTACCATCTAATCTTATGAGAACAGTGGTTGTGCCAATAGTAAAAAATGTCACTGCTGATATCTCTGATAGAAGTAATTATAGACCAATTTCTTTAGCTACTGTAATTGCAAAAGTGTTTGATGGGTTATTAGATAGAAAACTTGACCGTTTTGTAACATTACAAGATACACAGTTCGGTTTCAGAGAGGGGTTGTCAACCGAAAGTGCAATACTGTCTCTGAAACACACTGTTGATTATTATGTAAAAAGGCACACTCCAGTATATGCATGCTTCTTGGATTTGTCCAAAGCTTTTGATCTGGTGTCATATAATAAGCTTTGGACAAAATTAAGAACTGCTGGTGTCCCAGCCGATCTTGTCAATATCCTTGCTTACTGGTACAGTAAACAGCTTAATATAGTTAGGTGGGGAAATGTATACTCAGATGACTATTCTTTAGAGTGTGGGGTCAGGCAGGGCGGGTTGACATCGCCAAGGCTCTTTAATATATATGTTAACCATCTGATTGAGGAGCTCAGCAGCATGCATGTTGGATGCCATATTGATGACATATGTGTCAATAATCTGAGTTATGCAGATGATATGGTGCTGCTGAGCCCTTCAATTGGGGGTCTTAGACAGCTGTTAAAGGTGTGTGAGGTTTATGCTGTGGAGCATGGCCTGAGGTATAACGAAAGTAAAAGTGAGTTTATGTTTTTCAAGTGTAAAAATAAAAACCATATACCTATATTTATACCACCTATACTACTTAATGGTGTACCTCTAACTCGTGTTCCACAGTTTAAATATCTGGGACATATTGTCAATGAAAATTTGAGTGACGAATTAGACATTGAGAGGGAGCGCAGGGCATTGTCGGTTCGCGGTAACATGTTGGCACACAGGTTCGCTCGATGTACGGCTCCTGTTAAAATAACAATGTTCAAGGCATTCTGCCAGACGTTTTACACGAGCGGCCTGTGGGCTAACTTTACTCAAAAAGCCTACAATGCCTTGCGCGTCCAGTATAACAATGTGTTTAGGGCACTGTTTCGGCTCCCTCGATATTGCAGTGCATCCGGCATGTTTACTGATGCCAGCGTTGATGACTTCTACGCAATTATGCGTAAGAAAGTAGCGTCGGTGGTGCGACGAGTACGGGGGAGCCCTAATAGCGTCCTGAAGATGATTGGTGAGAGAACCGATACTGTTCTGCTCAGTAGGTTCACTGCACTCCATGTGTTGCGAGACCAGTGAGCCTGCTGTTCAGAGTAGACGGTGACACTTTGTATTTTAATTACTAACATTAGTTTACTTTTAATACTAACAACCCTGTCGTGCTTATGGACTCTTTTGTCTGAAATAAATGATTTTTATTTTATTTTATTTTATTTATTTATTAATTGCACGAGTACCTAATACCATCAATAAATTAATAAGAGTACATAAAACAGCAGCTGTGAGGAAAGTTTATGTCGGTTCAAATAAAACCTAAGTAACAAGGAGTCTTTCATGCAGGAAAACATGGCTTCATACAATCGCAATAAAACAAAACCGTGAGAAGGAGCTCTGACTTCATAATAATAAAACAAATCAGACAGTAAGATTAACGACGCAATCGATTATAAACAAAGGTGCATTTGTACTTTCGAATTGTATTAGTAAGAGAATTTTTCCCATAAGTATCAGCGGGCAATACAATTATTTTCCATAACGTAATTTAACAGCAACCGGGTGGCAGTGTCGAGTTAAGAACAATCGAAACTGTTTTGTCGAGAGGGTATTTGTATCACTACAATCGTAGTGCACGTAGGTGGGGTCTGGTTGCGCGCCGCCCCTGTGCCGGCGAGGGTCTACGCGTCCTTAGCCGTAGCAGCGACCGGAAGAGGCGATTGTGAGACAATTTAAATCACTCTCCGCGACCCGTCACCCATTGTTGCCGACTTCCCGACCACAATCACTGCACCGTCTATTACGGAGCAAAAATATGAATGACTGGATACACCGTTTATTGTATTAGTGGACTGACTTTGGAAAATCCTGATTGTGTCATGTCCAGGACACGGGATTGGGCAATTGTATTTTTAATGACTTGTTTTTTTTTTTGCTTTTTTGATAGACAGTTGTTCATCTCTTCTTCGAGTTGACATAAGCTATTCTTGCAAGTACAGTAATCGGCCATACTAATATCCTTATAGTTTTTAAGAATCTTCTTATTTGTGTCTCAATGCTTAGCACCAGACCTCTGCCGAATTTCTTCAGTAGGTGCGTCTAGTTTTGAGGAGCTCGTGGCTAAGTAATAACAGCCGCACGGGTCGATCCATCATGTTAAGCTACGCTTGCCGGGGTTGGTCTGTGGATGGGTGACCATCTTTTCATACCGAGACACCTCCGTGCCTCGGAAAGCACGTTAAGCCGTTAGTCCCGGCTGTCATTCGTGGATCTTTGACAGTCGTCACGGGTCGCCAGAAGCCCGAAAGTCTGATAACCAGTCTTACCAAGGGGTACCGTATTTCCTAGTAACTGGGTTGTGGAGGTCAGATAGGCAGTCGCTCTATGTAAAATACTGGAATTCAGCTGCATTTGGTTAGACTGGAAGCCGACCCTAACATAGTTGGGAAAAGGCTAGGCAGATTGAAGTGCGTCTAGTTTTTCCTGCGTCACATTTTTGGATACATCCAGACACATCTATACAGGGTTATTGTTAAAACACCAACAACCTCTTAAGGCGTCATTGTACTCATCATTATCAACAACTTTTACTATGGGACCAAACCTGAAATCGCGAAAAAAAAACAGCTGTTCAGTACATTTATTTTCGCATAATTACTGAACAGCTGATGTTTTTTTTTGCGATTTCAGGTTTGGTCCCATAGTAAAAGTTGTTCATAATGATGAGTACAATGACCCCTTAAGAGGTTGTTGGTGTTTTACCAATAACCCTGTATAATTCAAAATGAAATTAATGCTGTTCGTTGGCAAGCGCATCACTTAGAACGGCTGAAACGATATGGTTATTTTTTTGTTTTAAAATGTCCGTAATCCGAATAAGGTTTCTAGAGGACGAAAAATTAAAAGTTTCCCGAAAAATGTAAAAAATGCGATAAAATTATAAAATGCTATTAATTTAAACCGGAAAGTCTTGAGATTTGAAGAGTCTATGAGATTTTCAGATTTTCAGTCAGTCGGATTGGGTCAGCTAGTACTAAATAAAATTTTCATTAAAGTTAAGTCAACTTCATTGTGTATCCGCCACATTTTAATCCATGTTATTACATTTACAAAACAAATGATTTACTTGTTACTCAACAATGATTTTAACGATTGCATAACAAAGCATAAAATTCGATTCTCGTTACTATCGTCAGGCGGCATTAATCGATTACATCTAAGAGAAAGGTTACGCCTGCTAGCACGGGAAAAACCGTTGGCAACCATGTATATTATAATCTAGACTTCCTTATAAAACAATGCATTATGGGGGAAATTAAAGCTTTCTCGTGATAATGTTGACCGAAGCTGGTCAGTGTAGTCTAACAAAGGGGACAACGTAGACTTTGGAGACAAGTGCAAACAGATCCACATCTTTTCAATATTCCGCAGGCTATGAGGGCTGAGGTCTTTGTGATAAGAGCATTCCAAAAAGAACGCCCCCTAAAGGCATCGCATTCGCAGACATTTTCTTGCCCAACCAGCAAGACATTGCATTGACGAAAACATAATATTAATTCCTCCCCCTAGATCATACAATTCGAACATTAATTTAAAATTTAAGAACATCGTTGAAAAGATATCCTACTTAGGTATCTCCTTTCAACAAGTTTTATCTCAAAAGCAAAGCGACATAGATTGAAGCCTTTTGAAACGTTTAGCAAGTTACACAGAAAAAACAGGTATTTCGTGGTATTTTATTATATTTGAATAATTAAGTACACTTTGGTTCGGGAATTTAACTCTATAATCTTTAAGACTCAAGAGAATATTTTGTTTCAATTAATATTAAAATCTCGTCCAAGTCTAAGAAATATTGATAAGGGAAATTAGTTTGATATCAGGTACCTACGTGAGTAAGGGAAACTATTGATTGGTTCAAGATGGTATCAGTTCCCGCTGACAGCTGATGGGAAGCTAGCCTAACACTGTTTGTCCACCGCCACCGTCCACTCGACGTCAACGAGAAACGAGATTATTCGAACCGAACGTGACGTCCCAGTGACGGTGATCATTTTTCCACCGCGACTGAACTCGCCCGTTTAGTAGTTAGCACTGTTCTGTAAAAATCTCACCGACCGTGAAAACTTAGGCGAATGAGCTTTAAGTGAACTGCCATTCCACCAGATGCCAGAGATTAACTCTATTGGCAGCTCACTTCACCTAAGTTTTCACGGTGATATTTTTACAGAATAGCACTACTGTGTTATGATTATGAATGATAGACAAAACAAAAGCCGGGCGAACGGCGGCGCCCGGTGCGTCGGCAGTGTGTGGACAAGATCAAACGTGTTTTGTATCGGCCGCCCGTCACAATTTCAGGCCGAGTTCGAGCGGTCGCACCAAACTACTCGAAAATTCGAAGGCCGGGATCACGGTGCTCGGGTGACGAACGTGCGGTGGACACGCGGCCATAGCAAATGTATATATTGCTACTTCAGCGCCGTCATCTCACTGTCGTTAACGGCGTTGCGGACCATAGTGGACGCTCCTCGCTTCGTGAGGAACGATATCATCCAGAGGGACCTCCGGATTGAGAGCCTGGATGAGTTTGTGCGGCGCCTCGCGAAGGGGATGTTCGCGCGTGCCGACGCATCTGCTTGGCCCCATGTCAAGCAGATAGCGCCCTGGCATACGCGCCCCCCAGACGCGAGGAGGCCCCTGCCCCGCGACCTGGTTGCGGACGACTGACCCCATCACCGGACTGGACTTCCGAGTGAGTCGCTCTCAGTCTACACGCGGCTCACTTGTGACACTGACTCCAAACAAATACATGCATCTGTTGCGTGGCGCGTGCTAGGTTAATATAGGCGTGTCACGTAGCAAACAACAGACATTCACCTCTATACAGGCACCCAACTCACACGCGATGTCGCGGCTCTTTTTATGCGGGCGGGCGACTCGCGTATACACCGGGCGGCGTTACACAGTACAATACCGCCCACACACTCAGAACACGGTCCCTTCTCATCACCCGGGCTCGGCTCGACCTGAAAACGGGGAGGTGAGGGGGGCCATACACCCCTTCTGTAGGAACGTCGAGTCCGTGAATCTGTCGCTGGATGCCATCTGCTGGGCTTCCCCCATGTAGGTGGGGGTCTCACCCGGTAGTGGTTGTCCGCCGATTTAACGGTGAAGCAAGCGGCGTTGGGCATCAACGTCGTGGCGTGCCTACAGACACAAATTTTCAGACACCTCTCTACATGGGCGTGTATGCCGCACGCCCAAACATCCTTCCGCCAGCGGCGATCAAAATGAGGGGCCCGTGGTTACGGGCCACCGTATTGCTTTCGCGGTCGGGGGGCCATGCCCCGACGCCGCACGCCGCGCCCCCTTACGGGGGCGTAGCGACATCCCGCAAGTCGTTAACGTTCCGTTGACGGTGGCAGTGGACGACCGACCTTACACCCAACGCGCGGCGCTATCTCTGTTGCTTTGTTGACAATCTTCATTATTCTTAGCAATCAGTGTACGGATATCCAGACCAGTCAATACACATGACATGTACAGACAGGCATGTACAGTGTGCGCTAAAATAGTATTTCAATACTCCGCACATGACAAAGAAAATTAATGTAAAGATATATCCGATAGCAACGACGTGGTTACATATTCACTTCAATGAACTCTGGATATAGTCATTTCATCCACCGAGCTTCAAGCGTGCCTAGAAAATTGCTGAGATCTTAGCCGTAATATACACGTCGTCGTGAATTTTTAAGTTATAAAAAAAATATCTACTTAGTTAAAAATAAAAACCGGCCATGTGCGTGTCGGACCACGCACAATGAAAGGTTCCGTATTTGGGATGAATTTACCCAAGAAAAAACTTAACATTGTAGTTGAAAAACATGTTCTCCCATACATCGATTTACGACACGGTCAATTGTCCAACTACAAAATTAAGTTTGTAGTCACAAAAAATCATTTTTTTATGTGATAAAACTATAAATTAACAATTTTCGGAATTTTTCCTTTATTTGTGATGTGAGACCTTGATTCCTGCCAAATTTCATGATTCTAGGTCAACGGGAAGTACCCTATAGGTTTCGATTCCCTTGTGAAATCGCAAAATATGCGGCATAAACTGCATATCTTTACATACATATCTTTTGATAGCGTTCACTTACAAGTTTTATTTTTTCACAGCTGAAAGAGATCATAGACCCGAGTATTTGATATTATAAATTTCAACTTGATACCTCTACGCGTTCCTGAGAAAAAGGGGCTTGACAGACCGACAGACGGATAACAAAGTGATCCTTACATTAAAAGGATAAAACGGAACCCTTATGGTTCCGTTTTATCCTTTTAATGTACGGAACCCTAAAAACTAAAAATATACGCTTTTATCACACACTAAAAATGATAGATACGTTCAAGTAGCCTTGGAACCGTACACACTACACACGTCGTCGTGCAGTCGCCTTTATGCCTCTCGTCATAACGTACATATTCTTAGGCATATCTAAAGTATGAATTCCAAAGTCTTTGAGCAGATAGCGATAGCGGTGAGAAAAAATTCGCGATAGTGTGACCGCGCCTGCAATCGACGCGCGTTCCTGGAACCCAGCATACAAAAAGCCCCGTGTGCATGGCCCTAAGATATCCGAGTTATAGCTGTAAGCTTTTAAGTTTAGTGGTATGAATCTGGGTCAATACTTATGAAGAATAAATTCTTATAGATATGTTTTTTATTAAAATTTTAAATCTGTTACATACAAGCTCGCTACTAAATGTTAGCTCTTAATCTCACAATGGTACCATAAGGTACTCACTCAATGTAAGGGTGCGATTCACTAAAGTGCTTTCGAGCAGTTTTTGATAACAGCTGGCTTCTAGCATTACTAGCAATTAGCCTTTGTTCTGGCCCTAGCAGAACTAGGGACATTACCTTTGACCTCTTTGGACAAAACATTTGCAGGTATTTAAAATATTATACTTAAAAACTCATTTTTGAAAATCTGTTTTTGTATACAACAACAAAGGTCATTCAAAAGCTTACATGGACTATTTTGTTTATAGACCTACGCAATATTATGTTTGAGATTATAGACGTTCATTGTAAGCATATTTTTTCGCATAAATCTAATGGGGTTGGCAGTTGTCAAAGTGCCTTATTGCAAAGAAATAGGTGCATACCAATTTCCGATAGCAGTAAGTGGTTAAAAGCTATAAGGAGGCCTAGTTTTACGCCGGAAAAAAATCTAGGTCATGTCGTCTTAATTTCCTGGAACCAAAAAAACCAGTAAGTATACAGGTATGTCTACTTACTATTTGTAAACAATAGGAAGGACTTTAATAGAGAGGTATATATATATATATAAATATATATATATATATATATAGTATGTTAACCAACAGAGGGCGTTCCCGTTAACCCGCAATAGTATAGCATCCATACATGCTAAAAAAAATATTACCATTCAAAAACAAAATGGTTTTTATTTTTTTTAATATTAAAATATTCACTAAAAATGCTAAAAATATTCACTAAAATATTCAAAAAAATATAAAAATATTCACTAAAAATAAAAACTAAATTGCGATGTTTCCGTCCTTCAAGTACGCGTGTACAGAGTGTTTCTTTTACGTATCAATTTAACATTTTTAGTGAATATTTTAATATTAAAAAAAATAAAAACCATTTTGTTTTCGAATGGTAATATTTTTTTTAGCATGTATGGATGCTATACTATTGCGGGTTAACGGGAACGCCCTCTGTTGGTTAACATACTGTATATATATATATATATATATATGGGGAGGACGGGGGTGGGGTGGAGATCCCCTCATGGAGGATGTTTAGGAAATGCATAGTGTTTTTAATAATTTTTTAAAATCTTATTTTGAGGTTAAATTTTTGATAAAAATTGAGTATCGTTTGGCAGGAGGAGAGGGGTGGGGTGAGGGATGCCACCTCTCACCTGGCACCACTCCCATGAAAAGGTAACGCACCCGGTTCTTGAGAAAAATAAATTACTGTAACTTAAACTCAAAACACTTTAATGTTGCTTCTGCAACGTCTCCGGCGCTGCGGGAAGTGCAACCCCTTCGAACTCACTGTTATATATGTTAAATTGTATGTCCAATTTGTCTTTTTCTAGTAATGTATAAGTTGGCGAAAAGTTCCTACAAACAAAACTATTTCATAAATAAAATAAAAGCTTGATGTAAAATTTTAAGAAACTTTCAATAAGGTCTGCTTTTCTTCCTTGTAAGGGTGATGCCAAACGAGCGTAATTTTTTGAGCTGTGAGTCGCGGAATTTACGCTGCATTCGGTTTCATACTAAAGTCCTGTTTGTACCACAGGGCGACGCAAAATGAGATGAACTCATTTTGCGTCAATTACGCTCGTTTGGCCTCACCTAAAGAAGCACCTCGTTTTTTCAGTTCAGCCTTTAGCTCGCTTATTCGCCATGTTGAGTACCAACATGATTTTTGTAGTGTCAAAAAAATCACAAAACCAAACATACTAATTGAAAAACCAATGTGACAGATGAAAGCTATGCTAGCGCCATCTGTCAAAAGTTTTAAGTTGCCTACCCCATTGTGGCGTCAAGTATCTTTTCTAAGTGGTGAATTCAACCTTTTATGGTAAATTATGTAAATAGGTGAGTGGTGTCCAAGGAAAAATGTCTTCGAAGCTAGTTTTGCTCAAGGGAAGTTAGGGTTCTTTTTGTACAGAGCCTTATCCATTTTTATTATTATTTTTGATGCGTTTGTCTTACTAACTTGTAATGTTACTATGCCTGCATCATCCCACCCCGCTCCTGCGCAAAGCAAAGATTCCATAATAACTTCTTTTTTAATATTTTAGAATTTTTCCGAATTGCCGACCCTACCGGTTCCAAATACCTAAAACCAAAGTACAAAACCGCGACCCTAGTTACTCTGAAGATTACCGCCTTGACTGTTAATTGGTATAAATATAAAAGAAATTGATATTTCTACAGAGAGCGATCAAAATTCATCGGGTGTGGGTTAAGAGCCTTAGCCTACCTCCGCCGCGAAACCATAGCCGCGAAACTGCAGTTGTTCAATTCAACTGATTCGCATGATGTTCCGCTGCTCGAATAGCGAAATATCATGCGGTTTCTCGGCGGAGGTGTGCTAAGGCCCTAAAGGTGGTAAAGTTATCAGTTAACTAATTAATTTACCTAACTAATGAATTTTATTCATAGCGTTAATCCTTTTAGCACCTCTATTGTTGGTGTCTAAGATCTACCTGTGTCAAATACAATAATCTTTGACGGTCCCATATGCGTTTGAGCTTCAATGGAGCCTGCATGAAGACAAGATCGACGCATACGAGTAGCATTAGTTCGAGAAGACATGTTTGTGTCCGAAGGCTAGGCGACACTGGGCATGTGTGATTCCAGTTTACATATGCTATGTATGTATGGAGGAACCAAGGGAAACTAACCGTTCGTTACTGTTGCGGCGTTGCAAGGCTTACAGGATGCGGCTCAGCAGAAGTTGTTACGTGTGAAAATTATTATGATAATCGTCTGGCGTAACTAATAAAGAAAATAAAACCCGAAGGCAACAGACGGAACGTTCGCGCCGAAAGGATAGCATCACATACTTAATTATTTAAAAACAAAGGGTTGGTGTTTAATACGAAGTCATCATGACTTTAACGAAACGTAATAAAAATCAGGATTCGCCGATTTTAATCAAGTTCAGAGTTCGTCGATTTGTATCAAGTGGTTTTTATTTAAAAAATCAATTATTCAAATCAAAACTCATATTTTTAATTAACATGGTTAGTAGCGAGTAAAGATACAAGATATATACGTAGGAAAGTCTTGAGATTTAACTTTATTTTTCACAGTTTTTCAAAATAATTGCCACCACAATTCCACACTTCTGCATCCTTATAAACCAATCACTAAAAATGGCTTTCCATTTCTGTTCAGGAATTTCCGCACATGTATTATCCCAGGCCGAAAGGAAAGCTTCTTCTTCTTGGCCCTTTCAATTTATTTTTCACGAAAGGAAACAATCCAAAGTCACATGGCGCCAAGTCTGGGCTGTAAGGCAGATGTTCAAGAAGTTTCAAGCCAGCATCTCGCAAAAATTGGCATGTAACGTAAGCACGATGTGCCGGAGCATTATCATGATGAAGATACCAGGTGCTGAGTTGTGACTGTGGACGAAGCTTCTTGAATTCTTGAATAAGTTGAGGAAGTCAGACAGTGGTGTACCAAGCAGCGTTAACAGTCTTCTGCTCACGGAGAACTACTTGTTCAATAATTCCCCAAATACCGAAAAAAACTACGATCATTTTCTTTTTTATCGACATAGATTTTTTTCACTTCAGTCGGAGCTTCTTCGCCTTCTATCACCCATATTTTATTTTGCTGCTTTGTGGGCACATCGTAATAATAAAGCCACGAACAACAACAAATGATGTCTTTAGATTTCCGTTTTCTAACTTCTCAATGATTTTTTAACGACTTCAAAAAAAGGAGTTATCAATTCGTAACTGTAATATTATTGGAACTGCGAGGTATTATTAATACCTAGTTATGTGCAGTTTCATACACTACCTACACTCATGCCAAATAATAATACCAAAGTTAGCAAAAAAGTAAACAAGCCAAAGTAACGTGGATTACGTAACTATGGTTACGGAGCTATCATTGGTCAACCGCGCATACGCCCTAGGGCGTTCCTCATATACAATGATAAAAATAGAATTGAAAACTCCTTGGTCGAGCCGAATTGTTCTTTAATAGAAAAAAAGTTATTTTAATCCGTATCATAATAGAACTTTTTAATTTTGTTTGAGTTGTACATGCATAAAGCTTTTTTTTATGGATTTTGTTTTTTGTTTTCTTTATATTCATTATGGTACTATTTTTGAATTCATAGTCAGAACTTTACGATATGAGTGTATAGAATTATTTATTGTAGTATTTAAGAGGGTTTTTAACAAGCACACTAGCGCCGCCATTGGGAAAAAATCATAGCTCTAAATAAATAATGAAATTGTCTTCTACATGCACTCCGAGCAAGTTTTGTGGTATTTTTTATCGAGGTCAATAATTTCTGCATTGTCATAGCTAAAAGACAACATCAAGACAACAAAATAGCTAAACATAGAAAAATTAACATTAAAAAAATCATGATAAAAAAAAATATTTTATTAAAAAATATATATATTTTGTCGTACCCCGATAAAAGTATGTAGGTACATTATCGGTTTCGAATTCGTAACTTTTGGCTTTGGAGAGAAGTTCAAAAGCCTCTAGACCATCAATATATGAATTAAAAGTTTGGCAAAATAAAAAAAAATGTAGTGGAGCTTTGTTGCCAAGCAACCATCCAACACCCCAATAATCCTCCTATCTCGCTCGTCCACCAAAAAATGTAACTCTGCACACTCTAATATCGGGAAAGTATAAAGGGGCAGACCCACCGCGGCGCACAGAGACGTGTTAAGCTGCACTTTACAAGAAAATGTATGTGATTGTGTCCGCTGCAACCTATGGACACACTACGCATCAATTGACGTCATTAGTACATGCGTGGTTTGCTCGAATATGGCACTCACATAGCTCAACGCTGTCAATGGAATGCACGCTGTGCATGCGGTACACACTATACACGAATATTTACCCTCGGCTATGTACAACCGTATCGCAGCAGTTTTGAACAAGTGCGTAGCTTCTCCGTGCGCCGCGATGGCCCACGCAGGCGTGTGTACTGCAGTGGAAACGTGAACCCACGTTGTCAAACAAATGAATGCACGCAGCTAAAATGCGCCTCGTGCCCGTGTACAGCATGCGCCGCGGTGGGTTTGCGCCTTAATTATGGCGTTTGTTATTTAGTTCCGTTCGTGAAACAAAGGGCTCTGAGAGCTCTAATGAAAATGTAGGTACCTACTGCAAAATCGGTTGAAATTGCGGACGGGATACAAACGGCCACATTATAAAGTGATTTTTGATTTTTGAACGCGTTCACGCTCGGTGAATGGTAACAGATAAAGAGCGCCGTGTTTGATGAAATATTTAATCTCAAAAACTTCATTCTTCTAAACAAATATTGGTAGGTATCTGAAACATCCTTTAAACGGTAACATTTAAATGTGGGAAGACTTAATATTTGTTAATAACTAAAACTACCGATTAATTGTTAGATTACCTCGATTCTTTTACGCCGAGTCCACATTGTTAGAATCGCCATATTTACATAGTAGTTTTAAAATTAAATAAATAAATAAAGTGCCTACTTGATAACAGCAATAACAAAATTTGTTCTAAACAATGCATGCCAAAAACACAAAAGTAGAATAGCTCTAAACTCTTTTGATTTCCCTTAGAAATGTACTGACATTGATGAAAATGTTTTTGATTCATTCGCCTCAAAGCAAAAGGGGAGCACGCGTTTGTTGAGGCGTGCAGTTGTTAAATTCAAGCAAACATAGGCCGAGTAGACCTCTACCAAAACCACGGTAGCACGTAACTGTTTTTGTCGAATGAGGTATGATTTTATAAAAGATCACGCATGAACTAATAAGTCGTGTCAAGTGTCAAATAAATAAATCCTGAGCCAGGCTACCCTTACCTACTTAAAAATAATTTCTTCTCTGATCGCTCTGTGGTATTAATTATATAGGACAGGGTGGCTGTACAAGGTGTGGCGAAAATTAATGGTGTGGACCGACCATCAAACTGAGCAACTTTCTGCCGGGGACATCGTAATCGTAAAAAAAAAAAAAAAAACCAGTCGTCCCATACAAAACTTCAATACCTATTTGACCCAAATGTATGGGACGACTGATTTTTGACCTTGTATAGGCACCCGGTATAATAAAGTATAATATCTTATAAAGTCTTACAACATGAAGTTAAGTCACTCATTTGATTCGTTTGTCTCTAGTAATTTATCCATTACCTACTGGACAATTGACCAAACTGTTTTATTCGCAAATGAATGTTCTTTTGCGTAACACACTTTAACAGAACGAATATTTGCTAGACAAATTCGCGTAGAGAATGCTCGCGGTGAGTAGTATTTATAAAAAATAAAAAAAAAAATTTAATTGAAGTTTATAGTCACCTATATACCTTATATATATCTATAAATATACCTTATAGGAAATAACGGAACACTGCTAAACTAATTTTAATGCCGTATTTGCCGTAAGTCACGTTGCAAATAACTGTTATTACATGAGTAGGTACCTAGCCCGTCCACCGCCAGACTAAATCCCCATTGCTCTGCGGAAATTCAATCATAGCTACCAGTGCTATCGATATAATTAAAAGGGGACCGTTAGCACTGACCATCGATAGCAAGCCCGGTAGTCACACTGATAAAATTATTACACATAATAGTGTAAACAATCTTTCCTGTAAATTCAAGGTCGATGAATAATTTAAAAAGATTTGCCGTAACGTACAAACAATGTCATGTAGATGCTATCATTATATCATCGAAGATAATTCGCAAGGCGATAAGTTTCTAATCTGCTACGTCGTAATAAATTAATAACCGTCAGTCACGGGTATATCGCAAAGCGTCTTCGGTTAGCGTCCAAAACAAACAAATTAAAATGTGAAAATAATATAAATTGCACTATTCACAAAAATAAATGATACACAGAACAAGCACACTCTACTGATTCTAAAAATGCTGGCAATTAATATTAAGCAAAATGAAATAATTAAAAACTTAGAGAAATAAAAATGGAGGTACATTCGAATAGAAATTACTGGCGCGAAAACGCGTAACCGTAGCGTTTAGAGCGCGAAGTGTACGTCACACCGCTCTCTTTCCCGAGTGAGGACTGCGAGATGCAGCCGCCAGGCCCAGCCATCGAGCCTGTAACCGACGAACGCGGCAGTGCTCGACAAAAATTTACTAAAGAAAATGCGGCTCGGTGAAAATTCACAATAGCAACAGCAAGTGCAAAAGAAAATGACAAATATTTGAATAATTAGTGAGGTTAGTAAAATTTCAAATATGATGAATTATTAAGGAGGTTGGTAAAATTTCGAATTTTTGAATATTAAGGAGGTTGGGAAAATTTTATTACAAAATTTTGTGTGGAAATTGGATGCTGAAACATTCTACAAGATTCATTGATTAATTTTACTTGTGAAAGTATTTCCTTCATACATGATTACTTCACAGCACTATATCAATTACCTATACTTATGCGGCATGGTGACAATTCTTAATAACAGCAGCAAATGCAAAAGAAAATTTCAAATATTCGAATTATTACGGAGGCTGCTATAATTTTCCTACAAAATTTTGTCTTTATGCTTAAATATTCTGCATCATCATAATTCTCATGCCCTTATCCCATTTGGGGTCGGTGCAACATGACTTTTACTTCCATACTTCTCTATTAGTCATCTCGGTAGTCACTCCCTTTCTGGCCATATCATATTTCACACACTCCATCCATCGTTTCTTTGGTCTTCTCATACCCAAAACTTTCCTGGCGACATTTTCCTCATTCCTCTGTATCACATGACAACCGATTTCCGCACAACTTTTCAGTCACCGGTGTCACTTTCAGACTTCCTCTTACGTACTCATTTCTTATACTATCTATTCGCATAACACCACACATCCCTCTTAGCAGTCTCATCTCAGCTGCATGCAATTGCCTTTCATTCTTCTTTTTGTGGCCCAACATTCTGATACATAGAAGACAGCAAGTCTAACCATTGTTTTATAAATCTTCTCCTTAAGTATCTTTACGCTTAAATATTGTGCAACATTCATTAAATAAATTCACCTGAGAAAATATTGCCTTCATATACGATCACTTTACAGCACACCTCTTCTTGGGTATGATTTACACAATATAAGATAAATTACATGTATTGTCACTTAAGTTACGTTATGTTGAAGATTTTTGAATTGGCCGTTAGTAACAAAAAAGGTGCCAAATAAAGTTTGAGTTTTGTCCTGTACTCGTAGAAGTGGAGAACATTATTTGTTTCCCAAAACTTGATAATTATCTGAGATCCTAATATACACACATTATTATTCGCACAGTATTTAAGTAGTATACAATCAATTCTTTTTTCAAACACCATACAATAATACCGAACCGCCACTGAACTGAATCAACACTTTACATATGTATAGTTAAGTTGCATACATTCGCAATGAACTTTACACTTGAAAAATATTTTTAGTTTAATATTTAAAAAAATTACATTGTATTGTCGTCGCGACGGACGCCTCAATGTTTTTGGCGGTGGCTGTTTATAGCGGCGACACGGCGTAAACTAAAATCAGTTCACAATAACGCATTGTTTTAAAAGAACGCAATGTTGCTTGTATAAAATAGTAAACCCATTCTATAAGATCCATTTAGGTACTTACTTATTCAAAAAAATATTTGTATCTACGATAAGGAAAAATTTTAAAGTGATGCTAGAAGATTGGAACAATAAATTGTAGTCAGGAATAGTAACTTCATGTCGGAACAGATCGACACACTTCGTCAAGTTGCCTTATTATAATAGCAATATTACATATGATACGACTATCAAAGAACAAGGTATGACTAAAAGAAGAAAAATATTATCAGTCAGTCTGAGTTAAAATTTTTATTTAATGTTTAATTTTGAAATTCCACATACTTATTTTGATGCTGACTGTACTTGTCATGTTATTAGGTTATTTATTACACATTCCAATATTTTCGAGTTTTAACGATCCTTTTTGTCTTGGTTTTTAGTTCGGCAACCAGCCTTTTTAATCAGACTGTCACGGATTTCAATTCATTTAGAAACAGACAGCACTTTTTAGATTGTCTGCACCGGCAGGGTGCACCAATGGACCCCGTCACATTTTATTTTTAATAATACCTACATAATGTTCTGCTGTGTGTACAATTTAGATGAAATATTTATTTCAGGTAAAGCCCGTATAGCCCATTTTACAAATTAAAATACAACAAAAATATTAAAAACACAATCCTTTCAATAAACGTAATTAAAAGATGGCCATCGCATACCAGCATAAATAAAGTTATTCGATAGAGTACAGAGCAAATAAAGCGGGAGGCAAATGCTTTTGTATTTCACGTCCCCCCGGTGCGAGTTAAAAAACGAACTATACCTCGGCCTCGGTACCGCTGCTAATATTTGAGGGAGAGTCGCAAAAGATTTTTTTGTGAATAGCTTCCAAAAATAGCAACTCTAGGACATGGTTCAACATGGTATTGATTACATTCGTATTCCTATTTTCCAATATTGAGTGTTAGCTTTTGCAAAGTTCTATAAATTTTCGAACACTAAGAATACTTAAGAAAGTATTCTAAGAGTTGGTTGTATCTGTGGGCCACAGGAGGTCTTTCTTGTCTAGTAGTCTTCTGAAATGGTGGAAATACCTATTGCCGGGCACGCTGTCGGCAATTGTCCTAAACTGGAAGTACCATATCTATAGGAAGACAAAGTTTGTATGAAAAATCTTAATGCGTGATCCGATAAGTTGAAACTTGGCGCAAATACAAATAATAAAGTAGGTAATCAATTCATCATCTATATCTATCTATAGCTACTAATAATAAAGCGGATATTTGTTTGTTGTTTTAACGAGCTAATCTCTTTAACTACCCGTCGGATTTGAAAAATTCTTTTTGCACTTGATAGCCCAATTCTTGAGGAAGGAGTCGAGCAAAAGAAACAAAACCGGTCAAGAGCGAGTCGGACTCGCACACCGAGGGTTCCGTACCATTATGTATTTTTTTTAAAAGTGTGCTATGTAGAGAAATCGTTTTATTTTTACTGTAATCTTTACATAAACTTCTATGACATATAATAATTTCAGATTTTTCTCTATGCATACTTTGGAGGTAAAGACGATATTTTTTTAACGTTTTTTATCAAAAGCCGAAAACTATGCGGCCTAAAAAAAATGTTTGAGATTGTGCAAACAGCACTTCTTGCACATGCCTAGTAGCCCCACTTCGATTTTTAAGACCCCCTTTTCAGACCCTGTTGCAAAAAAAAGGATATGTTTATTTCGTTATTTGCAAAATAGTTGGGCAAACGTCATCTAAAACTATTCCAAAATTCAAGTTAGATAGCATTTAGTTTTTGAGATATCCAGCTGTGACAGACGGACAGACAGACAGACAGACTGAGTCGCATCATAAGGGTTCCTTTTTACCGTTTTGGTACGGAATCCTAAAAATGCGATACGATGCGTCGGGGTGGGTCGGGGGTACAAGAAATTTCACGCGGACGAAGTCGCGGGCAGAAGCTAGAAATTAATAAAGTATAATCATCATATTTTTTTTTTAAACTATCCCTCAAAGGTGTAAAAAGTAGTTTGGGGTTGAAGTTTGTATGGTAAAATATGAATGCGTGATCCGAATAACTCGATACTAATAACAGTACCAGTCTATTACTGTCCCAATGCAGGACAAAGCCTCTTTTCATACAGAGAAGGCATATTATGAGCATTGATCACCAAGCTCGTCAAATTAAAGCAGTCTGCTATAATTTAGACTTATATGTATGAAGTCCAGCACCCTAATTGCGTAAGATACTATCGATTGGAGTTTGAATCAATTTGAAGCAAATTTTGTCTGGCCAACAACGTAAATAAGGCAATGAATGTTGTTGAACTGTCAAAATGAAACCGATTCCGACTGATGGTGTGTTACGCAATTAGGGTACAGGTTTGCTCACGATGTTTTCTTTCACCTATGTCAGTAATGTCCAAGATAAACTCAGAAAGAACATACGAATTGAAAGTCACTTTGGTACTTTAACACACAACCTCGTGCATAAGAGGCGAGGCGCCAACAACTGGGCCATCCTGACATTTAATAGGTACTTCTGTCAAATTACAAAAGAGATACGGTAGAGGTTTTTCGAAAATCAACCCCCTAACAGGATCAGGCCGTGTTGTTTGGTCAGTAGCGAAATAGTTTATAACAAGAAATATTTGTACTACCTATTCTCTGACGAGACATTAACAATTATTTAAACATATATATATATATCTCTATCTTGGTCCGCTCTTGCATCCTACATTACCTTAATCTCAAACTTTTCTACGTAAGTCGACAAAGTAGGTAACTCCGACTTCTGTATCAATCGCCAAACGAGAACGTAATCTATCCATGGCGGATTGCTAAAATATTCGAGCACGTTTCGCTCGGTCTTACACACTGCATTCTCGCTTTCTGCATTCGTCCAAAAAGCATCTCGTATTTCTCTATGAATAGACAAAAGAAAACCTAACATATCCGAGGTGGAGCAATGTAAAGAATTCTTCTGTCTGAATAAAGCCTCTTTTTACAAGTGCATCACTCTGTAGTCTGATTGTTTGATGCGAAGTTTTTCCCATCAAACAGTCAGACTACTGAATGATGTTATCGTTTTGTCAGTCGTAAAATCGATTCTTAAAGCTTTATTTGTATTTTCACATACCAATGATATGTTACGATACAAATGTTTACTTAACAAGACTATAACAGCATAAACAACCGTGCGTTGAGTGTTGCTGTGTTATGCAATTATATAGTAATTGGGCATTACGTTATCTTTATTTACGATCATAAGATCCGTCACGGCAGCTTCACACGAGGTTAATAAAAGCTAGAGCATCAATACAGATATACTTGAATGGGCATAGCAACACACACAAGCAGCAGTTAACACTAATTTATAGGTACTAGATAAAACCAGAGTATTATTTATTAAAAAAAAAGAAAACCGGCCAAGTGCGTGTCGGACTACGCACAATGAAGTTAACATGAATTTATCCCAAGAACAAACTTAACTGCAAATGTAAGTTTTAACGCACAATATTGAGAGATTTACCATGTTATTTTAAGACCATAGACTTCTTATAAGTTTTCCTGTAATTTATGGTATAGAACTATTTTCTGTATTTTCTTTTTCAAAATTTTTGGCTCAGTAGTTTCGGAGATAAAGGGGATGGTCAATTTTCGTCTATTTTCCTAAATAACTTTAAAACAATATATTTTAAAATTGTAAAAAATATATTGGAGACCCTCACAGTAAGTCCTTTCATTTCATATGTCACACGTTCACACGGTACAGTTTACAAAACCTTATTTTTTTTAATTTTCTTATTTGCGCCCAAAATTGACCCCCATATTCAAAATTCATTTATTTACGTTGCACGTCCGTGTTTGGGTCACAGAAATTCATAAGTGTACCAAATTGCAAATTAATCGGTCCACTAGATTCGGAGCAAATTGGCTGTAGCAGACGGACAGACAGACAGACACACGAGTGATCCTATAAGGGTTCCGTCTTTTCCTTTTGAGGTACGGAACCCTAAAAATTACTAAATCAAGCTTTAATTAGTCTGGATATCATCTAGGACCAGAGTCCTTGTCAAGACGAATCAAACGCGCTCAAACTCGATAGGGTTGCGTCGGTTTATTAGTGAGTTCCCATGGCCACACGATCAGCTCCATGTCATAATAATACTCGTATTGCATTGTCATCCGATTTACATATGCAAGAAAAATTTCAGCTCAATCGGAAATCGAGAAGTGGCAGTATTCAGGCTACATTTGGGCCTTTACAGAAAGAAATGGTAAGGCCAACAAAAAAGATTTGGTACGTGTGGTTAGTACTAGTCATTTGGAGCAATAGTTAATATGTCACAAAAGTTGTAGGATTGCTCTCAGCTAAGTTATACAAGTTTAATGATTCGTCATTTTCATACATTTATTGATTTCAGAAAATGCAGAGACACCTAAAATAATGATAGATATTGCTAGAACTAAAGATCTGAAGGGGAGCTTGTAGTAGTTTTCAAGTTTTTTTAACCTATTTATATCTAACGGATGTAAACATTAAGTAAAATAAAAATTACTTTAAGAAAATTGAACATACGGTCAAGGACTGACTAAAGGCGACAACGTGATTACTAAAAATTGGCTCTATAATAAAAATCGCAAAGATGACACTAAATCGACATTTTTCAGGTCTGCCCGTCTTGGGCAGAGCATCACCGCGTCCTCACGGAGGCGATCGGCGGCGGCGTTTCTCGTGTCCGGCCCTGGTTCAGGCCATGGTACGGAGCGAAAGTGCATGTGAAGTCAACACCAGTAATGCTCGTGAAGGAGGGCGACGAAGGAGACGGATGGCGAGGCAATCTTTGCACCTTCACGCACCTAGTCGCCGTAGGAGACGCCCTGGGCGTCGGGAATTGAGAGCCGACACCCGGCCTCCGTAGGCACGGCTTGCGGTCGGCGAGCAATGGGTAGCTCGCTGTCCGGTAAGGACCAGGCCCGGGTCGACGGCGCGTTGTGTTCCAGGCGCGCCTCAATTGATGTCAGCACTAACTGATGGGTCCGCTAGGGCCGATGCCTGTCAGGGTTGCGGGATGTCTGAAAGAGTGACCGTGGCCCTGGCACAGGCAACTGAAGGAACACGGGTGGGTTTTAGTCAGTAGAAGTCTGACACGTCCTCCCGCTCCGCCCAGAGCAGAAGTTATTTGATAATATTACACCCCAAACAATAAAAAAGGGATATTATCAAATCCGTAATTTAATAATCGTAGTGAAATTGTGAAAATAATTACAAATAACACGGTTTATTATAATATCACGGTGTAACAATATCTCCGCGACATATACAGTATGTTAACCAACAGAGGGCGTTCCCGTTAACCCGCAATAGTATAGCATCCATACATGCTAAAAAAAATATTACCATTCGAAAACAAAATGGTTTTTATTTTTTTTTTTATATTAAAATATTCACTAAAAATGTTAAATTGATACGTAAAAGAAACACTCTGTACACGCGTACTTGAAGGACGGAAACATCGCAATTTAGTTTTTATTTTTAGTGAATATTTTTATATTTTTTTGAATATTTTTAGCATTTTTTATGTCCAGAACATACTGTATAACAATTATGGTATATGACATTCTACGTCTAACTTCTATAATAGAACAGCATATTGTACCACTTTAGGTGAAAAGAAATAAAAGCAAAATATTGATGTTATTTAGTAGTTGCAAAAAAATATTTCAGAAAAAAAAACACGTATTTAATAAAAAAAAAACTTCAGAGCGGTCCCTTGGAGGTCGCGACAGATCTTCGCCGCAATAGGCATCGCCCTCCCTGACGCGGCCCGGCCTCCGCGAAGTATTTTATCATAACTTAATCGAAAATAACATAATCTCAGTTTTTATGCGTATAGGTATAAAAATTATGGGCTACTAACTTGTTTTGCCTCACAATGCCTTCGAATCATTAGTTTTAGCAAAATCTATCATTATTTTATATTTTTTCAGCACTTTCAGACATCAATAAATGTATGAAAATGACAAATCATCGAAATTGTATAACTTGACTTACGAGTAATCCTACAACTTTTGTACCCTATTAACTATTGCTCCAAATGGCTACTTCTAACCATACGTACCATTTTTTTCGTTGACTTTCAGATTATATTACAGACAGACGGACACCGGGACAGGTGAAACTAAATAAAAGTTTGCAAGAAGAGCAACTTTAATGACAGTTCACAGCATATCAAAGGTTGTGTTGTGAATCAATAAGTGGAACAAGGTAATAATTGTGCTAGTTCCCTATGTATATCTACAGGTGGGTTCGGTGGCGCTACAGCCTCATCCGCCATTGTTTAAAGGGTCCCCGTCATCCCATAGGAACCCGAAGCCGACACCGCGTCCATTTTTCCTGTTACGGTAAACAAGTTAAACAGGGGCTGATTCATTTTGTATCGCGAACCAATTATTTATAATCCTTACAAACGAGTAGCGCTATAAAAGGAGTGTACCTTACTAGATGCATTACTATTAGCTTCACATACTTTAGATAAAAAAGTTGTTGCTGACTAATTTAGATACTTAATTCAGTACAACATTATGTTTCGTCGATTTAGAATATTATTTTTTTTAGTTTGTTTTGTCCCACACAGTCATGAAGTTTTTTACTTTTTGTATTCTCATTAAAACTGGAAGCTTGTGTGGTTATCAGGAATACTGAACCTAAGGACTAGCAACTTAGTCATAAGAGCAATTTCGTATTACAAACTGGCTTGAGTCAACGAAACAGCAAGTTTTTCACGCGTTGAGTAAGAGGCGAGCGTGCGACGGAAGCCGCCGAGTTCTCCGACCTTTTAGTTAGGGCATATGGCCTAACTAAAAGGTAGGTCCACGGAGGATATATCGAAATTGAATAGTTTATGTATGTGATCGATATTTAATTTAGTTTGCCTGTTGAGATTTACTTTTTAATTTACGTATATCTGGCCCATGTTTTTATAAGACTTGTGTTCAAAGATTTATTTTACTGTCCTTGTTGTAAGTTTTTCAATAGCGTACCTTTCCAGTTAATTAACGATTGTTTTACAGTCATCAGTCAGTTTAATTACGTTTACTAGAGTTGTGGTAGGTTCCAAACTGCAAAATAAATTATCGGTCATTGAGATGAGGCTTGAGCCGGTCAATTTCATACCAGTCAAAATTGAGAGTACAGGTAGCTTTTAATAACAGTTTTCTTTTTAATAAGGACGCAATGTTTTTAACATGCACCTATCCGTAGAATATAAGAGTTACTAAGAAAATTGTATGAAAGAGAGTTCCAGTGGGGAAGAATCACACATCATTCAACAAGTCCTGAGACTAACTTGGAGATGGTAATTATATTAAGAGGTCTTTTGATTTTTAGAAAGTACTATCCACCAAAATATGAGTACAATTTTTATTTTGAAAATCGAGTAATAAAATAATGAGTTACAGATATTTAAGTGACGCTACTTTTGTAATTCCGAAAACAATGGAATTTTGTAATTGAAAAAAAACTCCGTTCAAGGACAACAGTGGCTTATAAAGTGTTATTCGAAATCTGCTCCGTCTAAACCAACCATTTGTCGGTGGTATGCCGATTTGAAACGCAGTCGTAAGGACACAAATGACGCTGAAGCTCTAGTCGTCTAAATGAAGCAGTGACTCAACAAACATCAACCAAGTCCTGAAAATCGTGAAGGAAGATCGTGAGGTTTTTAACTTAGTTGGCGAGATAGCTGAGATAGTGAAGATTCAACTGGTAGTGTTTTCACTATATTATGGCCATTCATATGGATCATTTGATGGCCAGTATTTTCCAAAAATCAAATGAGTTTTTAATATATGCGCCATCTCCAAGTCTCAAGACTTATTGAACGATGTAGTATTAAAGCAACTGAAACATTAGATTTCCTCGATACAAAAAATGTCTAAGATCCTGACACTAAATCAATAAACAGAGAAGTCCAGACTCACTCACTGATTCATCAACACCCAGCCCAATCCCTTGGACCTAGCAAGCTGAAATTTTGCAATGAGATTCCTTTTATGATGTAGACAAGGAATAATGCAGGAATTTTCGCAAATCTCACAGGATTCAGCGCGAACGAAGTCGCAAAGTGCTAGTATGGAAATGATTTCTCTCTTTGCTTTGCTTCAAGAAAGTGTCGATGTTTTAGTTTATTGAGGTGTGCTGTGGCATATTTGTATTGGGGTAATATGTCACAATATAGAGTTGTGGCAGTACCTCTGAAGGAAATGAAAGGCCGCGAGGAGCGATGCTAATGAGGGTTCCCTCAGGTAATGATATCCGTTAGTGAGGCGTGCCGATTCCGAAATAAATGCATGACGTGCTAATACTTTATTTATTGCGAAATACTTTTCAGTCGAACGTTCTTTGGTAGGCGTTCTTTCGCTGTATATTATTATGTATTAATACAGAGCCATCTAGTATAAGTTTTTAGAAACTAAAAACTGATATTAGATGGCTCTGTATTAAAAAATAAATACTTTTGACACTTCTAACTTGATACCTTGAAACTGACTTTTTCGGGCATAACGCTTTTTCGTTGCGTGACGATTTCTACCAGTTTACTCCTATCACAAGCCGCGTTAAAGAACTTCGTTCCATAATTAGATTCTGTATCGTCTCGGACACATTTTCTATGGTTTACATGCGTTTAGAGGATTTACCCTATGTTCCCCAGTTTGTGACATAGTTTTGATTGGTAATTTGATTGAAAAACAATAAATTAAATAATATGCATTTCCCAAATTGAAATAAATAAGTCCAAAAAAATAGAATTGGACCGTGTTATGCAGAATGCAGCCATGTCGGAAAAATTACAAACAGAGTTATAAGCAGTTTTCTGTCGATGGTTGCATCATGGATGTATGGACAAGGCTGCATTTGACGGCTCATTTCTCCGTGATAAATAGAGATATCAACATGGCTGATTTTGCAAAAAATCTTGTATGTCGAAATTATGTGCTGTGTGTATAACCCATTTTTGGAAAGTGCAATATGGCTGATTTCTGCATAACTAGTTACAATTACACATTAGAATTATATCGGACTCGCCTAAACTTCAATAGACACTATTTAAAAAAAAACAAATGTAAGAGATGAATTTTTTTCTCAAATAATTATATTTACGTAATTACTATAGGGACAATAACTTCATTATGCATTTCAAAACACAGCTATACATAGGTATCACGTCTGGTTAACTCTATTGTCCTATTTTCTAACGCGTAGGCAGTTGACGCTTGCCTGTGTGACAGACCACACAAAGCGCCGGCACAGCGTTTTTGTTCCCGAGTCTCCACAAAGACACTGTCAACAAACCATCAATTTATGAAAGCTTATAAGTACATTAAACATGCAAGCAAAATATCGCAGTAGCTATTCGATGTAAGACTAAGACGAGAGTCATATAAAAATAAATTATCCATTAACGTCACATTTTTCTTGTACCTCAATGATGTACTGGCTACGTAAACGATAGTCTCGGAACGCAACAAGATAATAATTACGCACAGACAGCCGTCAATCTCATCCGGTAAGACGCTTTGATAAATTATACATTGTTCGAGCCACATATCTGCATCGCGTGTCCGTCCACACTTGAATTTTCACTGAAAACAGAGTAACGCTCCAGCAATGCGCGTTCGTCTTAGAAATTGGGTCGCATACCGTTGTGTAACGTCCCGAGAGCGTTGCGACCACGACGGCTATTGTGTACACATTTTTAATATCGAAAAAACCAGGATTTTCATACAAATCACGCTAGTTACAAAGATTTTGTACGAACATAAAATGAAACGTGGAGCATACATTCACAAATGAAAAGAAACTTGGAATCCTGGCTATAAATTTAAAAAAGTTGTGGAAGAGTAAGTAATAATTGTTAATTAAAAGACTGAAAACTTGAAAATCGGCCTATGTCTGCAATTTTGTCCCAAGCTAAAAAATACTTTAAAAATCAATTTTACGACCATATTTCTCGTACCCGCTGATGGCCTCAAAGTCAGCGGGGCTAAATCTGTTTGTGCAGCATGTAATTGAGAGGCACGGCCCGGCACGGTACGGCGCGGCGCGGTACGGCGCGACGCGTGCGGCGCCCTCATTTTTTTTCCAAACTTTCTTATTTGCCAATCTAACAACTGCAGAAAGGTCACCCGTTTTATGTTTGACCATAATACCTGGAAGAGATAACCTAGGTCACCGGGTATACAAGCCGACGCCGGCGCCTCTTTGGCGCAGGACTGTAACTTCAGCAACGCGAGGTGTAGCACGCATTTTATTATTCGAGACTGCCGCTTCCAGGTCGTGCATTTGCAACTATTTATATGCTCACGATCGTTAGTACGTTAACCGCTACGATGTCACAGGAATAATACTCAAGAATTTTATAGTAAGTAGTGAAAATTATGGCTTCTAAATACCTTAATGTGAGAAGTGCAATATTAGATAGAGTCTGGTCAAGAATGAGATCGGTGCTCCTGACCCAATCAATTATGATACCAATAACGCTTATCTGTGGTATAAGTTTCATCTTGTCTTGGTTCGGTAGTTTTATCAGTAGTAGGATAATGGATTGAGCTATTTTCATTAAGCTAATGCGTTGCCAAAATTGTAACTTATTTCAAACCGAAACTAAAGTAGTGGAAGCGGAACTTTGGGTTGTAAAAAACAAATCTCCAACATGTCGCATTCAAAGTTAGCGCCACAGTACTTGTGTCTGAATAGGGCACATGTCACAAGGAAACTATTATATCTTCAACAGATACTCGGCTTCGAGACACACGTAACTTTGCACAGAATAGTGAATACAAGTTCGCTGTAGAAAATCGCACGGTCCGACTTACAGAGCACGGAACCGCCGCGACAACGACTAGAGATGGCAGTACCTACCTACTAATAATATTCGTAATACTGCTGTCACGAGCCTTCACTTTCTATTCGCACAGATTCACACATCGCAGAGTAAACATCAAAAAATTCGTGTGGTCGAGAGACCCGCTCAGGAACGAAGTTCCTTCTCACCTAAGATTTAATACAAAACAAAAAACACAGCCCCGCCATCTTGGATATACATTTTAACGTCACTATCGGCTTTCAACACCCTCGAAAACCATGAAAACGACACCCACGATGAAAAAAAAATTAAAATTTTCTCAGCCGCCATCTTCATTTTGACCAAATTCACATTTTCTTTCTCTCTCGACAAAGAGAAAGAAAAAGAAAGTGTGAATTCGAAAGATGGAAATCGCATGGAGGGGGCTTAACGTGTATGAACGCTTTTTCGCGTAATTGTTTTTGCCAGTCAACCCCTAGCGCAAGCCGCGTTAAAGAATTTCATTCCAAAAAACCAATAGAACCCTTTATTGTGTTCTGATTTCGTGTAATAATAATCATAGGTATTAAAAACGTAAATAAGCAAACTGCAGGCGTGTCGTATCACAAGAAGTAAAGAAAACAGTGAAGCCCATTAGCACGCTTGGTTCTATGGAAAGTGTTGACGATGGCATCTCTAGTAGCGGCCGCCGTGACAGCTTCGTACTCTGTGGTCCGACTCGTCCAGTCTCCACTTTCAAGAGCAGCTCAAGTCGGACCATTGTAGCCAACGGCCATACATACCGAATACATAGGCAACACCTACTAACTTTGTGTTTCTACTCTGTCTTCTACTGATATACTACAGCTTTATTAGACACCGGTTTAGTTGTTATTTAAGGTTCCGAAAACGAAAAGAATAAAAGGAACCTTTATAGCATCACTTTTTATTAGTAATATCCGCTATACCAGCCTACCCGGATTTGAGCTTGATTAATCCTAACAGTAGGCTAATAGGATCGCGAAATGTGGATATGATGGCATATGCGTGTTATGTTTTTTATAACTATTTCAATACCTCTCTAACTTTTATATAAAAAAACGATGGTAATTAATATAATACGTGTGCTATGCGGCTAAGAAGAGCGTCACGACCAGGATTCTTATAATATAATACGTGTGCTATGCGGCTAAGAAGAGCGTCACGACCAGGATTCTTATAACAGAATATAATATATAATATAGAATATTGTGCCAGCAATACGCCAGGAAAGTAAAGTAAGAACCTCCTCTTTTTTTGAAGTCGGTTGAAAATAGAGCGTTTTAGTTTTTTTATGAATAAGGGTGGGGGGGAACTATAAAATTATGTGAAAATTGATTGTAGCAGGGCGGTGAAAATGTGTTAGTGACGTCGTGACATTTACAGCGACTAGAATGTTGCCAACCAAAATTATTTTACTCCTTATGACAAAGCGACCTCAACTAAAGTAAAGCGTGTTTTTGAATTTACAATCGATAACCATATTAACCATGTTATCAGAATGTAATGTAACAAAGCAATAATATATTATTTTTACTCTGTCAATTAATGTGATCTAATTGTGTTGAGTAAATTTTTACAAAACGATATTTCTAAAACATTATATTTCATTTTTTCTGTTCTAAGCAAGTCTTTCGGAATCTAAAAGCAAAATAAAAACCATACCAACAGATTTGCCCGATTTTTAAACGATGATATTTTCATAGATTGTTAGGGTTCTGTACCTCAAAAGGAAAAAACAGAACCCTTAAAGGATCACTCGTGTGTCTGTCAGTCTGTCTGACCGCCTGTCACAGCCAATTTGCTCCGAATTTAATGGACCGATTAAGTTGAAATTTGGTACACATATGTATTTCTGTGACCCAAACACGGACGTGTAACGTAAATAAACGAATTTTGAATATAGTGGTCAATTATGGGGAGCAAATAAAAAATAAAAAAAGTTTGCAAACTGTACCGTGTGACATATCACATATCATACGCACCCTACTTGAGATGATGACCCTATTTAGTATATGTCGTAATAAAGTCGACTGTATTGATCTAGTGAACAGTTTGTGCTACCTGATCCCTCGTACCGTACATGGTCGAGAAGTTCGCTCGAGACACTTGTTTGCTACTACTTTTTAACCGACTTCCAAAAGGAGGAGGTTATCAATTCGTCTGTATGTTTTTTTTTTTTTTGTATGTTTGTTACGCGATTACTCAAAGACGGATGGACCGATTTGGAAAATTCTTTTTTTGTTTGAAAGGGTATACTTCCGAGGTGGTCCCATATAAATTTTATTAACTTTGCTCGAGGAGTTTTTGAGTTAGCTTCAATAATGCGTATATTTCCCACTTATTTTATATGGATGTTGTGATGGTGTTTTAATAACTTCCTATCACTGTTATTTACATGGCTATATCTACAATTATTGTGCTCAATTATGTATGCGAATTTGTGTGGGGTAGGTTCCACAACTAAAAAGTGAAAAATAAAAACTTTTTAGCAAAAAATAAAACCGACTTCTAAAACAAAACACTACAAAGTGAAAAATAACTTTAATTTCGGAAGTCGGTGGCAAAAAACGAAAATACAAAACCAAAGACACCGACTTCCGAAATTAAAGTTATTTTTCACTTTGTAGTGTTTTGTTTTAGAAGTCGGTTTTATTTTTTGCTAAAAAGTTTTTATTGTAGAACCAACTCAGGCGTACGCTCACCGCTGCGTCGATTGGTTGACACCTAATAGGCAGTTTGGCTCATCTGATATTATGTTTCTCAGCAAGGCTATATTTAGAAAAGAAATTATTACTATATTAAGTGATCAGAACCCTACTAATTAAGTAATGTTTACTTTTATTCTGTTTATTTTGATATCGTTCATTCTAACAACTAGTACCTAGATCTGTTCACTAATATGTGGATAACGTTGTGAGTAGTGTATTTGTTACCTCTATTATTAAGCTCTAACCTATGTTTACTTAGTATTACACTGCTGTTTGTTGTCCCTAAATAAATAAATAAATAAATAAATATCAAATAAAAGGGCGTACTGTGAGGGTCTCAAATATATTTTTTTTATAATTTTAAAGTAAGTCATTTTAAAGTTATTTAAGAAAATAGACGAAAATTGACCATTCCCCCTTATCTCCGAAAGTACTGACCCTAACATTTTGAAAAAATTACAGAAAATAGTTCATTACCTATAGATTATAGGAAAACCTATAAGAAGTCGATGGTCATAAAACAACATGGTAATACTCTCAATGTTGTGCGTACAAACATCTATTTGCAGTTGGAATGTGTGGGAGAACATGTTTTTCAACTACAATGTTAAGTTTGTTCTTGGGATTCATCCCAACTACGGAACCCTTCATTGTGCGTAGTCCGACACGCACTTGGCCGGTTTTTTTACATGCTTTGATAGGACAATGTCACAGACATTTTTGGTGGTATGAGTGAAACGAAATAAATCGGCAACGTTTGGATGTGTATGTGTACGTAATTCGCGTGGAATACACAAATCGGCAACCTTTGCAATGCTTCAAATGTTTGTTTGTGATGATTTGGCTACATAAATTTATGGTCAAAACCGATTTTTCAATCGCCTGATAAGTTTTATCTGTAGAACAAAAATGGTGGTGTGACATAATATTTTTAACAAGCAAAAGCTGTCAAGCCGTCGTATTTATTCCTCCGTTAAAACTTATTAAATACTTTTTAAAAAATAGGCCGTGTTTTGATTAGATAAAACAAGGTTTTGACACCTCCCAGTATTCAAAACTTACACCATAATATTTACACACTCTATTTAAAATCAAATTTATCAGAGTATCTAAACATTAACACCTTACATAACAGACATATATATATGTATGTCAACAAATAAAACTATAGGAAAATCTCAAAAACAAAAGTGACAATAAGGGCCGGTTTTTTTATCTGTAGTTAACTCAACCAATGGTTAAATATAGTAGATGTTCTATGTCACGAAGTCTGTTTGGCTATGAATGTTGTCAAGCGTGCACATGCACATTGTTTTTGTGTGCGTAACCTCGAGAGCGCTCAGTGTCGATCGGGACACGGTCCGGATCAGTAGTGTTTTTAGTTTGCGCTAAATTGTTTCACGGAGTAAGGTCAGCATGGCAACAAAACGAAGAAGAGTTGTCCATAGTGAGGTAATATTTATTTATGGGTGAATATTCGAGCGTTTTAACCGCCGTCATTACCTTCCGCCAAAAGTTGATGAAAGAGAATATATTTAATGAAATATTTCAGCAATTCCTGATTCTGGTCCTTAAGCAGATTCTGGGAATTGATGAAATATTTCATTAACGATATTCTCCTTCATCAACTTTTGGCGGAAGGTAATGACGGCGGTTAAAAGCTCGAATATTCACCCTTATACGTTTTCAATTAAAATTTTATACAAAGATACTTAATATAGCAATAGAAGTATTTATTAAATGAATGTTTTTTTTGTATTATAAAATGTTTATATTTCTTAATTATTTTGATTATATTTTGTTTTAGGGTCGAAACATGATAACTAGTGTTTATCATTTTCTGCGAGGATAATATGAATTTACAAAATCATTCATGGAACCCAACTGTGATTTGTCTCATTTACGAGACATTACACGGCGTACAGCTGAAGCTACGGGTGTTAGCCAAAAAACAGTTCAATCATTATTAAAAGAAGAGAAGGAATTGCCATCCACTTCATCAAAATTCACTTCACCTATGAAGAAAAGGAGAAAGCGAGATAATAAAGTGGATATAGATAATTTTACAGCCGATGTGGTTCGCAGTACTGTACAAGATTACCATATTGTCCATAAATAAATTCCAACATTAGCTAAGTTAAGAACAGCATTGAATGAAAAAATCGGATTCGAAGGTTGTTTCGAAACTGTTCGCAAGTTACTATTGAAATTAGGTTACAAGTGGCGCAAAACAGAGAACAACCGTAAAGTCTTGACAGAGCGTCATGATATACAAATGTGGCGTTTAAAATATTTAAAAAAGATAACAGAGTACCGCTCTCAAAGTCGGCCCATTGTCTACACCGATGAGAGCTACGTCCTTTCGACACACGTGCGAAACAACACCTGGCCAAAAAAAAAAAGGCAAGCACTCCGTTTTTAAAAAAAATTAGCACAGGCACTCGCTTTATTTTAGTGCACGCGGGAACCAAGGATGGTTTTATTGAAAATGCTTCTTTGGTTTATAAGGCCAACTCAACAGCTGGTGATTATCATTCAAATATGAGCTTGGCTAAATGAAAAATTGCTACTCAATTTACCTCCGCGGTCTGTCATTGTCTTAGACAATGCAGTTTATCACAACACACGGGCTGAACGACTACCAACGCAATCTACAAAGAAAGCCGATATGCAGCAATGGCTCAGGGATAAGGGTATAGCATTTGATGAATCTCTTCTTAAATTGGAATTGTACGATATAATAAAGAACTACAAAGCCCAACACGTAATCTAAAAGATTGACGATTTTATAAAGAGCAAGGGTTTTGATGTCTTACGCCTTCCCTCCTATCACCCAGAATTAAATGCGATTGAAAATATTTGGGGGATCGTTAAAAATTACTTCGCATCTAAAAATATCGAGCAAAACATGACGAATACGGAAAGACTGATCAATGAAAGTTTGGGCCAAGTTAGCAGTGAAACGTGGCAGAAAACTTGTGATCATGTTGAAAAATTTGAAAAAGACTACTTGAAATATTTTGATCTCGATTTTGAATTGATAATCAATGTACAAGATGATTCTGACGACAGCAAAACGGAATCGGAAATCGAAAATTTATCTGATAGTGATTGAAAATACTGAATAGTCCTACTTGTTTCGTTTCCATTCTGTAATACCAATGCTTAACTAAAAGCCTACATCTTCTTAATATTTTTGTATTTATTGTAACCTAATCTAATTTATTTACAAAAAGTATATACTTTTAAAACCAAAATTTTATTTCGATTAATAAATCTCGACTTGAATACTCGTATATATCAGATTTCTTTGCTAACGGTACCCACTTTTACACACACAAGCGCGTTTGTCGGGATACGTCACTACTATAATCAAAGCCGAACGGACTTCGTGAAATAGAATATCTGTAACTGATGGTTGAATTTTGGCCCCGAAAAATGTACGGTTCCCATGGGATAATTTCCAACACCTACACCACACGGGCGAAGCCACTGGCAAAAGCTAGTATTATAAATGCGAAAGTGAGTTTGTTAGTTTCTTACGCTTTTACGCTAAAACGGCTGAACGTATTTGGATGAAATTTGATACATGGGTAGACCATGACCTGGATCAGGACATAGGATACTTTTTATCCCGGTAGTACGTTCCCGTGGGATAATTTCCAACCTCCACGCGGGTGAAGCCGCGGGCAAAAGCTAGTACTTTATAATTTGCTGGAGAACTTCAAAATGTCTTTTTAAATTATAGCCTTTATATCATTATGATTTTTTATTTACTTTTTTTATCAAATGATCAATTTTTTACCAAAATTTTTACCAAAGTTTTTGTGAAAGAGTAACAAATATCCATCAAAATACCCATCAAGTATACATGAATTAATATAGATATTAAATAATGTAAAGTTTCATCAAAATCCGTTCAGTAGTTCTAACGGGAAAGAGTTAAAACATCCATATATCGTCACAAACTTTCGTATTTATAATATTATTTGTTGTAGGATTTTACATTTGTACCACATTTTTAACTTTTCTCCTCTGATTAGTACACTTTATCAAGTATCCAAAATTACCTCTTTGTTTTACAAGATTGTTATATATGTATATAATAATAGTAAAAAAAAATTCAAATGACGATTAAATAAGTATCATTAAACATAACTCAAAGGATCAACATGGGTGAGTTTGACTATAATAACAGAGAGCGCACTAACTCTACGCACACAGACACGCGAGCATTTGTTTGAGTGCAAAGAGCACTGCAACTGCCTAATCTTGGTGCCGCGGATTTGGCGTTAACGCTCTTAAAGGGGAACATACTTTCTCATTTGGAAAATGGTGATGTGATACCCCGTGCTTCGGAAAGCAAATTATGGCGTTGGTCCTGCATCTGATCTCTCACCGGTCGTGTAGGATTCCCGTCCCGTCGGACTATGAGAGTTACGCAAGACGGAGTGATTTGTGTTTGTGTACACATCTCCTGTGTTCTCAGCTATTCTCTGCTGAGCAGTCCGCACAGTGTTTTAAGAAACCCATTTTTCCGATGCCACATTTTCATAAAAAAGCTGATAGAATAATAATCTTGTAAACGCAAGATTTCGTATCTCCATTAAGCTAACAAGGATAGTTTTCGTGTAAAAAATAAACTTTGTATTATACGAAATCTAGAAAGAAAGTTATTGATCTCAAACGAATCATCAATGGCGTCTCTTATGATTCGTATTTTAGAGCACAAATTGAACCTCGTAATTTTGTTAGATCCAGAAATAATAATACGAGATTTTAATTTTTCTTATAAATGTCCTTAAAACACTTGGCCGCCGTGACCGACATCCGGTCGGGAGGATTTTATAAGTATGACTTACCGGAGGTCTTGCAACAGTGCTTCACCCTGCGCGATGGTGGCTGCGCAGGCGTCAAGGCTGGCGGCTCGATGTTGTGCACATTGGTCGAGCGCTCGTCTCGCAGCCTCAGGCGTGTCATCCGATGCGCATACGCCGCCGCCACTCCGCAACGTTTCCAGCCATTGCAGCAGCTAATATTGGGGTGAAATATATTATGGTATATTAAAAAGATTTTTGTTTTTATAGGAAGCCAGGGAAAATATTTGTTAAGCAATTTGATTACCAACATAAATTGTCCGTATATTCAAATCACTACTGTAATTTTTTGACAGTTGTATGAAATGGCAATAACACGGTTAATTGACGTTGGGTGTCAATTTGTTTAACAACCCTCACTGTACATGATGCATTTGCGCATCTGCATGCATATAATAAAGCATATTTTTTTTTTGTTTTTCGTGCCAAAAATGGGAAAACCATTTTCCCAATTTGCGAGCGGTTTCCTTCCCGAATACGAAAACTAAAGTGACAGATGAAATCGCTGCCTGCTTTACAGTGCCTTTCTTCTGCAATACGTTTTTATGTATACGTTTTTATGCATTCCACAGGTTTTATGACTAATCGTCACGCCAGGAAGATCTATTGCGAATCGACTAGAGAAAAAAGCTAAAGAAATAAATGAAAATTGAAATCTCTTAAATAAAATAGAGATTCTTGGCAATTGGTAGCCTTCAGATGTTAGTGAAAGTCTAAGCTAAGGCCAAACTGACAAAGCTTGCTTCACTCACGGTTAGAACCTGGCGTTCGTCCAGGTAAAACAAGCACGTTTGTACAAGGCGATGCGAGTATTGTGCAAAGCGCAGGCCACACTGCTTTTGTCGCGAAACGAAGCTAAACTTCGTTTCGCTTCGCTTCTAATGTGGCCTGCGCTTATGGCGATGCGATAGTATGAAAATATCAATTAACATTTGCCGTTCAGGACAAACGCTTGCGAATTGTATACATTGCAACGAGCTATGGACAGTCCTGCTTGTTGCTGTACTAAGACCTCCCGCCACAACTTCCAGTTCAATCCGTTTTGTCCAACTCGTCCCGCGATCTTCTACGTGGTATACGCGAAGCTGTATTGTAGTGTCAGGGAGTCAGGGCACAGAGTTGCTGTTACCCACACCCATAGTGGTTATTGCCTTCAGCTTATTGCTAAGGCAAACGGCAAACGTAGCCGGCCCAGTCCCAATTTAACGGTTATCTCCAAAAATAATGGTCCACCACCCCGCTGAGCCCCCGTGGTAAATTAGGGAACATTCTCTGAAGATACTGGAGGTTGCTATTAGAATATCGTCGGCTGATTTTTTATTTTATCTTCGATCGCATACAAAACAACAAAACTTTCTCGTGCACAAGAGCACAGCAAGGTCAAGTCGCCGCCTTCTTCTGTCAACACCCACCCACACTACCCACTCTTACTCAAGACTCAAGCATTACTTAAAACTAATTTAATGCCATTTAATTGGTTGAAACTAGTTTAAGTAATGCTTGAGTTAGGTTCAGTGATACCAATCACTGCGTCCACTGTCGGGAGTACACTGCGTGATGTGCCGGCGCGATTCTTCCCATGCGGCACACTCTACCAGTGTGTGCACTGGCAGAGTGTACCGCATGGGAGGAGCCGCGCCGTGCCCTCGTATCAGTAGTCGGAGCCGACTTGTCGCTACCGACCGTCGCTCGTTCTATGGCCGGGGGCGCCGAGTCGTGGGATGCGGTGATCTCCTTCTGTGAAGCGGTTATTTCGCAGAAGGAGGCTGCGGAAAGGGAGAGGGAGATTGAGACCACTCTCCCGACCCGCAGCAGGCGGACTAGGCGTCGGCGGAGGGCGGACAACGCCCTCTTCCAGCCCCCGTAAATAGGTCGCCGCCGCCACTTATCCAGCAGGACCCAAGGCGACGAAGCGTAGTGTTTCACGGGCGCCCCTAATGGGGGTCCCGAGGAGGGGAGTCTCACACCTCACTCCCCCCGCGGGCCTGAGGTGGCCCGCGATCGTGGAAGGCGCACAAGTTCCCATGCTCCCCGGTCCAAGTGTGGGAAGGGAACACCGGGGTAGTTTTTAGTCAGTAAGAGTCTGACAGACCCCTCCGCCCGCCCCAGGGCGAGGGACATCCATGAGGATTTTCCACCACGGAACAAAAAAAAAAAGGTTCTCTGATACCAGCCTTAGCCTACAACCTCTTAGGCATACGCTGATATTATTATGTATGATAAAAAACAGAACGCGACTAACAAAGGAGGAGACAAGGCGCCCTAGAAAGTCACATGACACGACCTTATTGGTGATGTTCTTCAAAAAGACCAGTTGCGTAGTACTCGCAACCGGCATGCGTGACGACGTCTGTGTAAGGATCGTAGCTGGTGGTGTTCTGTAATTTCTGCTTACCCTCATGAAGCGAGTTTATTATGATAGAAAACAACACAACAAACCTCTTTCTCATGCGTATACAAGAGCACAGCGAGGTCGAGTCGCCGCCGTCTTCTGTCGACACGAGCCGCGAACGCCGCGACATGAGCTTCAAGCTCTCGTGCCACGCCCAACACCTCTTCAGGGTCGCACTCGCCAGACCGGGCCAGTTCCTCGGCGCCAGCGAGAAGCTTTTCTGCGTTCGTGTATGTGTTCTATTGGAAAACAATAAAAATTTAACAGACGCACGGATCTTCAAGGTTAAGCTACGCTTGCCGAGGTCAGTCCATGGATGGGTTACCCCCATTATTTATCGAGACCGTCCGTGGCCCGATTCGACTTCGGTAAAAAACCATAGATAGGAGATAAGGAAGCTACCGGTACTCATTCAACGAAACAATCTTTAAGACCGCCCTGGTACTTATATACCCAGGCCTCAGGATCCAATGCATGGTCATTATTTTGAGTAGCAGGCTCAGCTTGCAAAGGACTTCTGCAGGACACACATTCGTCCGTACTTACTTGTGCAACATTTTCAAAATGTTCATGAGATTTCTGATAAACTCTAGCTTTATGGAGATTCCTTCCTATTCCAGTATTCTTCTGTAAAAATACTTCGCCGTGATTTGCCAACCAATCGAGGACCTGTAACAAAGTCAATTTTTAACATAAATATTGTTTTTTTTTTAATAATGCTTTCTTATCTCTCTTCACATAATATCACATTCAGTAATCAAGATATCCCAATACATTATGTGGATAATTAATGCTAAAAAGCTTATAATATAGGGTTATCACTTCTACACATATTTTTATCATAGGAGATAGCCTTACAACACTGTGAAGCAAACGCAAACAAACACAAGGTATTTCATATTCATAGCATAACACGTATGTTTTGGCTCGATTAACTACTATCTCGACTGATGATACGGTCGTGTATGCTGCAAGTTCCATATTCATCATATAAGCGAAATGACGTCCTCTAAGGCAGAGACTCCAAAAGTTTTTACAACTATTGTTCTGGGCCGCTCGAATACAATAGCGACCTAGGTCGTCTACTTGATAATTTTTTGAGCAAGTTTGCTTAGAAATAATATTTTCACTGGTGAATTCTCCCATCGGTCTTTCTTCTTTTCCAGTGGAGTGACCAACATATGGGTTACGGCGCACATTGATATGCCTGTTTTGCAGTGAAAAATAATGTTGTTCCACTCACATCGTGAGGAAACCAGCATGCTCTGTAACCAAAACTTCGAATACATGTGACATCCACCACCACCACCAGGCCCGCATGATGGGTTATGGCCCTCTCCCTGACACAGAGAGGAGGCTGGTGTCCTAGCAGTGGGAATGTTATTAGCTGATTATGCTATACCACTCGGGAGCCTACAATCCTATTTTAAAACAGCAAGGCGAGCCTCTGCTACAACTTGAGCCTGGCCTGGTGATAGCTAGCCTCTAACGCTATGTGGTCTACTAGTATCTGGTGCATGAGGGCTAGTACGTTAATATTCTTGTACCCCTCACCTGCCTACAATCTTCTTTATACAACAGCAAGGCGAGCCTCTGATGCAGCTTGAGCCTGGCCTGGTGATACCTCGCCTCCAACGCTCTGTGGTGTCCTAGTATCTGGTGGATGACGGCTAGTACGTGGTTCGCACCGGAACTGTAGTCGGCTGCCGGATCACCGCCGCTACTGCCCGCGCTGCTTACCGTGCCGTCGTTCTGTAGAGGTGAATGTTATTAATGATCAAAATATTTTAAATGTGGAAGATGTTACAAGCCTATTGTGATACCAGTTAAGAAATCTAGAAGCCAGAGTCATAGTCACACCATGACAATATGAGGAACATTTATCAAGAATTTGGATACTTACAGATTGGCCGTACGAGTATTTTCAGCGCCGATAAACGCATTTTGCAACCTAGTACGTACCTCTCAGTTTGGTTTGCCAAACTGTTCAGAGCAAACCACATCACCATGAACATCTCATCAGTCATCACTAAACGCATCAATTCAGTTCCAAATTGTTCAGGTAGCCCCAATAATCATTTTACACGTAAGGAATGTGGAACTGCAGTTTACATAAAAATATTCTTACCATATCAGCAGGATCAGTTTGATGGCACACTTGAACAAGATGATCCAGCTGGTACAATAGCTTTTTACTTGTAGAATGGACCTAAAGCAAAACAAACAAGTTATTTTTTTTCTAACTAGAAAGAAGAAGGGCTAGAGCATCATGGCTGCTTCCTTAATTTATTAATCATCCTAATTTACCATAGCGGTAAATTTGGGGTCGGCCAAGCGCGTCTTGTTCCATACATGTCTATTAGCCGTCATCTTAGTCCTTACTTGCATCCTAATCATACCATCGTTCACAAAATCAATCCATATTTTCCATACATGTCTATTAGCCGTCATCTTATCCTTACTTTCATCCTAATCATATCATCGTTCACACAATCAATCCATATTTTCCATACATGTCTATTAGCCGTCATCTTAGTCCTTACTTTCATCCTAATCATATCATCGTTCACACAATCAATCCATATTTTCGATACATGTATATTAGCCGTCATCTTATCCTTATTTTCATCCTAATCATGTCATCGTTCACACAATCAATCCATATTTTCCATACATGTCTATTAGCCGTCATCTTATCCTTACTTTCATCCTAATCATATCATCGTTCACACAATCAATCCATATTTTCCATACATGTCTATTAGCCGTCATCTTAGTCCTTACTTTCATCCTAATCATATCATCGTTCACACAATCAATCCATATTTTCCATACATGTCTATTAGCCGTCATCTTAGTCCATACTTTCATCCTAATCATATCATCGTTCACACAACCATATTTTGTTATATATCCATATTTTCTTACATATCCATATTTTCTTAGGTCTGTCTCTTTTCGTATAATGTTAAGGACAGCAGTCCTTTGTTTAGTTTAGTTGGAACGGGACTATCCATGTGGGGAAGAATGACCAAAATAAAATCTTTAAAAACATTAAACTTCTTTTATATTTCAATTAAGTATAATAATTAAATCTTTACGTTGTTACTGGTTAGCTCGCTATGTTCCTTCATTCTCGATCTCTCTTCTCTTCAACACGACACAAATGACACACTTTCTCTTTCCCTCATAGGTGAGAACACTTATTGATGCATTCAGAATTACATCCTACACTTATATGAACTAACCTCAGTATAAGCTTGGCACATGTGCTCATACAGCTGCCGATGCCTCTGCGCATGTTGTTCGAGCGCTCTCGGATCGTTGCAGGGTGCTCCGCCCTGCCCAGTCGCCAGTTGTAAGGCCACTGCACACTGCGCTCCCCAGCCACCGACCGCTGATACGTAGGCCTCCGCTTTGTGATGGAACACAACAGAGAGAGACAGCACTGCTGAACGTTCCTCCAGACCTATCAACAAATATATTCCTTTTACATTTCATTTAACGTACCGTCACGCCCGAAGGGTTAGGCAGCGGTGTAGGTACCCTTAGCCACAAACACATTTCGCCAGTTATGTCCCATGTAATATATATTTACTTCTAAATACACTTTATTGTACAGTCACGAACCGGGATTGTTGAGCCACTTGCTTATCATCTTAATTTGGTTGTGTTACACGAATGCCGCCCGTATTTTGTTATTGAAATGTCACATGTCAAAATTTACGGGCGGCATTCGTGTAACGCAACCAAGTTAAGATGATAAGCAAGTGGCTAAACAATCCCGGTTCGTGACTGTACTACGTGACCAAAACAATTAGGCGCATGACAGCTATGAATTTATTAGAACTAGGGAGGGAACACCGGAACGGTGATTGATATTGTACGTATTATCATCACTGCCGAAAGCGAGTATATGACTGCACGTCACTACGGCAAGCACGAGGATAGGTGCGGGGAATTCCTGTCATACGCCTAATTGTTTTGGTCAAGTAGTACATCAGAAGACAGAATGAACTTTTAAAGTTTTAATAGTTTTAGAAGTTTTTTACTTTTAATTTTTTTTTTTTTTTGGAAGTCGGTTGTATTTTTTTAGTAAAATAGTTTTGCTTAGCAACCAATTTATGTCACCGAATCATGTTTAAAATCGGTTCACAATAGGGATGATGACTAAAAAATGTTTTTGTGTCCGTCATGTAGATTATTAAAATATATTGGACACGTATTTTTTCTTTTTCTACGTAATCAAAAGATTACGGCGATAGATTGAGTTAAAATGTGGCATGACGTCACGTCTTCGTAGATTTTATACGTAGAAGTGACGTAGCAAGCCCCCACTCCCGAACTTTAATGCGTGTTATATGATAAAGCAAAAAATACGTATCTAATATTATTTTATTATCTGACTGACGGACTAAATAGAATATCTTTTTTTTTAACCCAGGCATCATCCCGATTGACGGAGAAATTGCGTAAAAAACACAAAAAAAAACTATTTATTATTAATAACCGTATTGACAACCTTCTCCTTTTTGGAAGTCGGTTAGAAAGATCTTCAAATTTCGTATAAATATTTCTTACCTATAAATGTTTGCTTTATCGATAACTTTGGTCATAGGATTTGGTGCAACACTACTTATGTTTACCAAATAGTAGAGGAAAACAGATAGCTAAAAAATTACTTTCATAAGAAAGGGACACAAAAATGAAAAACATCAACGAGAGTCCTTGCACATCTGGTTTTTCCTACAAGTATAACCAGTATAAGATTAACTCCGATAAATAATATCAGAAAATAAATCTAAGTATGATTATATTATGTAACTATTAACTTACCGATGAAATGTTATGCCATCTATCGGGAAATTCGAGGTCTGGCTGTTGTTACCACAACAACGTATTGTGAAAGGCCATTATAATATTTTATTTTCACAGATTTTTTTTTTACTAACGCGGAAGTGATTACGGCTCACAGAAGTGGTCGAAACTGCAGTGCTATTCAAATCTCACCGTGAAAACTTAGGTGAGGTGAGCGTGGAGTGAGCTGTCAATAGTGTCAATCCCTAGCATCAGGTGGAATGACAGCTCTCTTCAAGCTCACTCCACCTAAGTTTTCACGGTGATATTTTTACAGAATAGTCCGGCTGAACCGAAATTGTTGAGTGGCGAGCTGTATCAGATCTATAAGTCAGTTGTGTTGAAAGACGGTCGCCTGTTATTAGGTGTCTATGGGCTGTATGGTTGGTTCTTGGAATGGACAGTGATTTGGACGGCAGTGCCTACAGCTCGCGACAACACAGTGTTGTCAACCAGTCAAGGTTTATACGCGCTCAGCGAGACACGAACGCTGCGTTTTTATTTTTATTCGATTTTGTGCACCCTTCCTTATGGCAATCAAAAGAGTAATACTAACAATTGTCCATATTTAAACGAAAAGGATCCAACCTACATTACACCTAATGGGGGTTGTATCCTTTTCGTTTAACTATGAACAACTGTTGTGTGTACGGATGTTATAATTAACAGAAGAACTCAAAGTTATCTTTTTTTTAAGTTACCAAACGATTGTGAAACAGTTAATTCCATTCCATAATTAGTTACCGATTGTGTACTATGCTATATTGTACTGTATGTACATACAGTACATTATATAGTTTAAAACACAATCGTGCATAAGTAATGTGAGCAGGGAGTTTGTATGACAATGGTAAAATAAATTAGTGGGTATAATCAGTTATTAAACTAAATTAAATTAGTAGGGTAGGTAGTATAAATTAATCTAGACGTTATTTATGTGACAATGATAATCATGAAAAAAAAACGCTTATATACCTAAACTTCCCTCGAAACAATAATATGGACATTCCTTTCTGAATAAATAAGTAAACCCGGGTCCCCGGGATTGAACACATTTGTAAAAACAACTATAACAAACATAATGAAATTATAGCAGTGGTTATTTTGATTTAGTATCTTTATTTTATTTAAAAAAAATGGAATATCAATAAAACTGTTAATGTGCATGATTTGGTCAAGTAGTGGAAATTGATTTATCTATCTAACAGATTAGTGTCGAATCGACTAATTTATAGTATTCTAT
This sequence comes from Dicycla oo, assembly GCA_948252095.1. Taxonomy (NCBI): domain Eukaryota; kingdom Metazoa; phylum Arthropoda; class Insecta; order Lepidoptera; family Noctuidae; genus Dicycla; species Dicycla oo. The sequence continues at coordinate 7,634,606 of OX411709.1, read as the reverse complement.
ACGAACAGAAGGGATTCAGAAAGATGCCTTTCAGAATCCCTTCTGTTCGTATAAAATCCGTATTATTATTATTATAAAGTCCGTATTATTCTCTCGTGGGAATAAGTGAGGTTTAAGTATATTAGCGCCCGATTATCTGATCACTGCATGGTTATAAGTATATCGAAATTTTCTTCAGCCCATAAATTTTGGCGTCGGTCAAGTAATGTTGGCTTCTTAAATATTCTTTGGTTTCTTAAATATTCTTTTCACGTTTTTAAAATGACGACAACATAAATCAAAAGGCGTTCAGAAGGATAGTCTAACTTAACAAGGTGTCCTATGTCTTCGGCTAATTTGTGTATAAATATTCTACTTGGTGTGTTGGAGTGTTTATATTATAGTTACAAATTATTGCTTTGAAGAATCGTATTATATCTTTTAGGGTTCAGTAGCAGATTCGAATAGGTAGAGTATATTATTATACTCTATTTATTCCGATCTCTGCTTATAAAAGTCTTGCTCACTTTGCTTGTTGGCCATAAGTTCGCTACGGCCGTCTTAATGTTTAGTCAGTAATATTAAAGTATAGCTTAGAAAGTAAATTATTATGATATTGTAAAATATATTGGCCAGGTTCAAACTCTGGGGCATCTGGACTACTACCACCAGCTCTTTTAGCAGTATTATTTTAATCTTGCTTCAGTGTGAGCAATCCCCATCTCAATCGCTTCCCACTGTGAAGGAATATTAAAAATAATACTGCTTACAGGGGGCCTCCGTTACCCTCGGAGCATCACGACACATTACGACTAAGTAAACACTAACCAGCGGATAATTGTTTGTAGGCCCGTTCGAGGCGGTGTGCAAGCGACGAGATCTCGGACTCGGCGTAGTGTCGCTTGTCAGCTAGGCGACGAGCAGCCGTGGTGACACGGGCGACGCTCGGCCGGCCACCACCCGTACAGGCAGCTGCAAACCTGAACAAATACACGGTTTATCCTTACATACTCTTTTTGCTTATTCAATATTTTTATACTATCTTGTCGTACAAACCAGTAGATTATGTGCGTTTATAACTAAGTTATAGCAGAAATATGACCATAATATTATTACTTTTACACAAAATGTCGATCCTTTTATACATTTCGATTGGAGTATAATTCAGTTTGTTTTGTCTACCCTACGTGTTGTTACTAACATAACATCTTGCAGTAAAACAGTAACTGATAATATGGCCTTCACATGTAAGGTCACAGCGTTAAGAATGTGCGTATTAAGAAAAGAGAAGCAAACAGAGACTTGGTACCAACACCAAGTATACCTGGGCGTTAATATAGACACACCAGTTTTAATGTCACAAAGGTATGTCTGCTTGTACTAAGCAAATCCTTTTCTGACACTCGATGTAGCACATTAAGGGAGATGCGCTAAGTAGCTGCACGTAATTCAAATTTTCTTACGTATTTTGCAATTTCAAGTTACCTGTGATAATATTTTTTATGATTTTTTATTATAATTTTAATAATTATAATTATATAAATCAAAATTTTTTACAGTCGTGAATCATACTGTGATCAACATTCAACCATATACTGCTGATTTGCAAGTCGTAAAAAAAAAAACATAAGAAAATTTGAATACTGTGGACTACCCGGCGCTTTTGCCTTAACGGCCTTGCACTGTAGTTACCTGGCGTGTTCTTCCTGCAGCCGCTTAGCGGCGGCGCACGAGCGGCCTATCTCTACGTAAGTGGCCAGGAATGCGGTGCGGTGATTCACGATCCATTCCAACATCTGGGGAAGGTATAACTATTTTTATGAGAGATTTTTGATAATAAGTTTGGCTGAAATGTCACTAATTGGTTTTGAAGGTAAAATCTACCAGATTACTTCCAGTTTGAACCGCCAGGGCTTAGACAGGGAATGTAAATCATTGTATGTATCAAACCACCTTCCGAGTTAATGGACGGTATAGTACGGCACAACTTTGCATAAATTTGAAAATTTGTATTCATTCATTTCAAATATACGAATATATTTGGTTATATGACTTTACAAGTTACTGCATTTGCGACTTTGCGTAAAGATCATTTTCGCCTAAAGCAGTATAAACATTTCGGATGGTAATCGGTTTTACCAATTTTGCCGATGCTACATCTAAGTTGTGTTGTACTGCATAAATATAGAATAGCCATTAGTTTTAACACAGTTTTATCATCATCATCTGCTTAGCCTTTTTCCAACTATTTTAGGGTCGGCTTCCAATCTTATCGGATGCGGCTGAATACCAGTATTTTTCATGGAGCGACTGCCTATTTGACCTCCACAACCCAGTTATTGGGTCGGCCGGGACCACGGCTTAACGTGTTTGCCGAGGCACGGAGGGGTATTGGTATGTAAAGATCACACATCCACGGACCAACCGCGGCAAGCGAGCTTAACCTGATCGACCGACCCGCGCGGCTGTTCTGTTATTACTTAGCCACAAGCCTCCAGTTTTACATATGACAATTAATATAGTTAGACGTAGTTTCAATAAGCGCATTTGTTTGTATGTCCCACTTCCGACCTTAATTTAACAGTTATGATGAAGAAGAGAGACTCGCATAGACCAAGGCAGCATGGCCCAAACGGGAGGAGACATATGCAGTGGGTGGAACAATGCTGCCAATGATGATGATGTGAGGTTAAACTGGTTAAACAAAAGGTTTTATTCTTAAATTTAATAATGAGTCGGTTCTGCGATCTCGCCTGATAGAAAATGTATAAAGTAACTAACCTTTTCGCAGTCCTGTTCAAACAGCCTCAGCTGGAAGCACTGATCGAGCTGCATCTTCTTGTGCTGCCAGAGCTTGTGCGCATGCGCATGAGCTGATCGCACGGCGGTCAGCTGCGCGCGCACTGCACCCGACGAGCCACAGTGAAACGCGGCCTCGCCTCCACTACCGCTAGCCTCGGAGCAGACGGCTTCCGCTGCTTCTAAGCGTTGTAGGACACGTTCGCCTGAATAAATAATTTGTGTTTCAATGTTATGGTCGTTAGCAGACCAACACGCCTGAACTCTTTCACAACCAACCGTGATTCCTTCAAGATAGGACAGTCATTATCACATCACATTGGTTTTTCATAACATGAGGGCGTTAGGAACAACCATTGTTGACGAACAATTTAATCTCCAGTTACCATTACAATGTAAACAGGGTAGTAGATAGTTTCTCCAACAATCGGCTTGATCTGGCAGTATCTTTAGTCTAATCAAACGTCGGCTTGCAGCAAAATATTACTATTGTAACTATGCCACTGCACTGGCCACCTGTTTCTCAGCGAACTTAACTAAATCCCAACATAAACATAAGAGAATGGTATCGATAAAATTGTATTACATTGTGATGCAAAAGTAAATATTGTGGTCTGTTACTATGATATATTAAGTCGGTCAATGCAGTCGCAAATCAAGCAGAAACTCATTGTGGCGGATTTTATAAACCGCAACGAGTCCGAGGCGGCATTCATAAATGACTGAAAGTTGCAGATTGTGTATATTTTTACTAGATTATCGCTTTGCGACAGAACATTTTTGATCAAAGAATAGCGAAGCAAATAATGTTTTAAATGCATTTATGCTACTCACAACATTTTCTTGAGCAAATGCAACTTTCTGTAATCCAGCAAAATATGAAATATGCGAAATTCATTAGACGTCATTACCATTACACATGTAAATGAGGATGGTTTATTCTTTTTAACTGTTTCAACATGAAAAATTAAGTAACGAATCGTCTTAACATTGCTTATCGTCAGCCTAATAACTAATAATAAATACGAAAATAAGTTTGTTTGTTATCTTTTCACGCCTAAACCACTGAAGCGATCATCCTGAAATTTTGCATATACGTCGTCAGGTGTTTAGAAACGGACATAGGGTACCTTTCGTCCCGAAAAAAGTACTGTTCCCGAGGAAAACAACAATAACGTTCTTTATGATAATAGATGGCGCCACGTGTCTTTCGAATCATGATTAAATTATATTATTATAGAAACTTTAGTAGTGTGTTAAGAGTTTTATTTTTATTTAAGTACCTAATACATTTTGTGCCTGTAGAATGTCGATAGACCGGTTTTTCATCCTCCTAACTATAATATTATATACCTAGGTAGATGCGAAAGTAAGTTTGTTTGCTTGATACCTTTTCACGCCCTAAACCACTGAACCGATCATCATAAGATTTTGCATAGGTATACGTTGTCAGAGATATAGAAATAAATATCCACTTTTCATCCACAAAAAAGTACTGCTCCCAAGGGATCCTAACTAATATTATATGCGGAAGTGATTTTGTTTGTTTGTTACGCTTTTACGCTAAAACGGCTAAACGGATTTGGATGAAATTTGGCACATGGGTAGACCATGACCTGGAGAAGGACATATGCTACTTTTTATCCTGAATTGCAGACGAAAACGCGGGCAACAGCTAGTACATATATAAGCTCACGCCTTCTTCCTATGGGGGTACGCAGAAACTACAGAACGCCATGCTTATTGCTTACCTATTAAATAAAATCCTAACTAATATTATGCGAAAGTGAGTTTCTTTGTTTGTTTGTCTGCTTACAATTTGGCACATGAGTATACCATAACCTATATTAGAACATAGGATACTTTTTTATCCTGGTAGTATGTTCAAACGGGATAATTTCCGACGACCACGCAAGTGGAACCGCAGGCAAGGCAAAAGCTATTATATATAGTGTATACCGCAGACGAAAATGGTATCTCTTTCTCTAGGAACTTCAGTATTCTGAATGTCGAAGGCGGCCGTGGGAGCGATCCCCACCCTTTTGCACTAAACTAGTCCTAACAAGTATTAGTTTACTTTGACATAAAGACTGTAACAACAATTAACTTTAGAAAAATATACAAATGGTAACGCTACTGTACCAGGCTGTTCAGAGTACCACAAACAATCGAAACACATCACTAACACTAATATTCATAACACGACACCCTTCAGTGTACCACTACAGCATGTGCGTGCGCAGACACACCGCGCTGAAGCCTGAGGTTAAACAACAACTTGACCACCTGTTCTGCCTGCCAGCCCGCCGCTCAACCGTGACAAACGTTATATGAATCAAAAATAAACAGACAAGCAATTCCGCAATTTAACGTTTTCTAATGCACTTTATAATTTATTATGTGCATACTTTAAACGTATATGGATACGTAATTATGCGATCGATGATGCATTATAAACGCATTTAACACTTCTAACTATTTGATTATCGACTTTAATTAACCCTTTGAAATTACGTCTGAAGCTGAAAACTGAACAGGTAATAGTTGCGAAATTGATTATTATGGCAGGTCAAGTAGTGTTTCTGCATGATTATGATTAAATTAGGAGTATTCAATTACCTTGCCCCTCGAGTTCATCGACAGGGACCTTAGCGAGCCGTTTGCTGATGTCTGCGTGCGCGTCAATAGCTCTCCTTGCGCCCGTGACGTCATCGGCGAAGTCTGCCCTAGCGACATCTTCTTGCAGGTCATCGAGCCTGTCTAGCAGCTCACCAGCTTGCCACATTAGCTCCTCCAAAGCCTACAAACAACACCCCGTGTAAGATTTATTACAATAAAACACAGATTCAGGGATTTGTCATACATATAAGCTGAACTTAATAAAGGACCGACACAAACGGGAGGTTCACTTAGGTAGGACTTCTTCACTCTCTGAATAAGGGTATCCAACTAACAATAGTCAGACACCGCATTATTTACTTCCCGCTTACTAAGTTACGAGGAGTGGTGGCGAGTGGAATGGATAGCAGAAACATTTCACCAAATCGCCGACCACGTACCAATGTACGTTTCGTAGAAATGTATAAATCAATATTTATACTTTTCGGAAGTATTTACGTTGACTGTTTCTATCATTACAATAGTTAGCACATCCGTTGTACAGCTCCGCTAAACGTTGAAATGCAGACAGGTAGGTACTGTTTTAAGTGCTACTTACTTTCCAGGTTGTGCGCCTCGTAAATCGAGGAAGCATAGTTATAATTTGTGTATTTATACACACGCTCCAAAACAGTTTCACCAACGCGATGATCATGACGTCATTTGTGTCTGAGTGTGCGTCAGCGCACGTATGGCGCATACCGAAAGGTGTGGGCAATATGGGAAGTACGATAGCATTACTCACAATCTTCAACAACGAATTCCTGTAATTGTACAATTTAGACTACCGAATAATTATAGAATATGCTTACCAGTCTAAGGTCTATCCATTGCGCGTGATCATATTGCAGTGTACCTTCTAAATCGGGTGTAAGTTGCGAAATATCTATCACTTTAGGCAGTGCTTCTAAGCTAATCATTGTCGTCTGAAAGAGAATTCATATTATCAAATAACAATAAATTATTTTTGTACTTAAATGTTGAAAAAAAGGATTTGGTCTTCTTTTTTTTTTTGTCAATTATTTTGCTTCATAAGTAAGGTTTACCTCAAACTTGTACTTATGTGCTCCTATGGTTGTGCGTTGCTTTTGCCAAAAATTGTCAGGTTTAACTACCAGTGCCTGATGGACGGATGAAGGGAAGTGTTCTTGCAGAACTTTTAGGATTGGTTTAATTGCTGCCCATGCTGAACCTCTCATATCAATCAATATTGTGAATCCATGTGATCTCACCGAATCACTAAAACAAAGTAAAAATTATGTAACAATTTACATAATATAATAATAAAAGAAAATAACCAAAGACATTTCATACCAAACATGTAATTTCCGGTGAATAGCTTTAATTTATGTGGATTTCGACTAATGTATTATTATTAGTATTCCAAATATTAATGGACCACCTTTAGAAATATTAATGTCAATACCTATCATAAATATTGTCTGTGTATGTGGAGTACGGTACTTGAGCAACAATAGTACTTGTTACAACATATTAAGCTGAATGGAATATTTACTAACCACATGAAAGCTAACACACTGTACACAATTTCTTTGAAGTAGACTAGTATGTTGAGCCCTATTGTTCGAGCGTCATGTTAATTAATGAAATTACCCATTATTCGCCTTCTACTAGGAAACACTCTGGATTGATACTGCAGCAATGTCGAGATTACCTTGAGTAACAAATCAATAGCTCTTAACTCGGTACCATGTTACCCTCAGAACTCCCAACAAAAATAGAATTCATGAGACCTAGCTGCTTGACACTGTCTGCTCTATTGACCTAGATCAAAATAAGCAGAATGGTAACCCAATTATTGTAACATTCCATTTTTAGTACAGACATCTGTAAGCTTATTCAGACCATGCCTGGTTTAATAGGTGGATAAAATAAAAAACAATTACACAATAGGTAAGAAAAATAAACAAAAACACAAGTATAAGGTCGCATCCTAACTAAAAGAGACTGTCGCGCGAGTACGCGATCTTCGCGCTCGTTTATATAAATATGATTAAATGACATACTCGCGTGTCCTATCAAGTCGCGTATGTACGTCGTTATTCAGGTAAACGATAATAGCGTAATCGCGCGACATTCGCTTTCGGTTAGGACGCAGGGTTAGGCTTGGTTAGGCTTTTCTATTGGAAACGAAAGTGTCAGAGTGGAGACTGCGTATTTTTTAACCTGCACATGCAGTGATTGTTTCAAAGAGCCAACATCAACCATCTTGACGCGGCGTACGGCAATTCACTCTGTGCGGCCGATAACAAAAACAATGTAATATTTACCCAGGAATACTGATCAAGTAGTGCAGCAAACGCCTATAGTCATCTGGCGCTACCCTGTCTCGCCTGGAATTCGCCGGGAACCATATAATAGGCCCCCCACGGCGGTCGCGGCCGCCGGGCAGGGCCGCTACCCGCTCCTGGAGTAGCGGGAGCACGTCCAGGGCGCGTGCCCCAGCCTCCATCGCTGCCCCTACTCAGTGACCACTCTGAAGATGCCTGAGTGAAATAAAAAATACATGTTACTTTTTGCAAAAGATTTCTGCTCTGCTGGGGCAGATAATAGCAGATGCTGGCTTGAGTAAAATTATGGTAGCAGTACCAACTATAAAAACTAGTGAGGTAAATTTTGAACAAGACACACTAGAAAATAAATGTAATATATATTTAGATATTTTAAACAATAAATATGGTTACAATATATATAGTTATAATATAAGTGCAGAAAAAATATAAAATGAATAAAAGAGCCCAAAACAGCACTGACACCATTATGTCAGTTTTGATAATTTATGGTGTGAACATTAAATTACATACTTACACACCAACGGATTAGCTCAAGAGCACAAGAAACTCAATGCTTACTTGAAAGGAGTCCATGCTACAACATTTGTTATTCTTGAACAAAACACATTAGCAAGTTATGATTGACTGCCATTGCACATGCAAAGAATACAAATAATAACAGCTTGCTACCTATTGCATTAGTTACAATGCACTGCACTTGATTTATAAAATATTATTTACTATTTAATATTGTTTACTTGAAATGGCTGGTGGCCTCCAATTTTTTCGTCTTTTTATCTTGATTCTTTCTCAAATGTCATAAAAACGTATATTAAGTTTGTAATAATTTCTACACTTCCTTGCTTAAAGAATAGTTGATAGTTTTAAAGTTTTATTACTACTACATTAAAGTTCATAATTATTATTCTACTGAACACAAGCCAGCATCAGTGTTGTGTTAATAAACAGAAAGCAACATAATTTATGATATAAATAAATATAATAAAGGATGCACATCCATTCTATTAGCCTTACTTATCAGGATTCCTAACAATTAATGTTTGTAAAAGTCTAATTGGCTCGATTATCCAACATGGTTATCAAATTAATGAGTAAATTTAAATAGTTGACCTACAATGATTCACGGCCATACTTTGTGATAAGTGAAACAAAATAATTGGTTACTTCCACTACTAGACAAAGTTGCCTTGGGGAATATTCAAAGTGTTTGTACAAGAACAGATGTAAGGAAAATGCTCCAATAATAACATTTGAGTCCAGTTATTATCAACATACTTGCACTTATAAAAATATTAATATCTAAACTAACAATGTGCTTGTTTCTCGAAATAGAATTCTTAAGTTGAGGCAGTATAATCAAGTGACCACAGCTTTTTTTTATTTTGTAATTATTTATGAAGTCGGAGAACAAACACAATGATGCCAATTATTTACCTTTCTGTATCTTTTTAGAATAATTTGTTTAGAAATAATAAATTATAACAATATCAATAAGCAGTAAATTAAAATTGTGAACTACAGTTTAATAAAATTTGTTACTTAAAATAAAAAGAAAACTGATATTTCCGAGCCTGTACATGATATTATTTTATTACAAAGATATAATATCATAAACCGTAATGGTTAGTTTATCCAAATTGGTCAAATAACTCAGCCTATCACAATCTACTGTTGGACATTTAAAATTGTCTGAATGCCCTATAATAAGTCTTTCACCAAATAAAAGAGTACTACACTTCTGAAAAACTAATTAATCTAAATTTAAAAATTGAGCTTATGTTTAGGTGAAACATTAAAGTGAGCACAGCAACTATTGAAATCAATTCTGTAATCAAAATGTAAACTATATTTACTTACTAGCAATTTTTCATCAGCTAGTAATTGATGATACTGAGATGTATCATAATTACTTTGAGGTTCTTTCATCATTGCACACCAGTTCCATGATAGATGCAGCTATTTAACTTATTGAACTTAGAAATTAATTTGTGAAATACACACTGTGCTAAAACCCATAACTGAGTAAACTGTACGTCCGATTGTAAGAACACAAGTGACTAAAAAAAACTTAAGTTCTTTGTAAAGCTTACGTCCAACGCCAAGGCTCGCGGTGCTTGTAATGTGTAAAATTATGAAAGAACATGCTCAAACTTTCAATGCCCTGTGCTCAATAGTTTCGATTGTAAATCAATTCTGTACTGTATGACTCGTAACATATATACGATAAATTTTAATAAACGTTGGTGACAAATTGTTGCAGATATTATATAGCTAGCTATGTCACAACAAATAACCTCAGCCATCAATTTGAACTAACCGTGGTGACTCAAAGCTGCTCGTTAGTCAGATATAAAAGGTTCGGCACGCATTATTGTCACTGTTGTTTCATGTAGTATAACATTCGTAAAAAAAATATTCATTACTGTCCTTAATCTTATTAAAAACACAAAAGCTGTACGAAACTACGAAACTGACAAACCGTGGAACATCAACCACTACAAATCAGAATCACAATGGATGGCGCGCCAGGGCTGTTCAAACTTCAAAAAACCGGTACAAAGTAACGGATTTGTACTAAAAGACATATCGATAAAAAAAAATTATCAAATAAAATAAGTAGTTTATATGTAAATCAATAATTTAAAAGTTTACATCGTTTATTGTGACAATAAACATAATGAGGAGCCATACTCAAAGCTGTGTGTAGATGTCGCTGTAGTCGACTGTACCTTGTTAACCTTTCGTGACAGTAGCGTGACTGCTATTTATGAGATTTTAAAGTGTAATTCGACTATAATATTATTAAATGTACGCGTTAATAACTGTGTCTCAACTAAAAGTTGAACTCCGTAAAAGGAACGCAGCAACTACCTGCAAAAAGGCCGATTTGATTGAAAGGAAAATACTTAAAATATTTGAGGTTATGATAGTTTTTTTCTTTAAATGTGGTAGGTAATACAATGGTGGTATGAATAAAATATTCTTGGGCGATGACACATTTCGCCATATTTTGGCATGCAAATATTAACAGTAGGTGCTTATTTATATAAGCAATTATATATACCAACAGTTGAAAACATTAAATTATTAAAAGCAAATCAAACTAATACAAACAGCTAATAAAAGAGATATTCATTGGGCACAACATAAAAAAAATAACCGAACAAAATTATACCTACAATCACAGATTTCAATAATATTCATTATCCTAAGTCTTGTCTACAATGCATTCCTGTAATGATAGGACCGACAAGAAGTTTTTTTTAGAAATTCACCTATTGAATGAAAACTATGTGAATTGAGCCACTTTTTTAGTACTACGCAGAATTTGCTGTAAGGAAGATCAGTTATAAAATTTGGAATGGAATTATACATAAGGGGCGCCATATATACGCAACTGCGTCGGAATAGTTCGATCCTAGGAACAGGCATTTTTAATAGATATTGTGTGGCTTTTCGTTTATTTGTACTATTAGTATGTCCAAAAAGTGAAAAAAATATTTTTAATCTTAGCGACATCATATATGTAAAGTGTGAGTCTTTATAATGTGCACTATGGGGAAACTATGCTTAATTTTATCGACGGAAAAATATTTTAAAAAATCAAAAAATTAAATTAAACTTTTTATAGCATTTTTTAAATTCTTGTCCGCTTCTGTGACCTCTGTGTAAACAAAACGGTATAACTTTTAAAGTAAACGATCTATCACAATGAAACAAACTCAGTTATGATTAAAAATAACAGGGCGTCCTCATAAAATAAAAGTTAAATAAAAATCTGCCCTCAATTGAGAATTAAGGTGTTTTCTCAACAAAAATCTGGTACCTTTTTCATAAATTTTTAAAATAATTATAAAATCTCAATAAAACCCCCTATTACCTACATTTATTTATTACTTTAAATTATTATACATCGTATTAACTTTCTAAAAGTAAAAATACCACGTTTATGACTCAATCACAAAGTTTCCTATCAGCTGTTAAAGAAAGGCCTTGCACACTGCTACGTACAAAAATACTTCAGCAGGCAGACAATAAATAAAAATGATTTAATTTTTTTTAATATTTTTCCTTAGATAAAATTAAGCATAGTTCCCCTCATTTCGATATGTGCTCATTATAAAGACTCATACTGTAAATAAACGCAAGGGACTGTGAGAAGGTTGTATGATTTATACACTGGTCTGCAGGACCGACAGAACTCTAGAAACAGAAGAGTTTCCCCAGAAAATGATACCATATCGGATAACGGAGCAAACCTAAGCGTGATAAACCATTAACGCAGTTGGTCTGGCTGTTTCATTTTTAACTTTCTTTAATGCAAAAACAAACCTATTGATTTTCATACATATTTCATCAATATGCTCCTTCCAGGTGAAATGTTCATCAAGTGTTATATCAAGAAATTTTGTTTTATGTAATTGTTCTACTGTTTGATCTCTATGCGATATTTTAAAGTGGGTATATTTACTTTTCTGCGTTTTGACATTGATTATTTTAGTTTTTTCTATGTTAACTTTCAAGGCGTTGTTATCTAAGTAGTAACTTTTAACAAAGTGTTATTAATGTCAGACCCGTATGATTCTTTTTTTTACAATCAAGGAAAACCGTTGTGTCATCAGCAAACAGAACACAATTCTGTTCTATAGCTTGAGAGAGATCGTTAACATATATAAGGAACAGTAGTGGCCCTAAGATGCTTCGCTGTGGAACTCCGAAGTAATTTTGTCGGGGTTGGGAGTTAAAGTCGGTGATAATATTTTGTGATTCTTGTGACCTGGGTTCTATTTGATAGTAGATTAGTTGATGTTGTTTAGGATCGATTTCACTAAGTTAAAAGCTGCCAATGAGGTGGATTTGTTTTTTCTAAATCCATATTGTACTGTTTTGCAAGCACATTAAACTTATCTAAGAAAGAGAGAAGTCTCTTGTACATTACTCTTTCAAAGACTTTTGATAGAATTGGTGTCAGCGCAATAGGTCGAAAGATATTTTTGCCTGTTTTAGATCCCTTTTTGTGCATCGGTTTTATTATAGATATTTTAAGTTTTTCTGGGAAGCAGCCTTGTTCTAATATGAAGGAGGTTCTGCGATGTATTGAGCGATTTGTTTTAGAAGATCTGTAGATATATCATCATAGACAGACGATTGAGTGTTTTTCAATGTTTTTATGATGCAAAAAATTTCAGCAGGATTAGTAGGTCTTAAAAATATGCTGTTGTCGTTGCTTTTAATATTTAGGTCGTAAGAATTGTTTTATATGGTTGCGTTATTTTCAACAGTGTCTATAAAGAAGTTGTTAAATAGGTTTGCGATATCCAAGCCTGATATTAACAGACAGGCAATACAGGAATATTTTGAAAACTAAGTACCTACGTATATTGAGTGAATAAATCTTTAGGAGACTTCTTTACTACATGGATTAGCTAATATAGTATATTTTATTTTATTATATTTCATATTTTATTGTTACCGCTGGGGTGCCAGCTGTTTTAGAACACAAAGGCTTGCGGCGCGAAGATGGGAAGAGGCCAGACGGAATGACCATAATGCCTTGGAAGTTTGGACCTTTGGTGTGGGATGCAACCTGTGTCGACACCCTCGCGCATTCCCATCTTCTTAGCACGGCGGGCTGTGCTGGGGCGGCTGCTGCAGGAGTAGAAAACCTCAAACGGCGCAAATATAGCAACCTTATTGAGAGCTATATGTTTGAGCCGTTTAGAGTTGAAACACTAGGGCCTTGGGGTCCGAGTGCTCATCGTGTATTTCGGAACATCGCCAAGCGGTTGTTCAACTCTTCACGGGACCAGAGGGTTGGCCTATATTTAGCCCAAAGAATCAGCATTGCCATCTAACGTGGCAATGCCCTATGAGCTCTTCCCATTTTTATTTTTTTATATACAAGATATCACTAGTGTTAGTTTGTATATATAATATGAATAAATGACGTTGGATTAAAAAAAAAGATACTTTATGACACATTTATTTTGACGACAATAATTTTATTATATTAGATAATAATCTTGATTATTTTGTTTTATAGATATAGTACCCAGCCTAAAGAACAGCTTCTTTACTAAACTAATCCTCTTCTGTGAAATTCGCAGCAGACAATCGTGCAGTACTACTAGCCTTAAAGTATTTTGACAGGCCAGTTAGCGTGGTTGGTTAAGATACCACCTATCACGCCACAGGTCGTGGGTTCGATTCCCATCCAGGACAAACATTTGTGTGCATGAAAATGTTTGTTTGTTACGAGTCTGGGTGTAATTATCTATATAAGTATGTATTTACAAAAAAAAAAGTAGTAGATGTAGTATATCAGTTATCTGGTCTCCATAGTACAAGCTCTGCATAGTTTGGGACCAGATGACTGTGTGTGAAAATGTCCCAGGATATTATTATTATTATTATTTAATACGTAACGCCAATTCCCATTGTTTACTGCCCTTACTTTCCTTAGGAAACAAATTTACCTACTCCTTGGTTTTTACAAGATAGCACACTACTTTAAGGCATTTTGGACAAAATTACGGAAAATAGAAAAGCTAAACTTAGTAGATTGCAAAAATCCATACGATTTGACAGCTTATATATCAAAACAAGGCACAGTCGATTGTGCGCCATCTATCGTGATAAAAAGTTAGTTTTCTTCCCCATTTAATCAGAATGGATATAATTTGATACTCCAACAAGGTAAAACCCTGACGTCTTTTGTCACGGATGTCAGTAGTATCAGTACTTGGCTCACAGAAAATGTCCAATAACATTTGAAACATTGAACGTAATCTCACTGAAATATGCAGCATTGTGTTATATTCAGTGGCAATAACAATAGTAGGTAATCATTCCGTCTATATCATTCCAGATTCTGGAGATTCTCTGATAACTTTCTGAGGTAGAAGATCCAACTTGGTATCACCAGTTTCATGCTACTAAGGTATGCCGAACTTTAAATTACGTTCGAATGGTGCAGGTTAAGTTTTAAAGGTGAACAACAAAAATACTATGTAAAAATTGGCTACTTGACTTCTATTATTAGAATAAAATAGCTGTATAGTTCGCGTCAAAAAGCCTTGCCTCTCTGAAACCAGGCTTTCCGATGCGCATGGCATGGCGCACTGCTGTTTTAGTATAGATATTGACTACTGCGCAGTCTTCAACTTTCGCACTTCAGAGCGGCAAACTTACATGACGTATGACGTGAGTTATAAGTAAATACCTGCTGACCAGATCCACTTTTGAGCCACACAGTTGGCTTCAGTTCAGCTTTTAACTGATATACTGTACTCGTTTAATATATAATATTATACATATATATTAATACTCCAAACAACCAACTACAGTACCTCATTGTGACTCCTCGATGGTGGAGATCGCAGTTCACATGAAAGAGGTCCGAAGAATATTGTGCAGTCTAGACGTGAACAAGGCCAGCAGGCCTGACGGCATTCCAGTGAGTGTTGAGACAGTGTGCTCTGAACTGTCTCCTGTGTTGACACGTTTGTTCCGCCTCTCTCTTGATAAAAGAATGGTGCCTCCTCTCAACATAGTCGCGCGCTGGCAGCAGTGAACGAGGGGTGCGGGGTCAGCGGCGAGTCACCCGGCCGAGCAGCTGAGCGCAGTCCAGCCCGCGCGCGTGGTGCGCTTACGCGTCTTTTTTATTCACATTTTTAACCGACTTCAAAAAGGAGGAGGTTCTCAATTCGTTTGTATGGTTTTTTTTGTATGTTTGTTACGCGATTACTCAAAGACGGATGAACCGATATGGAAAATTCATTCTTTGTTTGAAAGGGTATACTTCCGAGGTGGTCCCATATAAATTTTATTAACTTTGCTTGGGAAGTTTTTGAGTTAGCTTCAATAATGCGTATATTTCCCACTTATTTTATGTGGATGATGTGATGATGTAATAATTTCCTATCCGTGTTATTTACATGGCTATATCTACAATTATTGTGCTCAATTATGTATTCGAATTTGTGTGGGGTAGGTTCCACAACTAAAAAGTGAAAAATAAAAACTTTTTAGCAAAAAATAAAACCGACTTCCAAAACAAAATACTACAAAGTGAAAAATAACTTTAATTTCGGAAGTCGGTGGCAAAAAACGAAAATACAAAACCAAAGACACCGACTACCGAAATTAAAGTTATTTTTCACTTTGTACAAATTACAAATTACCAAAACATTTGTTTTAAAGGATTGGCGGCATACAGAATACGCTCTTACGAAGTAACGCAGTTCTAGATCTCGGGATGCAATGTTTGCTCTATTTTGAATAACTTTATCTGACAATAGAGGAAATAGCTTTGGGTTCATTTTGATAAACATAACAGTTTCAAAAATGTATGTACAGACGCCAGCATATCAAGCTACTACAATCTGTCAAGTTTCTTTAATAGATTTTCAACTTTATCACTAAAGCATTAGGTTCAAGGTTGATTGGGAAAATTTGACAGTTTCGGGTAGCTTGACCTGCTGGCGTCTGTACATACATAGATGGATGGGTCAAAATCTTGTATTTTTTAAACAATGGCTTGCAACTGTCAGTGACTTGAAGTCGAACATAGTTCTTAGACACCTCTTCTGGGTTTTAAAGTGAACATTCTTGTTTGTGGAGATTCCCCAAAAATAACTCCGCATCTTAAATTAGACGATACCAAACCATGATAGGCTGTTAGTAGTAAGCCAACATTTAGCATTGGGGCTAATTTAAATAGTGCATAATGTGGAATTACATTTCTTTTTGTAAAAGGCTACTGTATGTGCTTTCCAATCTAATTTACTGTACATAGTTACATCTAGAAATTAGGCTGTGTCAACTTTGTTTATATGTTTATCACAATAGTTAGCATTTACATTAGGAATGATTGAATGAATGATCTTTGGTGAATTGCATAATGTTTGTTTTAGCAATATTAATTTTAAGATTGTTGTTTTGCAATCGTTTTATCATAGATTCTATTAAATTATTAATGTCATTTTGGTATGTATCATTGGCAAATAAAGTATTGACTACCAATACGTTTAGGTAGGTCAATAAATAATGATGAACCAACAACAGCTAAGAACCTTTTTCTATTTAAAGGATAAAAAAAAATCGAATCTAGACATCAAGATACTCCGAGATACTCACTATAGCCTTTCTAATAAAATCGTACACCAGTATGGTCCATCATTGCTTAGAATTTACGGTTATTGCCGAAATACCGATTCAATACCCACTTCCCTGGCTCCGAGTGTTTATTGATTTTTTGACGTTACTGCAAACTTCGTTTGAATTCGTTTGAACCAGGAATTCTGGACGATTTGAATTAATAAAATAACTTTATTTTATGGAATATGTGTAAAACAAACAGAATGCGTTTACTAGTGCGTCAGGTATATTATTAAAAATATGACTAAATTATAAATATACAGTTGCATTACATACATACCCAATAGATCAATATTATACTGCAATGTACACAGTGAAAATCTGATTGCGAAAAAAGATGTATTTGTTACATTAAATTCTGCCCAAAATGTTGTGTTGTTTAGTTTTAGATTGGACAGCTTTTGCGAATTTTAGTGAAGAAACAAAAATATTGCTTGCTCCTGTACTAGACTATTCATTATTCCATGACTAACAACATAGTTAAAAATTGCTTGCAAAAAGTCCAGTAAAATAATTTGATATCACACATCCATGAAAATGGGAAAACAAGTGTATTTGGATTTGTCCTCAGATGATCATGTGATATTAATCTTTAATAATTTTATGTGATTAATCACTTAAATTATTAATTCCAAGCCTATTTCTGCTAAAGCATTTAGGCTTTTCATTAAAATAAAATAAGAACGGATGTTTTGCAAAAAAGACTGATTGACCATTACCGCTGTAAAAACCACATATTCAAAGCTGGCTTTACAAATGTTTATTTATGGCTCAGCAAATTAAAAAAACTTAGTTGTAATGCGACTGTGTTCTGTGCGAAACAAAAATAAATTGTCTAACCTAGCTATTGATTTCAACGTGATGCACAATGATAAAATTGCAGAAGTAAAAAGATATAACCACCATGGCTCTAAGGATGCAAGTGCCGGAGTTAAGATGTATGGAACCTGAGAACTATAAAAAATCTTTTCGAGCACTATGTTGGAGTGGCACCAAGTAAGTGTATTTTATTTTGTATTCTAGAGAATCTCACTATAAATATGTATATATATTTATATTGTTGCACAACAAAGGGAACATTTATTGAATCCTTTGATGGTTGAATATATGCTTAACAACACCAAACTAGAATCAGTAAGAAATCAAAGATCTAGGAGTTACAATAAACAGTAAACTGCAATTCTCATCTCACATTGATACCGTAGTTAAAAAATCTGCTCAGATGCTTGGTTTATATATACGTAACACCAACTGTTTCAGGCAACCCTAAACTAAGATGCTCCTATTCAAAACACTAGTAAGAAGTTACTTAGAATACACATGTACAGCGTGGAGCCTGTCTTATGTTCACTCTCGACACATTGAAAATACAACATATCGCACCTTGATAACAAAAGTGGCATTATCAAAACTATGTTTTCTAAATAACTCCATAATTTACTGGCATATTTTCAGTATATACAAAACTTGAAGTAAGAAATAAAAGACTGCAAGTCTTTTATTTCAGTTATTTGCTAAGATATTGACCAAAATGCTGCGTCAAAAAGCTTTAAATGGACATACAGAAAAATTTTAATTTTTGTATAACGCCACTTTTGTTTTCAAGGTGCGATATATGTTCACAGGCTCCTTGGCGTTTAGCACTCGTGGTATTTCTCATAGATGCCCATATACCCATCGACTTTCTTTCTTCAAAATGACCTCTCCGTAACCGTCTAGTAATGTTTAGTATTTCATTTTCGCTCAAAATTGTTAACGGAAAGATTGATTGTAGTCACCTCCTAGCAGATGTTTCCATCACAGTTCCACATAAGAGACCCCGCACTATCCTAACTAACACATTTTGGGAGGGACGGTGCGGGGCTTTTTGTAAAAGGGTCGAAATTTGTTTTTTCGTGTAAAAAAATATTTTTTTTCAACTTCAACTTTGAATTCTTTCGTTAATTTTTAATGTAACATGCAAGAAAACGGAAACAAACCACTATTTGTTTTTTTTCTTTGTGAAAAAAAGTTGATTTTTTTTGGCATTTTCAACACTATTTTTAACCGACTTCCAAAAGGAGGAGGTTATCAATTCGTCCGTATGTTTTTTTTTTTTTTTTTGTATGTTTGTTCCGCGATTACTCAAAGACGCATGGACCGATTTAGAAAATTCTTTTTTTGTTTGATAGGGTATACTTCCGAGGTGGTCCCATATAAATTTTATTAACTTTGCTTGGGAAGTTTTTGAGTTAGCTTCAATAATGCGTATATTTCCCCCTTATTTTATGTGGATGATGTGATGGTGTTTTAATAACTTCCTATCACTGTTATTTACATGGCTATACTTACAATTATTGTGCTCAATTATATATTCGAATTAGTGTGGGGTAGGTTCCACAACTAAAAAGTGAAAAATAAAAACTTTTTAGCAAAAAATAAAACCGACTTCCAAAACAAAACACTACAAAGTGAAAAATAACTTTAATTTCGGAAGTCGGTGGCAAAAAACGAAAATACAAAACCAAAGACACCGACTACCGAAATTAAAGTTATTTTTCACTTTGTAGTGTTTTGTTTTGGAAGTCGGTTTTATTTTTTGCTAAAAAGTTTTTTTTTTTAAATTATAATTTATTTTGTTTTATGTTGTAGGTATTCAATTTTGACTTTGTTGAAATTTTAAATTTTACTTTTAGATTACGAGTATAAACAGCTTCTGTCCAATGTCTTTTTCCTTTAAATGTTATGTACACCTATAATGTGTATATTTATTAGCAGTAATACCTCTACTAAATAAGCTAAACTAATGTTGAATGTATATGCTGTTGATCTTCTTTAATAAATAAATAAATGACTACATTTGTTGTTTGCGTAGTTGTGACAGCTAATTATTGTTCAATGTTTGGATGGCATAGGTGGACTATTGACATCAAACAAACAAAAATGGCTGGAGATTGGACTGATCGTCATAAATTAGTAATAGGTAGCAGCAATAATAAGATTCAGTTTTTGTCAAGAGTAAATATCATAGTCAATTAACACAAAAAAATCGGGCCAAGTGCGTGCCAGACTACGCTCAATGAAGGGTTCCGTAGTTGGGTTGAATCCCGAGAACAAACTTAACATTGTAGAAAAACATGTTCTCTCATACATTCCAACTGCAAATGTGAGTTTGTATGCACAATATTGAGAGATTTACCATGTTGTTTTAAGACCATAGAGTTCTTATAAGTTTTCCTGTAATCTATAGGTAATGAACTATTTTCTATATTTTTTTCAAAATTTTAGGCTCATTACTTTCGCAGATAAAGGGGGGGCGGGAATGGTCATTTTCATCTACTTTCTCAAATAACTTTAAAATGATGTATTTGAAAAATAACGTTAATTTCGGAAGTCCGTGGAAAAAACTAAAAGACACAGGCTTCCGAAATTAAAGTTATTTTTCACTTTGCAGTGTTTATTTTTGAAAAAAAAAATACTTTACATGTAGTGTTTATTTTGGAAAAAAAAATACTTTACATGTTAAGTGTAATGTGTAGCACACTAGCTGTGCCCGCCGACTTTCTTAGCGCACTAACACGCGCAATAACAGCCACATTTTAATAAAACTCCGAAAACCCGCTGCGATTGATCGGACGCCCGCGCTTTTTGTTCAAAATTTCATGGGTTTAAATTTTTTTGAGCGGAACCCTAATTATTTATTTAAAATAAAAGTAGCCTAAGTTACTCCTTATAACATCAGCTATCTGCCAGTGAAAAGTCCCGTCAAAATAGGTCCATATTTTTTTTGCCGTTCTTTAAGTACCTACTTTCATAAGTACTTACATGATAAAAAGCTATTATTTTGACATTACAAACAGACATTCAGTTTTACTTATTTGTATAGATAGGCATTTTAAGTACTTTGCCAATTTTTTATGGAAAAATATGGACGATTCGACGTAATACCTACTGTAAATTTTCGTGACCGGTAGCAACAGCATCGGTTAGCAGTGGTAGATGTGGTAAGTTAGCAGAGGAAATTATTCGTTTAAGTTACAGTCTACAACGAAAGTGTCAAAGGAAAAAAAACCGGCCAAGTGCGTGTCGGGCCACGCAAAGTGTAGGGTTCCGTAGTAGCCCGTTATCAAAATATAGTACAATTCTGTTGTTCTTTATTCTGAATATAAGTAATGGTAAAGATATTAGGAGTTAATGGTTATAATAACAACAAAATATATGACAAGGGTGTCTAGAGTAAAATAAAACTTTAACACATAACTTAACCACGGAGGTTACCTTGCAAAATCTTACCACCGCGATTTACAAAAGTGATGTCACGGCACAACGCCATCTGTTATCGAATAGCAATACTAAACTAATGACAAAATGTTGATTTTCGAAGATAATTATTTAAACAGATTAGACATTAACTAATAATAACCACTTTCTTCCTGTTAAAGCTACAAAATAATAGTAAGATTGCTGCCAAGTTATTATTTCAATTCGCAAAATTGTAACTCGAAAATTATACAAAGTTCGTTTGTGACTTCTATAGGTACTCGAATGAAAACGTAATTCGTTCAGCGCCATCTAGCGGCAGTATTGTGAAACTTATGATAATTTATTATGGTTTTTTTATTTCATACTTTGTTTTTCAATGCAAGTCTTTACCCGTTATAAACAAGCAACTTCTTCATCTTAGCCACTTTAAAGTATTAATGCTAAGGATTTTGGTATTTGGTACAAAATTATGCAACACCCAAGTTCAACGACTGTTACTGCTGAACTAATAAGGTTATCTATCTTAACCGCTATAATTTTCCTTTAAAGTTCATGAAATGCACTATCATCGCGAATTTTTCCAGATTTTTCAAGCCAGCAGTATAGCTGTTAGAGGGAGGGGGGGGGAGATGCCCTACTGGAACAAAAAATTTGCACTAAAGTTTAATATTTCGTTAATGGAGCATTCAATCGATAAATAATTTTAACAACCCCAAAGTAATTTTAGAAGACCTATTCAATGATACCCCACACGAAAAAAATATTCATCCCCACTTCCCATGTTACCCTAATAAAAAAAATATTTTCCAAAATTTTATTTTACCACTTTGTCGGCGTAATTGATATATATACACACTCCTACAAAATTACAGCCTTTTAGTACTAACGGTCTCTTAGCAAAACCTCGGACAGACAGACAGACGGACATGACGAAACTATAAGGGTTCCTTGTCAGAACTACGGAACCCTAAAAAGAAGCGCTTATAAAGTAATTTAAGTTCATATTTGCATGCAAGCTATGACCCGCTCCAAGTGCGCGCGGAGTTGACCGTGTTCCATGATGTCTAGGTCCTAAGTTCATCCATACATCTCTTCCATGGAATTCGTGGAAGATTAGGTCACAACGACGCCGCGGTAAGCGAAAACCTGGTGATAACTTGTGAAATTGTACAAAAAATATCGCGTTTGGCAGCGAAACCGCAGCGGTAAGTGTCAGTGTGTTAACGGCCTAACGTCGTAAAATCGTTTAGCGAGATCTCTAATGCTCTGACTCAGAGCGTCTAAATTTGACATAACTCCTGTATTCTCGGAAAGGATAGGCAGAGGTGTATAGTAAATGTAATAGGAAGAAGGTCTACTGACATTAATCAGGCACAAATCCAGAATCCAGGCTGATAGTCGGAAAACCCCAGTAGGTAATTAAATATCAGTAAAAGGGCCTATGACACGATTTCTCGGGCTCTGTCTATCGTGTGCCCGCCTCTAATCACTCTTCGGACTCTTGACTCTCTGTTTCTTATTACACTACCCTGGCCCTGCGGGGAGGGCCCGAGTAATCGTGTAATGTAATAGGACTTTTTTACGGATCAGTCATGGGTTTGCGCCGATATTGAAAAGCTAGGTGCTGATCGGAATCACTACACATTTATTAGTGATGCGCAAGGGTGTAAGAGATGGCTCGACCACTGTGTGGTATCTTTGTCGGCGTGGGACACTGTTGTAGATGTAGGCATTAAAGAGGATGTATATAATTCTGATCATTTGCCCATCTATATTATATGTGATTTGAGTATAGTAAGGTCAAAACTGGTGACTCAGACTGTACTCCGAAGTGAGATTGTATGGGGTGAACGAAACGGTTCTGAAATTGCCAGGTACCGGTTTTTGTGCAATAGTAAATTGCGAGACATTGATTTCCCCCAAGAATTCACGGAGTGCACTCATGGGTCATGCAATCTGGCTGAACATAAAATTATATTGGATAAGTTGTATGATCGGATTGTGAATGTTCTGTGTGAGGCAACTGAACAATCTAAGGAGACGAGTGACTATAGGCCTCAGATATAATATCGGCCTCTGTATGGCTGGAATAAACATGTACGGGAAGTTCACAGCGAGGCTAGGCTTAAACTTAAAACCTGGGTAGAACACAAACGACCGACCAGGATTACATTTTTGAGCAAATGCGAGAGAATCGTAAAATATTCAAAAGTCGCTTGAAATGGTGCCAAAAGAATCAAGAAAAAATTAAAATGGACATATTAGTGTATGGAGGGGAAGAGTGATCAGGGGGATATTGCAAACCTATTTAGGGAACATTTCCAGGTGCAATCTCCCCTTGGTCCCTCAGTTCCTCCAGGTAATAATTATTGTTGTCAGAAAGAGGAGACGCTTATGCACTTCTCTGCCAAGCAAGTAAAAGGAGTCATACAAGGAATGAACAGGGGCAAGTCTCCCGGTCATGATGGACTCAGCATTGAGCACCTGAAATACGCCGGGGTCCACGTGCCGAGGGTCTTGTCTCTGTATACGATGTGTGTTAGACATTCATACTTACCAGACAATTTAATGAGGACTATTGTGATTCCCATCGTTAAGAACAGGATAGGGGACATATCCAGTAAAGGGAATTATCGGCCGATTTCCTTGGCAACGATCTTGGCTAAGGTGTTGGAAAGTATACTTGACTCATGTTTGAAAAATATTTTAAATCTCTATGAAGCACAGTTCGGGTTTCAGCCTGGACTATCAACTGAAACTGCTATCTTAAGCCTCAAGCATACTGTTCAATACTATACTGATCGTAAGCCTGTTTCCTTGATCTCTCAAAAGCCTACGATCTTGTTTCTTATAATGTGCTTTGGGACAAGTTGAGGGACAGGGGTGCGCCTGCTGAATTACTAAAAATCTTCCATTACTGGTATACCAATCAAAAGAACCAAGTAAAGTGGTCTAACACTCTCTCTTCAGCAT
Source organism: Dicycla oo (assembly GCA_948252095.1). NCBI lineage: Eukaryota > Metazoa > Arthropoda > Insecta > Lepidoptera > Noctuidae > Dicycla > Dicycla oo. The sequence continues at coordinate 7,610,481 of OX411709.1, read as the reverse complement.
ATATATTGGAATGCGGTGTGAGACAAGGGGGTTTGACATCCCATAGGCTTTTCAATCTGTATGTTGATGGCCTCATCACTGAGCTCAGTAGCATGACCATTGGATGTCGAGTGAATGGAGTGAGTGCCAATAACATCAACTACGCGGACGATATGGTGCTGCTGGGCCCAACTGCTGGGGCTATCAGAGAATTGCTCAAAGTGTGTGAGACATATGCTGCCTCACACGGACTAATTTATAATGTCACCAAGAGTCAATATATCGTCTTTAAGGCTGGTGGTAGGTGTCCAGACTCTGTTCCGGAAATAATAAGGCTGAATGGGCTCCCATTAAACAGAGTGTCAACATTTAAGTATCTTGGGCATTTCATCACCGAAGACCTTAGGGATGATATAGACATTGAGAGAGAGCGTAGGGCGCTAGCGGTCAGAGGTAAAATGTTGGCCCGTAGATTTGCTCGGTGCTCTGACCAAGTAAAAATTACTCATTTTAAGGCCTACTGTCAGAGCTTTTACACGAGCAATCTATGGGTCAGCTACACCAAGAGATCGCTGGATGCCCTGCGCGGACAGTATAATAATGCTTCCAGGATGTTGTTGCGACTGCCCCGTTTCTGCAGCGCCTCGGAAATGTTTGCTGAGACAGATGGCTTTCAAGCCATAATACGCAAAAAAAAAAACCGCGTCGCTGCTGAGCAGAGTACGGGGTAGTCGCAACTATATCCTGAGAGCGGTGGCGGAGAGCTATACTCCAAATATTAGGCATTTTATGCGGAGGTTGATTGGGTAGGAAACTTGATTTTCTTGTCTAGCCATCCTCTTCATGGAGTGTGCATTATTTTATTTTTAAAATTACTTATTTTGTATCTGTACCTACTACTAACACTAGAATATAAGTCTTTGTAATACTAACACAATATGGATCAAAGTTGTCCGAAATAAATGAAATTTAATTTAATTTAATTTTAATAGGCCCTATAGTCACACACGCTTGGAGTCGTGTTTGACCACTAAACTAGATAGGCAGTATCTTTACCGGATGTATCTTATTGTTATATCATTCTATTCAAGTTCAAGGGTATTTATTGTTACATTTTCTAAAACAAAATAAATTTTAGGAAAGAAAGACGATCTCATAAGAAGATCGGTAAGAAAGAAAAACTCCGGCGACTAAAAGCGGCCAATGCACTAGCGGTTTGCTATGCTCCTGCACTCCTGGCCAACCCATCACAATTTGCTGTGTACGCCAGCGTTCGGAAGTCTATACTCGCACGCTGGCGGCACCTCCATGGAAGCGCTGACTTGTCTGATGACAGCGACGCCGAGGACTCGTCACCACTACCAGTGAGCAAACTACCAAAGGTAAGAATATGTGGGAGACCGTTCGTAAAAGTAATTCCCAAAGAAACAATGTTGTGAAAAAAATAATGTATTTGTATATTGCAAGCAAGCCAGCAACGCTGCATCATTCCCTGTTGCCAGCATCATTTGTTTCCCGAACCGCAAAAACATGTTGCGCAGACAATGTTGCACAACTTTTTTTTTTCCGATGAATAGGCGCTTTATTCTATCAGAGTACGCCAAAGCTTACATTCAGCCGCCGTAGGTGAATTCCGATCCAAATATTATATTTTTTCATTTGTTCACAGATTACAGGAATAGGCCTTAAATCCGTCTTCTCCCTGATATCGCAAGCGCGGTTCACAAATGCACAATTTTGTGAAGTTGCTCTTTCTGCTTTGCTGGACGTACTGCAGGGACATGCGCCTGAAGAACTGTCGCAAGAACCAACTGATGTAAGTATACGTATACTTGGAGGTACCAAAAACATTAAAAAAATCGGTTTCAAAGATAATACAGAGGTGTTCTGCAATTACGTCAAAATTTCTAAAGAGTTGTTATATTTTTAGGTCATAATAAACCTCCATACCATGCTTGTGGAGATCGCCAGTGGCAGCGGGCCGGGTGGTTCGATGGAGCGACCAAGCAATCTGACTGCTCTCAGTAGCTCCTGCCTCATAGCTCTCTCAGTTGCCCGAGGTGAAGCTGAACTCATCCTGAATGCTGTCGCATCTCTGACTATGTCCTCATCTGCACTCTTCGACCAAGACCTACAGGTATGTAGCTAGAACTAACGAATGAAAGAAAGTAATGTATTGTTTTATTATGGAGACATTATTATTCGTTTCCATGATATACGTATGGTCAACCGCTCGATAGAAGTAACACTAGCACTACAAGGACCACCTATAGGATCACGCAGAGAGAGGTTCAAGATGTTTGAGTACCTAGTTTCATTGATAAATTGATAATGAACGTAATTGCAACTGAAATGGAGTTGAAAATGCGCACGCTCAAGCATGCACGAGCGTGCGCGCGTTGACTCTTGCGGACAGTTCCACCGCAGCACATGAGTAAATACCCCACATGGACAAAGATTCTAAGGAGGGTTTTCAAATTGTTCATAATTGAGCCTTCTATATGTTATTATTCTGGTGTCGATAGCACACGCGGGAAACAGCGAGACTGATCACGCGCGCGCTTACGGGTCTTTGAACATCCGCATTTACACGGCGGATTTTGCTCGAGCAGTTGGCACTGTCTGCGCTGACCCCTACAGCTACGACTTAAAGACTCTGCCAATATCAAATTGGTACCATAGACGCGGTTGACTGCTCCTACAACGTAGTAATTACAAATAAACTATTATTTACAGATACCATCAAACCTAATCACTCTCCAGCGGAGCGTCCAATCGGTGATACTAGGTTCTCCGTCCCGCAACCTCTGGTTGAACTATGGCGTCCCCCACCAGTGTCTGGTCAATAGCTTCCCCGTCGATCTGCCCGCGCAACTGAACTCGGGCGAACTTGTGGTCCGCTCCTTAGTGTCCGACGGCTGCTTCCTATACGTATTTACGTCCAAAGGCCTGCTGAAGATTGGATCAGGGTACGGCAGCTCTATAAGGCAGCATGTTTATTTGCACAAGCCAGACTTCTTTGCTAGCGATCGGCATGGCTGGCTAGGTTATTGTAAGGTGAGTTATAACTAGTTAATTTGAAATATTATTGTGATTTTTATTGATTTTTGTTCGAATGTAATATCGTCATGTTGCAGAATAAATTATATCTAAGGATAGGCAGGAAAAAGACTGAAGTTTATGAAATAGATAGAGACACTTTGGAAGTGAGGAACATGATACGACTAGAACCCGGCCAGCCCGCTCCGGTTGAATCCAAGTCAGCTGTTTTTACGGATGGAAAACAACTAGGACTGATATTATTAACTAATTTTGTAAGTAGAATTTATTTTTTACTAGCTTATGCCCGCGGCTTCGCTCGCGTTGTTGTCGAAAATTATTTCACGGGAACGTACTACTGGGACATAAAGTATCCTATGTCCTAATATAGGTCATGTTCTACCCATGTGCCAAATTTCATCGAAAGCCGTTGAGCTATTTGCCTATTTATAATTTTAGTTTTAAATGTTGTAGGATTTTTACAATAAAATTACTTAGTTAAAGTTAGCACTACTTTTCTTCTCCAGCTGCCGCTTTTTATCATAGAGTAAGGGCCGGTTTTTTGATCCGTAGTTAACTCAACCAATCGTTGAATTTTGGCTGAATGTGAAAGGCTAAACATGAATGAGTTACTATTTTTTAATATAAATGAGCTAACATGAATTCATTCATGGTTAGCCTTTCACATTTAGCCAAAATTCAACCATTAGTACTATGTTTAACATTGGTTGAGTTAACTACGGATCAAAAAACCGGCCCTTAGTTTCCGAATGATTGATTAATAAAAAAAATACTAACGTGCTGTGTGATCTTTGGTTGATCTAAACAACAAAATCATTTGACATGAGAATTGAACATACATACAATTCAATCGGTAGTGTTTTCAGAAATATAACTTTCATAATTATTACAGAGTCTGCGTGGTGCGTCTGATTACGTACGGTCCACTCTGTATCACAAATACCTTTTGGCTTTTCCGTAGTCTGGTAAAATGTAGGACTGTTTTCGAGCATTGCGAACATTGTTCCGATTGTGTTTTGCTATGCTCATTCATCTTACTATGTCGTTATTTGTTACAGGACAACCTTACGATCCGAATGTATGACGCTGACCCACAGCCGGAACGGAACGAAGGCACGGCTACCACAACGCTGACGTCACTGAAAGAGATAAACGTGCATCTACTCAGGCGCAGGACATTGGTTCTCGGCCGGAGTCCGTTTGAAGATGGAGTATTACGGCGAACGGTGGAGTTAGATGCTCCAATAGCGATGCAGCTTGATGATTGTGATGAAGATCCCCTCGTGAGCATACATGGAGGACAAGACTTTGCGCTTCTGACTACTGCTTCCGGAAAGGTTTGTACGCTTAAGAGTCGCAAGTAATATGGCCGCGTTACTTGACATAGGATACTTTATTTTTGCGAAATTTAAGATAAAGATTGTTGGTATGGACGCATATTACAGGTTTAGATAGCGTTCACAATCGTCTAAGAAAAAAATATAAATCCCTAAACTCATCAACTTCTACTGCTGAGTCTTTGCTTAAGGAAAATGTTAATGCTTGCGATTCGGAATTTAATTTTGAACATATTACCTGTAGAGATATAATTAAAACCTTTCACACTTTAAATGTAGAAGACAGCAGATCTGTGGGGTAATTCTGTAGAAGTTGCTAAGTCTATTATTGACATTGTAGCACCTACTTTAGCTCTTATCTTTAATAACTGTATCGACTGTGGGGAGTTTCCTGACCTTATGAAATATAGTAAAATAATACCTTTGTTTAAATCAGGTAGTACATCAGACCCTACAAATTATAGACCTATTTCAGTACTACCTACGTTTAGTAAAATTTTTGAGAAATTAATTTTAGACCATTTGCAAAGATTTTTTAATAAACATAAATTATTATATAACAAACAGTTCGGTTTTTACAAAGGGTCGTTCAACTACTGATGTGACTGTGTTGAACTTTTAGGACATATTTATAATGCATGGGAAGACAAATGCGATGCCTTGGGCATCTTTTGTGATTTGTCCAAGGCATTCGATTGCGTTCTTCATGAAACGTTAATCAGGAAACTCCGCCATTACGGGATCCGGAACACCGCTCTGGATCTTCTTACTTCATACTTGAGAGTCGTTGAGTAATCGTTGAGTAAGCGTTGACGTTAATGGAAATAGATCGCCCGGATCTAAAGTAACAATGGGGGTCCCACAGGGCTCGATTGTTGGTCCTTTATTGTTTCTTATTTATATTAAAGATTTGCCCTACCTCATAAAGGATAATCATGATATAGTTTTGTTTGCGGATGATACTTCACTTTTGTTTAAACTTAAACGTCAGCAGCTTGTTACTGACGATGTAAACAGAGCGATCTCAAAAGTAGTTCACTGGTTCAATGTTAATAATTTACTCCTTAATGAAAAAAAAAACCAAATGCATTAAGTTTACGCTACCTCACGTTAGGCAGGTGAAAACTAACGTGTTGATAAAGGGCGAAGAATTGAATCCTGAAGATAGCACAGTATTCTTGGGCTTAATTTTGGATGTTAAGCTTCAGTGGGGCCCACATATAGATAAATTGTCAAAAAAGCTAAGCTCCGCAGCATACGCTGTTAGGAAAATTCGTAATTTAACTAACATAGAGACAGCCCGTTTAGTGTACCTTTAGCTATTTTCATAGTGTAATGTCGTACGGTATTCTGTTGTGGGGAAATGCAGCCGACATTCAGACTATCTTTGTTTTCCAGAAAAGAGCTGTTCGATGCATTTATAAATTAAGTCTGAGACAATCTCTCAGAGAGAAATTTGAGGAGATTAATATAATGACTTTGCCTTCTCAGTACATTTTTGAAAATCTTTTATATGCCCATTAAAACATTAAATTGTTTAAAAAATACAGTGATATCCACAATACAATACTAGGAACAAACACAAATTTGTTGTACCTCCAACAAGGCTCAAGAAAATAGGTCGCTCATTCAGGTGTCAATGTATACGCTTTTATAATAAACTTCCAAGCCACGTTCAAGATCTGAGCCTTAATAAATTTTAATCATTCATTAAACGCAAGTTGTGTCAGAAAGCTTTTATACCGTTAAAGATTATATTGAGGACAAAAAGGCTTGGGATTGAACTGCTCCAAATTTTATTTTGTTTTTTTATTTTTGCATACTGAATGTTGACATGACTATTTACTTTGTAAAGTATTATATTATTTTAATTTATTGTGAATGTGAAGACTATGTACGTCATTGCTTTTTTTGTTTGTTTTATTTTTTTCTCTCAGTTATTTTTAATCATGGTCTGGCAGTTTGAGTAATTTATGCGGCCTACCCCAATGTCCTTTCTTTGGTATTATAGTTATCTAGTTAGTTACTGGTAAAATTTGGCTGATGTGACTGATAGTACACCCATATCTCTGCTTAACCCTACGGGGGATTACAAGCGTGATGCTTATCCTGCTTTCAGGTATACTACACGGGCAAAGGCACTAGTCTTGGCTACAAGGCAGCTGCGCCTCAAACCGGTCGATGGACCCTGATGAAGGAGACTATATTCTCCAGGAATGAAGCACCCAACGTCAAGAGGTGCAAAGTTATACAGGTAAGACGTCTGCGTAATTTTAATAAAAATATTAAATTTACTGACAGTCAACGCACATACTAAACCGCTCTGGGTCTAGACGCTCTCTGAGGGTATCAAGTGACTTTAGGAGGAACTCAAATAACTCAAGATTAGTTGTAGTTCGATGGTAATGGCACCGGCTGACTTGAGGTTTTTCTTACTCTTCTTCTGCCAGGTCTAATTGTCCATGTTACTTGGGTCCACGGTCGGCGCAAAACGTCTTTCTCTTCCATTTTCTTCTGTCAGCTGTTTCAATCATACCTATCTTTCGCACAATTGACAACATTTCAAAACTGACACGACCTTAAAACAAAAATACCATTTCTTTATTTTCGTATCCTGAGTTCAAATATATTTTTTTCATATTTTTTTTTGTTTTCATTTCTGAGGAAAAAAATCAAAATCACAAAACATGTGGTGACGTCACATTTATGGTAGAATGAAGTAGTTACCTTCGCCTAAACATTTCAATGTTTTAGATGAAAACGTCAAGTGTCAATGTCACTTATGAAGTTTAGAAAAAAATATTTACGACTTTTACAAGTCAATGATATTTTCAATCGAAATTGATTTGAATAAATGCTCAATATTTTCCTATCAACTCGACACACTGCTTACTGTTATTAATCGACTATTGATTGATATTATTTCGTCAATAAAATGGATCCCAAAGAAACATACGCCAATGAAGGAACCAAAATATTGCTTTGTGCCAGCCTGCAAAAACAGTTCTAGAGATACTGAAAAAGCATTTTTTGCGGTGCCTAGCATAGCAAAACAAGAGTGGTGCAATGCTGTGGGTATATCATGTCCTAAGCGTGTTATATATATATGCGAAGATCATCTCAATGTAAGTACCTAAATGACAATGATTTTTTTTTGAACGTGATACCACAACAATGCATTGTGCATGTGGTGTTTATCTTATTCTAAATTTTGTTTCATGACCTGTTTGTATATTGAGCAATATTGTAATAACTGTTACCCCTATTAAATAACTTAATAACAAAGTGCTATCACTACATACATATATATTTTGTTAACATAATGATTTTAACTTATTATGTAGATTGTTTTTGGAGACTTATAAAATATAAACTTAAATTATAAATTATCTTTTAGTTGGAGGAAGACGTGGAGAACTACCGGTATTGGATAACAATGAAAGTGCGGCCAAAGTTGAAGTCTCAGTTACCACATTCTCTTGTGAGGATACCAATTACAACTGTTCATGAAGAAATTATTGAACCTAGACCCAGCACATCTTCAACAGCTTCCTCATCATTTCATTCACTTTGTGAAAATCCATTTGCTACAAAAGTCAGCAAAGGAGTACAAGTGAAGCCAAGAACATCGGATAGAACTACTTATTGTGCTATTTACAAAAAGAAGACAAAGAAACCTTTGTTTGAAGAAGATGATGAGATGGAAGAAGTGTTGTTGCCTTCAACACAAGGAAGTTCTACGTCTGTTGAAATGTCAGAAGTCTCATCAGAAATCTATACTAAAACTGTAATACAGACCCAGAGATGCTTTATGCTTGACCTTATTAAAAAAAAAACACAAAATTATATAGGCTTACCAAAGAATTATTATTGGTTAATTAACTATTTAGAAAGTAATCTAAATGTAAAATCTTTTGATATTATAGTAACTTTGTATAAAATTAAAAATAATATCCCCTTCTACCAAATCTCAGATTTGTTTGAGGTATCATTAACCACATTGTGGAGAATATTTTTCAGAACATTGTGTGTTCTATCCAAGTTCTTTAAACAATTGATTTATTCTCCTCAAGCATATGATGTTAAAAGAAACTTGCCAGCCTCATTCAGGACCAACAAAGAATATTCAAATGTTTTTTGCATTATTGACTGTTTTGAGATAGAAATTGAAAAACCGTCAAATCCTATTATCCAGTATCTAACATGGTCACAGTATAAAAATGCTAATACATTAAAATACTTGATAGCTACAACACCTAATGGTTTTGTCAACTTTGTATCTGTTAGTTTTGGGGGTCGTATATCTGATGCAAATATTGTAGAAAACAGTGGTTTCTTAGATGTGCTGCCACCAAAGTGTACTGTATTGGCAGACAGAGGATTTAAACATGTTGATGCTTTACTAAGTAGAAATCAGAATAATCTACTTCGGCCACCCAGTGTTGCAAAAGATCAAAAATTGACAAAGCAGGATGCTATCAAAAGCAAGGTCATTGCCAGTCTACGTATCCATGTTGAGAGGGTAATAAGAAGAGTAAGGCTATTTAAATTATTGAAACCACACTGTAATAAATAATAAATTAATTCAACATGCAGATGATGCAGTTATTGTGGCATGCGGGTTGATAAATCTACATAGTTCTATTATTAAGAATGAATAAAATAATTTCTTAATGTCATATTTTAGTTAGAATCTTAAGTATGTACCTATATAGCATAGTTAGTTTAATGTTCAGTTGTTTGTAAGTTGTATTTTGATTGGTTAAATTGTTTTATCCTACCCCATAAAAAAATAAATAAAAGACAAATACTATGTATATTGATTTTTATTTTGCACTTTGTAAAACTGTATTAAAAATAAATTGTTTCCAAAATTCTTCAGCTGCACCTAATAAACCTGTCACATATTTTTCATCATAATCTACCCAATACTTATGTAGGAGCTTAGTCTGTTCGAAACTAGGATCAGCAATACAAAACAGTCCTTTGAATTTTTTTGCAGCATGTATTGCTTTGCCCCTTTTGATGGCTTTTGTTTCTGGCACCTTGTAACCTCCGAGAATGCTTTGTACTAAGGCACCATTCTCTGTTTTACAGTGAATAGCTTCATAGATCCTGGACCCTGTGACTCTCCCTTGACACATAGAATGCCACAGTTTAGAGTCTGCTTGAGCTTTTGTAGCTTCAGCAATAGATTCAACAACATCTACAGTAATAGTTCATTTACTTTGTGTACAAACTGCAGCACTAAATTAAACACACTAAAGTCATTTAACTGGGGCTGTTGATTTCCACAGTAATTTAAAATCATTCCTGTTTTGACTTTACGTCTCTTGCATTCTTCGGAAAACATAGCAATATTGACACTCATATCCACGTTATCTGGAGCTCTTTTCATTTTGCCAATGTTTTTTGCCAAGATGAACTTCTGGTCACCTACAGCTCCAGCAAGTTTTGGTTTACTCCAATAACACACAGATGACGTAGATAAAGGTTCGTCTGACCGTTTTATGAGCCAAATGGCAAAGCATATGGCGTGTTTGCAGCCTCCTGCAGAAGCTGCACAGTCATTGCATTCTACTGTGATAATCTTCTCAGCAGATTCATCGATTACAGCTGTAACCTGATATAACTTAGATTTCACTTTATGTTCCGGTGTTACTCTGCATTTAACGGTGCATGAGTTTCCTTCTCGCTTGACTTCTACATATCCTACAGCCGTGTCAACATATGCTTCACGTGATGCTAGTAATGCCTTGGCACTACGTGTTTCTGCAATATTGTAGCATTCATTTTCGTGCATATATTGCAATAGCATTAAATAGTCTACTTTCGGCAAGTTTCTGCTATCTGTGTGTGAAAATGTCCCAGGATATTATTATTATTATTATTATCGGCGACTAGAAATCCTTCCGAAACTTTCATGGCGATTTAATAATAACAGAATGAGAATAAAAAACTTCTAACCTTAATTGAAAACTAACACAAGTTTAAGCGGCAACGAGTTTGACAAGCTGACAACGACAATACAATTGACAGCTACCAGGTTTTTTTTTACGGGTCACGGCGAAGCAAAGGTTCTATCGCCATTCCACCGTATGTATGACGTCATTTGGCGCTTACGTCTTTTTAGAATGAACCAAATTTCAAAGTTGAAATTATGAATGAAAAGTACATAATTTCGAAAAATGGAAAAATATGGGTGCCCTAGTTTTTGATTTACTTTTATATAACGTAATAATACATGCAGGTTAAAAATATGAAATGTTGTCAATTCTTAATACAGAGAATTTTCTAAGTCTTGTTCATATTGTAGGTGGCGGTAGGTCACGAAGGTGTCCACGCAATCCTGGTGCTGGACAATGGCTCGGCGTTGTTCACGGGCATCGCACGCCGAGGCGAGGACGGTGACGCCATGAAACATCGGCGCCAACCCAAACCCAGTCGCCCCAAGAAGATATTCAAGGTAAGGAAGTCAATAGTTTTGTGCTCGTCCGAGAAAGTTGATTATTAAATTAAAATAAATAATAATAACAATTATTATTATTAAACTTATCCACCAAACGATCAAAATATAGTGGTATTATGGGTTCGATTCCAGGGTAGGGCAAAGGGTTTTTCCATCTACAATTTCTCAGTAGCAGCCCGTAGTCTGGATTTCTGCCCGGTTGATGGCAATAGTCCCATGTAATAAGGGGCGAGCCCTTATTACATGGGACTTTTAAACATAACTGGCGAAATGTGGGTCTGCGATACTATAGGTACACTTCTGCCTAACCATTCGGGGATTACAGGCGTGCTGCTATGTTATGTTGATTAAATAGTAGTAGTACTGCTGTGTTCCGACCTCTGGGGTGGCAACGTACCTGCGATGCGTGTATTGCAGACGTCCATTGACGCCCGTGACAAGCGCTTGCTTGCATATTTACACCCCAATAACACCCCAACATATCTTTGTGCAACTATAATGAGGATGCTTTTAACGTCCAAATCTAATTTCACGTTATTTTAGCCAAGCGCCAAAAGACCCTTGTGCACTATAATGAGAATGCTTTTAACATTCAAATCTAATTTAACGTTATTTCAGTCAAACACCAAAAGATCCTTGTGCAACTATAATGAGGATGCTGTTAACATCCTAATCTAATTTAACGTTATTTTAGCCAAGTGCCTACAGATCCTTGTGCAACTATAATGAGGATGCTTTTAACATCCAAATCTAATTTCACGTTATTTTAGCCAAGCGCCAACAGATCCTTGTGCAACTATAATGAGGATGCTTTTAACATCCTAATCTAATTTAACGTTATTTTCTAGGCGGAAGGCCACTTCGTTGTGTATGCAGCATGCAACTATGGTTCAACTGCCTTAGTGACTAAGCAGGGACATCTGCTGATGTTCGGCAAAGACACGCAACACTGCGACTCAGCCGGACAAGTACTAGGCTTGCGACACGAGAGGATTGTGCAAGTAAGTTTAATTCTATCGAAAATCGTTGCTTCTTGTTGAAAATCCCGAAGATCCCGATTTTCGAGAGGTCCTGTCTTTGAAAAAGAGATCATAGGACTCTGGAAAGCCATACATTCTGTGGATTTCGTGACGGTTTTTTGTATTTTTTTTTTTAAATTTACCTGATTCGCTTCGCGGATTTTGTTCGACACGTTAATCTGATAGTTGAAAATGTGTTCAACTTAATAATACTAATGATTTTTCCCCAGGTCGCTCTCGGCAAAGCTCATGCGGTTGCTTTGACAAACCTTGGACAAGTTTACACATTTGGCATCAACAACAAAGGCCAGTGTGGACGCGAATTTGGATACACCAAAGAGAGTAAGTTATTGATGCAATGTATTACTTTGTTAATTTTTTTTTATTTGTGATGGGTTTGCTCTTGACTCTAGTCTAGGTCAGAGGTGACTGAGACAAAGTCGACGATGGACTGAGCTTACCCAGAAGAAGCCTGTTCACTCTTACATTGAAGAGATTAGGGTTGTATGCATTCGAATTTGGGGTTAATTTAGCAGTGCCTTCGAATAAAAAGGCTGGATTCATTATTGTTATGTGTTGTTTTGTTATGTATTGTTTTGTGTATTGTTATTGTACTATTACTAACATAGGCTAAGAACATTGTTACTAACAAATTATGGAAGCAATTCTGAAATAAATTTTATTATTATTATTATCTCCTTTATTTATTTTTTAAACTTATTTTATTACATTTTTAAATATTTTTATAAAAACATTAAAAAAAAAACATTTAAAAATATAAAAAATAGTGATCCGCCGGTAGCGGGTGCAGGGTCCAAGCTACCGGTGGTTAGGGCCCCAGAGACAGGAACCTTCTCACAATACGCGCCGTATCAAGGAGGACTGCCTTCTGAATCAGGCCCTTCACCCAGCCACCCAACGAGAGCCTCTTGAGATGTTGGTCGAGGCTCTTAGCGATAAGGCCATTGACCGTAACGACTATCGGCACAATGATTGCCGAGTCCACATTCCACATAGCGACAACCTCGTGGGCTAAGTCGAGATACTTCAATTGTTTCTCCTTCTCAGCCTTCACGAGGTTCTCGTCATGCGGGATAGTGACATCGATTATCATTGTGCGGCGCACTGATCGATCTATTACCACTATATCAGGCTTATTGGCTACAATAGTCCTGTCAGTGATAATAGATCGATCCCAGTATAACGTGACATGGTCATTCTCGAGAACTGGGTCGGGCACATACCTGTAATACGGTACCTCAGAGTCCACAAGGCCGTATTTCAGAGCAAGTTGCTGATGGATAATCCTGGCTACTTGATTATGCCTGTGCAAATACTCGCCGTTAGCTAAACGAGAACACCCAGAAGTAATATGTCTGATAGACTCACCGGGACAATGGCATGCCCGACATATGTCGATCGTCCCGTCTTTCATTATATACTTCCGGTAGTTATTCGTTAGCATAACTTCATCCATAATTGCACAGACTGAACCTTCGGTTTCCCCAAAGAGGTTACCGAAGCGTAGCCAGGCCACGGACGCTAAGAAATCTACGTCGGGCCCATGAAGGGCCCGGAAAAAGCGTCCGTGAAGCTCCTTGCTTTGCCATACTTCCTTGCGGTCATTGGTACTAAGCACCACAGGTTTGCGCCAGTTCTCTTTAGCCAAGGACAACGGGGTGAGTCCCTTGTCCACTGCAACCACATCTCGGTGCATACCCACGTCAGCCTTGAGAAAATATTCTCTTAGACTGCACACCTCGCGGTTGTGGAGGGTCTTAGCATTTAAAAAACCTCGACCCCCGCACTTCCGCGGAATGTACAGCCTCATGACAGACGAACGTGGGTGATGCATCCGGTTTGCGGTCAACAGTGACCGGACTCTCCTATCCAGGGCGTCTAGTTCCGTCTGGGTCCACTTTAGTATGCCAAAGGAGTACATTAGGACCGGCATGACCCAACCGTTAAAGGCGCGCACCTTGTTGCCGCCTGACAAAGAACTATTAAGTACCTTTTTCAGGCGACCGAAGAAGCGCTCCTGCAACGATTGTTTCACGTCAGGTCCGTTAATGCCTAACCCCTCTGACATACCCAGGTATTTGTAGGTATCAGTTGCGGAGAGTGATCTCAGGTTTATAGAATCTGAGAGTTGTAGTCCCTCAGATTCCACAATCCCGCCCCGCTTTACATGCATGACTGCACATTTATCTACACCAAATTCCATCCTGATGGAATCACTAAAAGTTTTAGTTACTTTTAGTGACTCCAGCAGTTGCAATTTGTTGGTGGCAAACAGTTTCAAATCATCCATATAAAGCAGGTGGGATATTACCTGACCCCCTCTCCGCAAAGGACAGCCCAGCCCTGTACCCTCCAGCAGAGTGCTAAGAGGGTTCAAGGCTAAACAAAACCACAGTGGACTCAGACTGTCGCCCTGGAATATTCCCCGCTTAATCCTAATAGGTTCGTTGCTCCCCTGAATTTGTCGGCATCCTGGATAGCGAAGAACCGTCCTCCACTGCCCCATACACGTCGTTAGGAAGGTGCTCAGAGTTGTATCAATTTTGTACAACTCTAACACCCTCAAGAGCCATGTATGCGGCACCGAATCAAAGGCCTTCTTATAGTCTATCCAACATGTCGACAAATCCTTTCGGGATCGACGGACCTGTTGGCTTATGGCCATGTCAATGAGGAGTAGCTCCTTGGTGCCGCGGGACCCATTCCTACATCCATTTTGAGAGACAGACATAATAGAATTCTTTTCTAAATGAGAATTAATTTTCTCTCTCAAAATGGATGTAAGAAGTTTATAGACCGTCGGCAAACAAGTGATCGGCCTATAATTTTTGGGTTCCGTGGCATCACCTGACTTATGGAGCAGGTGGGTAACTCCTGTTGTAAAGAGCTGTGGCAGCGACCCAGACTCTAAGGCCGACTGGAATTGCGATGCTAAGCACGCGTGTGAACTTTGCAGCCATTTAAGCCAAAAATTGTGCAGTCCGTCCGGTCCCGGAGATTTCCAGTTCGGTATCGGGCGGGCTGCACTGGCTACATCGGAGGAAGTAATTATTACTTCCTCCATCTCCGGTATGGCGTCACACACGCGCTCAACATCCCGCATCCATTCAGCCTCAGTATGGCAAACGGGCACCGACCAGATGTTACGCCAGAATATGCTAGTGGCATCATCATCCGGGCGGCATACGTCTGCCACATTTTGCTCAGGTCGCTCCCATGCTCTATACACCCACCTTTGATCACGCTGGAATATGCGATTCTGGGTATACCGCTCAACCCGTCGCTTATACCTACGGATACGGCTTGCCCATGCACAGATCTTCTGCTTCAGGAAGTCAATGCACTCTGTGACACGGGACATATATTCTTGAGGACTGATTCCAGTCCCCGAGAACGCCCGCCTCACAAAGCGCATCACTCTAGGGCGAGTATTGCCCTCCCTGAAGCAGTATAGTTTGCCGATGAGCACCCTGGTCCCCTCGATACGCTGCTCGATCCTGCATTGTCAGGCTGGAACAGCGGGTTTTGGTCGTGTAGCTATGTCACAATTTGGAAATTTGACATTGGCTACACGACACGCCGCAATAGCCGCGCAATACAAGATCGAGTGCGTATCTACGAGATCTTCGCTGCTTTCAAAATAAAAACCAAGCAGCGAATCCAAGGCACACACCATCGCCCTATTCGTTCTGTGCATAGGCAAGCGAGGTAAATGTGGTCTAAGTTGGACGGGGGCAGTTCTAAACTCCCGAATCGCATCCTCCAGCGCGCTCCTCAATCGTTCGTTATACTGGCTACTTACCGTAACAATCTCATCGCCCCCCTCCTCATCATTAACATAAGACCGCGGTTGGGTTATGTCACTGACTAGAGGTTGCACCGCGGTCTGTGACGGGACAGGGACGATACGATTGCTCAGTACCTCTGAGCGCAGCCTATCAAGCGCGGCGTCGTCCAATCTGTGATTCCGTTGGATAACCCGCACCTGATCCGAAAGTCGTTGGGCCGAGACGTTGATGGCTGGTTGAAGCGCCTGGAACAGAGTTATTATTATTATTATTATTATTATTATTATTATTTACGAAATCGAAGTCCAATACTGATAAAACACTGACTGACAAACAACACATCAGCCTAAACAGCTGAACATAGAAACATAAATTGGGAGGTGCCTACACTTACCTACCTACAGTAAGAAGTAAAATTACTGTCATTTCGTTAAAAAATAGTTGCCTTTTCTATTGAAATGACAGTAAGAAGTGTAATTTTACTGCAACTTATTAAAAGTGCGACCTGTCCGCTACAATGAAAATTGGCCGAAAATTAACAAGTAAAATTTAAATTTAAAAAAGCGGCCAGACTATCCATAATAAAAAAGTTGCAGTCTCATTTCAAATGTATAGGAAAAGTTTTTGTGATTTCTGACTTTTATGGTACTCAGACCTCAGTTAGTCCCATAGAGTATTTTGATCCTTATAAGAAAAAGGATTGAAAAACTTTTTGTGAATATTTTTTTCCATTTTCTTGATGACTGTAATTTTTCTTCAAAATCTTTGAGTGGAGTTCAACATTTCTTAAAAAAAAAAATAAGGACTGTCTCCTAAGACCATTTTCCTGTAGCTACTATGGTTAAGGCAGAGCTTGTCTACTATGAAATGACGCACCCCATTACTTAAATTTGTATACGTACGCTACGGTAAATGCGGTAGCAGGGCACGTCATTTCAGAGTAGACGACTGCCCTTACTGCCTCATCTCGAAAATCCACTCTATATAGTGCTGAGTCTATTAAGCAGAATCTATCGCGCCATGAGCCATGAAAATTAAACAATCTGCCTAGCCTTTTACCAACTATACTGGGGTTGGCTTCCAGTCTAACCGGATGCAGATTAATACCAGTTTTTTACATGGATCGACTGCCTATCTGACCTCCACAACCCAGTTACTGGGTAATACCCCCCCGCGATCCGCCACTGGAATTAAACATATTTTCATTATTTTTCAGAGTTATACCCACCTCGTCGCCGTAGCGAAAGCAAGGAAGACTCCCGACTGTGCACGACGTCACATACGTGGACGACTGATTACTGTCGCGTGTGTGTCGTGTGCCGGGATTGTACTGGCTTCTCTAGCGCGTGCCATTGCTCGCACCTGCCCAATCGAGTGCCTGGAGAGTACGTATTTATTTCTGTTTTAAGAGACTATACACGAATACCAACTCGCCTGTAATCCAACTGCGGGGTACTTGCGTAACACACTATCAATCGGGATCGGCTTCATTTTGACAGTTCAACAGCATTCATTGTGTTATTTACGTTGTTGGACTGAAGATTTTTTCAAACATAATGGATTAGTAATTTCCTTCAGAATCATCGGATTGTGTTTGTTAGTTGAGAGCACAGCTGTTCAATAATTTACCGGAGGATTTAAAGAAGTGTGATAGTATACCTAAACATATTTAAAATAAAACTTAAGAAACATGCATACAACATCCCAGAGGCAAATATTATAGTTATAATTACTTAGACGGAAGCACTCTTTGTCTCATTTTAAGTGAACTAATAGTAATGAAAAGTTTATTCGTTCCTAATCAAACAGAAAAAAATCTAAGCTCTTGATCTCTCTCTGATTGCTCTATTCTCGTGCGCTTCTTCCACACTACGTGAGGACTTGCCAAGCACCGAGCCTAGCTTGCCAAGCAAGTGTCCGAAACATTATTGTCCCAAATCTGATACTGAAATTAGAATTTGATGCCGAGAAATCGTGTTGACAGCATGATACCAAATGCAACAGTGCAGAAGTCACAAGATATAATAATTTACTGGTGCCGTATTATGACGTTTTAATGCCGTCATAATTCCAGTGCAAGAGAGAGATGGAGCTATACATGACCGCTAGCACCATTCCTTTTCGATCTGGTAACATATTGGCATTTAAAAAGTGTGCGAATCGATAATCTTCGCGTTTTCGAAATTAGCACGAATGGCACGCCGCAGAGTTACCCCCCACAGAGGCAATGCTTTTATGTTTTGTACTGCGGCGCTTTGTAATAGTGCACCTATCATTGCGGATTTATATGAAGTTTTCTCTTTGTAGGGTTATCTACTCCGGTCGCCGCTTTGTCATTTTTGGATTCTATAATATTGTAATCATTCTGATACAAAATAGGCAAGCCCTTCTATTGTTGTAACAGCTCTATATTAGATCTCAGCATCGCGCGTTTGTATTTCCGAAGATAGACGATGAAACCGGATCACATGATTTCTTTAGAAAGCTGCAAGTTCTGTTCGAAATCACTTCTAAATATTTATTTTTATAATTTACT
Source organism: Dicycla oo (assembly GCA_948252095.1). Taxonomy (NCBI): domain Eukaryota; kingdom Metazoa; phylum Arthropoda; class Insecta; order Lepidoptera; family Noctuidae; genus Dicycla; species Dicycla oo. Next base: position 7,592,272 of record OX411709.1, on the reverse strand, counting down.
AGCTTTTGCCTGCGACATCGTCCGCGTGGAGGTCGGAAATCATCTCAGGGGAACGTACTACCGGGATTAAAAGTACCTTATGCCCTAATCCACTACCATGTGCCAAATTTAATCCAAATCCGTTCAGCCGTTTTAGCGTGAATGCGTAACAAACAAACAAACTCACTTTCATCAACAACAGAAAATGCGGCTGCGGCGAAGGCGACAGCGGGTGTGCCGTGTGCGGTGTTTGCCGGCGATGCGCCGACGCGTTTGTGGTGGCAAGTCGTCCAGAGCGACCCACCACTGTCACTGTCACAGACCTTGATGATGATGGTGAGGTTTCGGCCAGACCCGACTCCAGAAATGGTGAGTCATTAGTCATTTATTCATCAACAATAGTATCTGATATTACACGAAATAAATTAAAATAACAGATGTTTTGTCAATAGGAAATTTTACAGTGTCCTGGTATAGATTAATCATTCTAAAAATGAACGCCCTCCACAGTGGTTACGCTCACATGCAAAGAAGGTGTATCGACGCTATACACATAATTGGTCTTTGTCATTGGTTGCTCTGAGTTGCTCTTGCTCAGTCACCGGCGAGACATGAAGGTGGGACCACGCGTCGATTTCGCCGCAAAAGTACGGTCAACGTGTCAACGCAAAAAACTACGTGGCTACAAAAAAAAAGAACAAAACTTACGTCTATAATGGCTCTAATAAAGGAACAAATTGAAATGTTTGATTGTACTATGTGGAAAAATTTATGTAAACATGTTAATGATATCGAAAAACAATATGTGAATAATTTTGACATGGATTTTGAATTAATTATCTGATTCTAATGAAAGTGATTTGGTATGTTGATAAATGAATAATTGGTTAATTGATATTGTACTTCATAACGTTTGTTTGTATTGCATAATGTTTTATTACGTGTTGCATTACCATGTTAGTAATAAGTCAATACATTCTTGAAATAATAATAATTTCATCATTTATTTTAAGGCAAGAATTTACATAATATATGCAGTAGGTATACAGCAAATAAAATGACCCATATTAAATTAATATCTTACAAACATAAAAATCTAAATAAACAATAACACATTTTTTTTTATGTAAACGGTACCTACCGACTGACAAAACGCCGAGGAACCGGATTTGTTGGCCAATTAGTGTATGAATGAAACGAACGCGCAACAGAGCGAACGTGTCGTGCCATACAAAGCGCACACTCCCCACCGTACAATGCTAATCCTGAACTGATCGCACAATTAGTTGACCTCTAAGTGCGGATATCACCAATTGAAACTGAACGCGGTCAGCACATAAACTACGTTTAAGAGCTGTCACTGTTATTATTTTCTTTGGTATATAGACACTGACAGCTCTTGAAATCCGCTTAGATGTGCTGATCGCGTTCAGTTTTATTGGTGAAATCCGTATTAAGTGCGGCGACGAGTCTATATTTACAGTGAAATCGTCGCACGCACACATGTAAAGTGTTGGAGTAATTTTTTCCTTTATCACACAATGAAATAATCAAGTTTTGTGGAGGGGCGTTCATTTTTAGAATGGTTCATCTATACAACGTATTTAAACGTATCGAATTACTTTTGACCGATTTTCATTTCGCTGAAATGGTTGGTCCGTTTTAGGGTTCCGGACCCAAAGGGTAAAACGGGTATTACTAAGAATCCGCTGTCCGGCTGTCTGTCCGTCTGTCACCAGGCTGTATCTCATGAACCGTGATAGTTAGGCAATTCAAATTTTCACAGATGATGTATTTCTGTTGCCGCTATAACAACAAATACTAAAAAGCAGAATAAAATAAATATTTAAGGGGGCTCCCATACAACAGACATTATGTTTTGCCGTTTTTATAGATGGAACGGAACCCTTCGTGCGCGTCCGACTCGCACTTGGCCGGTTTTTTTTTAATATTTGGTGCTGTCTTCTTAAGCTATAAGAGACCGTGATCTCTAAGTTTGTTTCGGCATTTCTTCTCAAAGATCAGTCAGCTAGGAAATGCCCCGCTCTGGGTGGAGCGGAAGGGCGTGTCAGACTTTTACTGACTAAAACCCACCCGTGTTCCTTCAGTTGCCTATGCCAGGGCCACGGTATCTTTTTCAAACAACCCGCGACCCCAGCGGCATCGGCCCTGTTGGACCCCATCTTTTGCTGACATCTCTTTGAGGCGCGCGTGGAACACAACGCGCCGTCGACCCGGGCCTGGTCCTCACCGGACGGCGAGCTACCCACTACTCACCGTCCGCAAGCCCGCGCCTACGGTGGCTGGGAATCGGCTATCGATTCCCGCCGCCCAGGGCGTCTCCTGCGGCGACTGAGGGCGTGAGGCTGCCTCTCCCTCACGCGTTCCGCCTCCTCCTTCGCAAGCATTACCGCTTCGCAGAAGGAGGTGACGGCCTCCCATGCACTCTCGCTCCGCACCATGGCCTGGACCAGGCTCGGACGCGAGAGATCGCCGCCGCCGATCGCCTCCGTGAGAACACGGCGGTGCTCTGCCCAAGCCGGGCAGACCTCCACTGTATGCTCCACCGTGTCCTCTGGGCGATCCACACAATGGTGACACCCGGGCGTTTCCTCCCGCCTTATGCGAAACAGGAACCTCCCGAAACAACCGTGTCCGGTAAGGACCTGCGTCAGGCGGAAGGTGAGGACGCCGTGGCGCCTCTCTAACCACTCCTCAAAGAGGGGACTTATCGCCGCAATTGTGGCGTGCCCAGCGCTGGGCTGCGACAGTCGCACTCTCCATGTCGCCATGAGATCCCGCCGGAGCTCTGTCCGCTGTACCGTGATTTCTCGCGGCAGCGGAGTTACGCCCCGGCGTTTCGCCTCCTCGCGCCACTCCCACACGTGCGCGAGGACTTTCGCCTCCAGATCCCACGGCGGCAATCCGGCAAGGAGGCTCGCCGCCTCACCGGATACCGTGCGGTAACCCCGGACTAGCCGAATGGCCATGAACCTCTGGGACGCGTTCAACCGGCGGACTGGCCGCAGCCTCAGGGAACGCGCCCACACCGGTGCCCCGTAAAGGGCCATGGACCGCACGACCCCCGCGTAAAGCCTCCGGCAGGAGGCGTTTGGACCACCTAGATTGGGCAGGAGCCGCTTCAAGGCAGCCCCAGCCCGCTCCAGTCTGGGAGCCAAACGTCGGAAATGCTCCATGAAGCTCCACCGGCTGTCGAGGACGAGTCCCAGGTACTTCATCGTCGACTCGACTCCAATGCGAACCCCTCCTACCGTTATTTGGGAACCCGACGGTGGCGCATTCCGAGGACCATGAAAACACATGGCCTCGGACTTGTGCAGGGCCACCTCGAGTCCCAACTGCCGGATCCTCGCAACGACTATCGCAACCCCGCGTGTCGCTAATTCAGCCGCCGCCTGGTGCGACCTCCCCTGCGCCAGGACCAGCGTGTCGTCATTGTAACATACCACGCTGACGCCGCTAGGGAGGTCGGCGCGCAGCACCCAGTCGTACCCGATGTCCCACAAATGCGGCCCCAGGACCGATCCCTGTGGGACACCGCACGACATCTCTCGCCGGTTCCACTCTCCCTGATGACCGGGGTAGATGACGGCCGTATCCGTCAAATAGGCCTCAACCACTCGACAGAGGTAGGTCGGCATCCGGTGATACCGGAGTGCCTCCCTGATGCAACTCCAGGGCAGGGTATTGAAGGCGTTGGCGATGTCTAGCGACACCGCCAAGACGACCCCACCCCGGGCCACAGCATCCCCCGTCGTGAGGGCTCGCACGCGCATGATGGCGTCCACCGTAGAGCGCCCCCTGCGGAAACCAAACTGGCTCTCCGCCAAATCCGGCCCCTCCTGCCACCCGACGAGGCGGTCTGCAATAACTCTTTCAAAGAGCTTGCCCACCTCGCCGAGCAGCACGATGGGTCGGTAAGCGGACGGAGAGTCCGCAGGGCGCCCCGGCTTCTTAATGAGGACCAGTTTCCCCGTCTTCCAACGAAGTGGGAACTGGCCCCTCTCCAAGCATGCGCTTAGGAGCCCCCCTAGTCGAGGCCCGAGAGCCCCAAAGGCCAGAACCCAGGCTCTTCCAGGTAAGCCGTCGGGTCCTGGGGCGGCATTTTTGGCACTCAGCCTACGTACCGCCGCTCTCAACTCTACCTCGGTCACTTCTGGAGCATCGTCGTCGTCGTCGGTGATGTGGTCCGCAACGGGCACCGCAGGAAGCGGAGCCATGGGCGGGGGAGTATGTTCCCCTCGCGAAGGGAACAGAGCGCTCACCACGTCCTCCACGAGCTGGGGCCGGAGACTCTGCGTCAGCGGGGGCGCCCATGGACGGAGTTTATCCCGCACCATTTTATAAGGGCGTCCCCATGGGTCCCTGTTTAGAGTCTCCAGCGACTCCTCGCGAGCCAGATCCCTGGCCCGCAAGATCTCCGCTCGGAGGGCGGTCTTCGCCGCTCTGTACCCCTCGTACAGCTCCGCCTGAATGGCTTCCGTATCCGGAGGGCGGATACGGAGCCTGCGGTGCCTGGTGTACCGGTGCCGCGCAGCAACGCACGCCTCGCGCAGAGAGCTAGGAAATGCCTGCACCGTGCACCGGCTGTTTTTAAAACATTGACAAAAAAAAAAAAAAAAATTGACGTGTGATAGTGTCTACTTACAAAAATAAGCATCATTTAATAATTCCATTTCATCATTTTGTAATTTTGTGTAGTATATTGTATTGATTATTTGTAGTAGCAACACCACATCACAACGCAACATCGTGACTGTGACTCTATATAGAATAATAATAAACAGAACGTGACAAATTAATGTAGTAAAAGTATTACCCGAAATAATTAACCAGGTAACACAAATGTTTGATTTCGTTTTGGCGCTTATCACCCGCTTCTACCCACGTTTCGTAATTTGTAACTCGTGACAAGGCAACACACTCGTATGTGTAACCATAGAATACGACCATGACGCAAAGGATTTTTTTGTGAAAGCTATAAGTAGGTACGGGGTAGAATATCTAAGTATATTTTTTTATAAATACTAAACATTCGAAGTACGGTACTTCAAAAATACGGTAGTAAAATCCAGCAAAATCGCGATTTATTATTATGGACATAAATAATTCCGGCAGAGGCAGGCCAAACATCTGCCAGCTACGAATTCGATCGACGATGAAATTCGACCAAAAAGATTTCGGCGATTGCAGAACACCGTTGTACGAACATAATTTCTTGTAGATAGACGTTCAAACATCCTAAATGTCATTCCGTCGTATCACAGATCTTGATGACGACGGAGAAGCCTCTGCTAAACTCGACCAAAGAAGCGGTGAGCAATCCCTCTGTTATGTAGCCATAAGTTCCAATAGATCACGGTAAAGTTTCCAATAGGAAAGATAAACACGAGTTATTTTCGTCTAGTCAGCGATAAGCAGAACTAGACAAAGGATAGGGACTGTACTTCAAAATACCGTTAGGTTTTAGATTATCTTAAGATAGATCGCAGTTTAGCTGTGAGTCACTAAGAAATCAGATAGGTAACAAATTAATACTTTTATAACCTCAATAGGCAGTGGTACTAAACATGTCTTCCGTTACTTTCGCAGGTCTTGATAATGCCTGTGGCGGAGCCTCAGCTAGAGTCGACAGGAAAAGCGGTGAGCATTCTTTATGTTACGTAGATCTCTAGGTTCGTATAAAAATATACAACCAGCAAAGCAAACTAGTACCGACGTTAGAGTTGCGTGCGCCTGTGCGACCGCCCACAAGGTGCCAGACGTGAAGGAGCGCAGAAGAGGAAATAATACGTTCAGTAAGTCAGAGACAATTTGGTGTTGGAAACCCCGTATGTATGCGAATTAACATAAATGTAGGGAGCTTAAATTTTCGAGCTCGCTTCTCTCGCTCTTACATCCTACATTTTCATAATCCTCGTACTTTACTCCTAATATTGTATGAATGGACAAAATAAAGCCTAAACTTTCCGAGGCCCCCCTCTACTCTTCAAGAGTAGAGGGCCGCAGAAATCTTAGCCGGTAGTGCTAAAACCGTCTCTTAGCAAACCTGATAATGCTCTTAATCACGGGTCGAAGAGCTCCTTGTTAAGATTGGAAAATTTGTACTTATTGGGTTCTTAAGGTTCAGATTCCTTGATTTAGGCACTAATAAGTTCTGGAATAATATATTCAAATTAGACAGAATCAGCACTTTTTGCACGACAAAATTTACAACAACGCTCACTCTTCACCACTTGCTATAAAGAGGGAAGCTGTAGGTAGCCCGTGAAATTCAAATTTTCTTACTTTTTTGCAATTTGCAAGTCAGTATTAGGTTGTATGTTGATTAAAGTATGATTCGCAACCGTAACATTGTATTTACAAAATTAGAATCGGTAATACAAGAATCAAGATTTCATGAAAATAGTCATTCATTAGGATTATATGAACTTAGAGAGTTGTTGTTGAGATACAGATTTGTTATGGTCGCGAACCATATTCAGATCAACATACAACCGGATACTGACCTGAAAATTAAAAAAAAAAATAAGAAAATTTCAAAGGATCTAGCCGGTTAAGCATATGAAAACTGCACTCGCGTCTGATGAAGGATTATTACCTTGTTTTTATTGTTTTTCATCTAAAATAGCCACACACTTAATTTCACACCCCTAACCCCTATAGTAAGGGTATAATATGGGGAACAACCCTGAACGTAAAGTTTTTTTTTCGCAGTACCTATTGAAGACATCTTCATGAAATTGAAACTGTACATGACTATCAATAAACTAATTATAATATATTTTTTTTAGAATTTTTGTAATATCAGAAACTGTAAAAAACGAGAAGTATATTTTTTGGGGGTGGTTTTTTATACAACCCCCAAAGTGACACCTAACAAAAATATATATCTTATTTTTTGATTAGCTAGCTATTACATGTTAAAGTCACAAAAGGGTCGAATTGGTGGAACATAGCATAAAAAAATAAAATCTATTACAGATACGTGCATGCATATGTTATACATATATCAATTTTTACCAAAAACTATATAAACACCTGTGCACTGTCTATATATTATATCTCGTCATAAATACGTTCATATAACTTGAAAATGTCAACAAAATATGTATGTTTTCAAATCAACCATAAACAATAGTGTTGTAGACTCGGTACAATGTTATAGTGCGCTACAATGAACATGTAGTGACTTGTTCATTTTCATGCAAGTTTTGTCAAGTTAAAAGAAGTCGACTAGTCAAAACATAATTGGCAGGTGAAGTATACGTATATTTAGGCAAAAGAAAATTGTGTTTTATTAAGTATTTTGCGAGAGTTTCAAATATCAATTGTGTATTGAGTGCGGTTCAGTTTTTCACGGTAACATTTGTGATCAGAAATAATGGAGAAAACAATTGAACGTAAAAAAGATGACAAATGTGCTAATTGTAAAATAAGTATCAGAAAAGCCAGTCAAAAGTTAAAACGTATTATTACAAATGAAGATTTAAATAGATATCAACCTTATTGTAAAAATACTTTACATATTGGATCCGTGTTTTGTTGTAAATGTAGACTGATAATATATAGAATTGCACAACCGACTACGTCTACTGGCTGTGGTGATAGTGGTGACAATGAGAGTTACGGCAGTGATTTGGATGATCCGGACTTTCAAGTGTTTTGTCGCAGTGGTTCACGTCAAGAAGAATATGTAGAGTTTCAAATCAAAAGAGTTAAGACAACACATATTTACTGTACAGTATGTGAATCTAAAAATAATCTTACTATTGTACCTTTAGATGCTCGCCTGCAAGCATTTATTAAACGAAGAATTTTTATTCCAAAAGGAAACAGATGTTGCCTAAACCATTTGATAAAAAAACGGTTCTTTGATGATGATTTACAGCTATTACGAGTTTATTCTAACCATAGTTTCTTAGAAAAAGGTGAAGTCTCCCAATTTTTAAATCTTTTAGCTAATAATGCTGGTTTAACACTACACAATAGAGTTGGCGGATTTTGTGTTTCTGAAGAAGAAATATTTACATACACAGGTCTTGAATGGCAAAATATTATTAGATTAGCGGGAATGCTTTCTAGCATGAGAGATAGTGATGAACGGTCGGTAATACAAGCATTAGCAGTGTTTTTAGTTAAATTCAGAACTGGTAATTCAAACGACATAATTCAGAAAATATTTGGATTGAAATATTCTCAACAAGTCTCAGATTATTTCCATCAGGTAATCAAAAGTTTCGAAAAAGATATATTACCAGCTCATTTTGGAATAAATGCGAAAAGTAGACAAGATCTTATTAATAATGAAACATCTTATCTCGCAAAACATCTACTCGGATTTGGAGAAACTTCTCTTGGTTTAATTTTTGATGGAACTTACATTAGGCATGAAAAAAGCAGGAACAATGTTTACCAAAGAAAATCTTAGTGTACAGAAGAAAACACCACTCTGTAAGCCCTTTACTATATGTACAACAAATGGCTATGTAGTTGACATAGCAGGTCCCTATAATGGAACGATGAACGACGCATGTATATTAAGAAGTATATTAGAGGAGCCGAATGGACTCAAAACGCTTCTGCAACCAGGTGACATCTGCATTGTTGATCGGCGTTTCCGTGACGTGGTCGATTTTTTAAAAGAGCAAGGGTACCATGTACTTATGCCAGCTTTGAAGGGGAAAAGAGCACAATTAACAGTAGAAGAGGCAAATGCATCACGATTTGTAACTAAAGTACGTTGGGCTGTTGAAGTTGTACATGGCGCTATTGGTAAAAAATATCATTTATTTCATAATGTTTTGGACAACAAGCTTTTACCTGTTGCAAAATCATTGTGCAGAATCGCTGGATTTTTGAATAACACTTTTGGTAAACGATTGAACTGTGATGTCGAACTTGCCGATATTATTATTGCTTTTATGAAGGAGCGTCAAAAACAGCAGAATACAATGCAAGAATTGGTTAAAAATGAAAACTTGAATCGGAGTAGAAAACTTTTTACAAAATTATCTTCAAGTAGTGTAATGGATTTTCCAGAATTAAGTGAAACTGACCTTAAAATATTATTTACTGGCACTTATCAATTATCACAAGCAGTATGTTATCTTGCTGAAATAATAACTGACAACGAATTAAACCTTGAATTTTTAAAAGATCGCGAAAATATTATAAGAGTAAGGGTACGATCAAGGCATATTAATAGGAAGACATATAATTGCTTTATCGAGTATGAGCCAAATTCGAACACCTATAAAGGAATTCGAAGATATGTTTGTGATTGTGCAAATGGGAAAAGAACAGTGGGCTGTTGCTCTCATGTAGCGACTGTTATTTACTACTTATCGCATGCTCGTTACAAATCAAAAATTATAAAACCAGCTGAAATTTTGACCTCCATGTTTGATGCGAGTGGTATAACTACTACTGTTGAAGAAAACAGTGACGATGACTGAATATTCAGTATAATAACGTTATCCATAATTATGTTTATAGTTTGTATGATTGAATTATATAATACACTATTTCATATAACTACATATCTTTAATTGATTTTTATTTTTTTAAGCTATGTTCCACCCATTCGACCCTTTTGTGACTTTAACATGTAATAGCTAACTAATCAACAAATAAGATATATTTTTTTGTTAGGTGTCACTTTGGGGGTTGGTATAAAAAACAACCCCAAAAAAATATACTTCTCGTTTTTTACAGCTTTTGATATTACAAAAATAAAAAAAAATATATATTATAATTATATTATTAATAGTCATGTACAGTTTCAATTTCAGGAAGATATCTTCAATAGGTACTTAGAAAAATAAAATTTTACGTTCAGGGTTGTTACCCCTATTATTCCCTTACTATAGGGGTTAGGGGTGTGAGATTAAGTGTATGGCTATTTTAGATGAAAAGCAATAAAAACAAGGTAAGAACCCTTCATCAGACGCGAGTGCAGTTTTCATATGCTTAACCGGCCAGATCCTTTGCGGGCTACCTGGAGCTTTTGCCTTAAACTGAAAAAAAAAAACGGGCGCAACAAACTCTCAGCAATTTTAATTGGAACTTGCTACGCTTCGATAAATCAGGCCCATATTGCGCCAAGTATATTATTATCTATGTAAAAGTTAAAGCAGTCATACTAAAGCATGTTGCATCATTATCGCAGATCTTGATAAGCCAGTGGAGGAGCCTCCGCAAGTGGACAGAAAAAGCGGGTAGCAATCTCCAGAAGACTAGAATATAAAATGCACATAAGTTTGTACTGGCAACAAAATATACTAGTATTATCAGTACAATTAGTGAGTACACAGAACATACTCATACTCATGCCAATTCATTTTATGGTGAAGTAGGTGGAACAAAATTGAGCTGGTCTCATGAGGAATTGATGTTTTTACAGGGTTATTGGTAAAACACCAGCAACCTCTTAAGGGGCTATGAACAACTTTTACTATGGGACCAAACCTGAAATCACGAAAAAAGAATCAGCTGTTCAGTACATTTTGACGAATTATGCGGACATAAATGTACTGAACAGCTGATTTTTTTCGCGATTTCAGGTTTGGTCCCACAGTAAAAGTTGTTCACAATGACCCCTTAAGAGGTTGCTGGTGTTTTACAAATAACCCTGTATACGAACGAAATCGTGGGCTAGTAGAATAGTATATTACCAGTAATGTAGGCAAGTAAGCAGACAGTCGTTCTAAACGAGCCCTCTGTCACAGATCTTGATGACATCGCTGAAGTCTTCGCTATACTAGACTCAAGAAGCGGTGAGCATTCTATCATGTTTCGTAGACTTAGGCTAGGATGTAGAACTTTAATTAGGAAAATAGTCAGCTGCATAGATGCGCTAGTTGTTTGCTTATAACTTTAAGATTGAAATAGGATTAATCATCAACTCAGTGTAGTGGGCTAGTGCTCAACTCACCCAGTTCACTTCTTGACTCCCGGTTCTTCGCTTGCCGTATACAGCCTGGCCTCTCCAAATTCGTTGGTTCGTGTGTTGAACCAACGAATGGATTGGAGGGGGTACGTACAGCAAAAGTCTCAATGTTCACGATATGATCAAATTAACAGACAAATAATGTTTTTTTTTCTTTTACCAGATAAAGAAAACGTCCGTTTCTCAGTGTATGAAAGCCAGGCCGCCAGCTCCGAGGTAGATCGTGACGCCAGTATTAAAGTGTCGTGCTTGCCGCCGGCACGTGTTGCCGTACCTGGTGGCCATCGCATTGCCGCCGTCGCGTGTGGCCTGCATCACACTGTATTGCTTACTGAGCATGGTATGTTAACGAAACCAGCGCCGTTTATACAGGGTGGCCGAGACATCAACGCGCAACCTGTTACCATGGATTAAGTACATGATTCTGGACTTCTCTGCGTTAAAATTTTTCGTCGGTTACCAGCTTTTTCCTACAAAAGGGCAATACCTACGCGGAAAAATATTTTTTTTAAATAACTGACGAAAAATTTCAACGCAGGGGTCTAGAATCATGTACCGAATCCATAGTAACATATCGATGATCGATGTTCCTGCCACCGGCACCCTGTATAGCGCTACTAGAAGGTTATTTTGTGTTTGACCAAAGTCGTAACTAACGCCGCAATTTATTTTTTAAATACATTTCAAGTGACATTGACATGTCAGTGAAACACACAAAACAATAGCACAAATGTTTATCAATAGCTCTCTCCAGTCCACGCCATTCGCACACCAGGTTAAGCAGTCGTTAATTTTAACTTTTAGCAATGTTTATAAATTAACCCCAATACGTTTCATATATCCATTCAATGAGCCCCTTGTATCATTATTGTACCAGTTTTAATAAGGTTATTAATTAAAACTGACAGCTGCGGCATGAAGACTTCTAGCCGTTGAATGCCTTGAAATTGAATTAATGGCATTTGGCTTATCTTTAGTAAATAGTTTGGTGTTAACTGCAGGGTATGATAGATATTTTGAAGATATTAGACAGAAAGAAATAATAATAATTTATTCTGCACAAAGCGACTACAAGTTGACCAGTATTGACTGAGGTCAAAAGACAATGTTTTCATCTTATTCGTTCGCTAATGGTTATATTTGTTTCTAGGTGAAGTTCTAACCTTCGGTTCGAACCAATACGGTCAGCTGGGCGCCGGCGACACAGCGGTTCATCACAAGATTGTGCGCGTGCGCTTGCCTAAGGCCGCGAGCATCAGCGCCGGCAGCAATCACACCGCGGTACTTTCTAAAGACGGAGAGCTGTATACGTTCGGGAATTATCAGGTTTGTGGTTATCAACATCATCATAATTGACATTCTTTAATTGAGAGTGGAAACGCCACCCGTTAGGGGACGCCCTAGAAGAACATATAGTGATCATATTAGTGATGTTCTTCAGAAAGGCCAGTTGCGTAGTATACCCTGTCGGCGTGCCTGTATGGACGTAATCGAAGTAGAAAAATTATGTAAGGATCGTAGCAAGTGGCGTTCTGTAATTTGTGCTTACCTCTACGGGAATAATGCGTGAGTTTATGTATGTATGTGTATAATCTTCATTCAGTCGAAAAACGTATAGGTATACTGCTTTACATAGCTGATAGGCCTCCCACAATGACGTCCTGTGCATCCCGCAATCACTGGGTTCTCTCCACGAGAGCCCATGACCAAAATTTTTGTCTTATCGTTTTGCGACCAAAACCATATGAAATCGATAGATTAGGTTATTCTGAATCCAATAATCCTAATTACAGAAATTTTCCGCGTCACGTCTGAACTGCGCGCATTTTCAAATATGTCAAAAAAAACCGAACTGTTTCATAACAATCTGTCTGATTTTCATAATGTAGTTGAGAAAATTAAAAACGAGGCAAAAATAGAAAACCAGTAGCAAACCGTCTGGAAATCTTGTTTTCTGGTGAAAATTGGTCAGTCGATGCGAATAAATCATTTTTCAGAACAAAGTGTGAGCATCGTAAGTGTTAAAACTATTTTGAACGTGTTGAAAAATTTTACCGATCCGGTACATACCGGTGCGGACATAGCATTCTGTCTGAAAACTGTTGGACATAATGAAAAAGGTGTAGAAAAAACAATCTGACAAATTAACTGTAGCACCTTACTTATCAGACAATTTTTCTATAGTCAACATGATTAAAACATTATATTGCGGCGTATTGACTACTATCGAGCAAATTAATAAGTTGCAACTCAGAAATTCTTAGATATGATTAATAAAGAGATTACCCGAAACCATCGAACTGAAATTGAAGGACTTTTTTTTAATAAACTGGACAAAAGAAAACTGGGATAACGTTTAAAAAATACTGTAAATTTCATCGTTTTTAGGGTTCCGTACCTCAAAAGGAAAAAACGGAACCCTTACAGGATCACTAATGTGTCTGTCTGTCACAGACAATTTGCTCCAAATCTAATGGACCGATTAAGTTGCAATTTGGTACGCGTATGTATTTCTGTGACCCAAACAAGGACGTGTAATGTAAATTAATGAATTTTGAACATGTGGGTCAATTTTGTGCGTGGTCCGACAAGCACTTTACCGGTTTTTATTGATCACTGTCGGACTCAGTTGTCGTCATCAAAATCACTCTCCAGTAAAATATTTTCAATATATAGGGGACATTTAAAATTTTCTGAAAACCCCGTAACAAAAAAAAAATACCAGGTTGCTATGAGACGGGTCGGTTAAATTTTTTGACATTTTTGAAAATGTGGTCACGCCACATGTGACGCGCAAATCTTTTTCTTAATAAAATTACGAAACATATGTACATTTTTAATATCAGACATATTGTAATAAAACTATCTGCTTATTTTTTTTTGACATAGTAGAAATGGGCCGCCATAAAACTGTGACGTTACCGCCCACCGGTACTGCCCACCGAGACGGCTTTAGAATCATCAAAACTAACGATTTTGTACTGTTTTGGCCGTAAAACGAAGCGACATCGTTTTGGTCGTCATCCCGCTAAGTGCCTGTTCACACAGACTGGCTTGGTGTGAAGTGTACATTTTTATCGCGTTTCAAAAAGAGTTTTGGGTCATTATATTAAGGTTGATTTTCATTTCACTTCTTTTTTAAATGAGAATGCTTAAGAGCCGACCTAACGCGCTCAGTGTGAAACAATAATCAACCTTATTTCTATGACCCAAAACTCTTTATTTAACACGATAAAAATATACTCTCTTCTCTGTATGAACGGACACACCCATATTTTAAGACGTTTCCTCGAATCTTCCTCGACTCCACTCAACCTCATTCAAGGAAGACGGTATTCACAGTTGCAGAAAATCTCCTCCACTTGAGGTATGGAATAACTGTCAAACTCAAGGTACGTCGGGATGTACCTTAAGGAACACTCAAGGATGATTTACGCCATTATTCGCGTTTTTTACTCTACTCTTTCACCCACGCTTGTTAAACGGAGCTGATCATTCTATTTGAATAACTTTTCCCATAGTGTGTTCAATGGATTTCCAAAGGTTTTTGAAATATCTGTATTATAATCCGTACGATTATCCCGAACGACGTTATTTACGAGATGCAGAATACCGCATAGAATTTTGTGATGGCGGCTATAGTTGACGCTGAATTTAATTTGTACTTAATAATTAATTCTTGGAGACACAACTTCTCCGACTCATTGAATATTTGTCTCCCAGACATATTTTATGAATCAATGTGTGAAATAATAATAATAAAAAAAAAATTGGAAGTCTGTCTTGGTATCTGTATTTTAGTTTTTTACCACCGACTTCCGAAATTAAAGTTATTTCATACTTTTGAGTTAATTTCTTTTTGAAGTCGATTTAATTTTTACCCGACTGCCTCAGAAGGATGGTAATGTTTAAAAAAAAAAAAAATAAATAAAAAACCCGACTGCAAAAGCACATAACTTAAAAACTAAAAACAAGTAAGTAATTAATAGTTTTGTTATAATTATTACACCACAAGTAGACCAAGGTTTTGATAGGTTTTCCCTTTGACACCACACCCGCTGCTCGTATCAATAGGCCAGGCCGTCACACTTACACGTATTAGTCCATATCCTGAAAACTACTGAACCGATTTTGATGAAACTTGCACTGTTCCCTAAGTTGAAGTAAATGTAAGCCAATAAAAAAAAAAAAAATGGTCACGATCCGATTCTCGAGATCTATCTCTATAATAACCGACTCATCTTTCTACATCAGAAAGGTTCGCTTGGTCGCCCTCGTATGGAGGAGCCACTAAGAACAGAACGCAGCCCTATCTGGTACGCGACTCCCGGCCGCGTTCCCCGCCTGGGCCCGCGCCACTCCTGCAAGGCAGTGTGGGTGTCTGCCTCGGGAGACCAGACCTTCGTCCAAGTGTCCCAGGCGCTTATCAAGACGGACACTCTGTTCAGTTCAACTATTACTTCTAATACTAATACTATCAGTGAGTATTTTATTTATTTATTACGGTATTTGGGAAAAATATGCGCAACATTTGAGACATAAATCCAAGTCAATAGAACATATATATTTACAACAAGAAAAACACAAAAAAAAGAACAAAACATGTATTACTACTATGTGTGATATGACAATATTACTTTGCAAAACGGTTTTAACCCAGTTTTCAAAAGGTTTATCAAAACAAAAATTTACCAGCACACTGTCAGACTCGCTTCTATAATGGCTGTTGTTATTTTAGTTAAGAAATTATAACAGTAAACCTAAGTTTGAGACTCTATCACCAATGTTATGTGTTGATATGCATCAGTAGTTCCAGTAAATAAACAGCTGTGACAGACAGACATAAACAAAGTCGCACCATAACGGTTATTTTTTTACCATTTTGTTACGTAACACAAACAACAACTGCTGAAGCAAAACATTTTTTTTTCAGTAATCCTACCAAACCGGCCGGAACATACATTCAAATGCATAACCATAAACAAAATAGATGGCTCATGCAATACATGGACGGGGTCCGAACAAGTAGACTTTGTCAACAGTCTCGCTTGCCTAGACCCTTTATACGACGTCCTCTGGTGTTACCAACCACAGATGAGAGTCATGAAATGCTACAACATCTTAGCTTTCGACTCACACAAACTCCAAAAATGTTGCAACGACCTCGAATCTTACTTCGGTGAGAGCGAGTTTGAGTACCCAAACTACGGAAGCATGAAACGCTTGGAAGATTTCAAGAACTTGGAGAATTTTGACCTATCGTGCCGAGATGAAGATAGACCGACGGATAATGTCGCTCTGTCGAATATGTCGGTACTGAACCAGGAGTTGGCTATACCATCCACTTCTGGCTGCTCTGTTACAAGGATGCATGCTGCGTTGCATCTGTTGGGGTGTTTGGATTCTTTGACTTACGCTCATGATATCAGGTATGTGGGACGTTACTGTTAAGCCGCTATACAATAATACAACATTGTTTCAGCAACACAAATCTGATCCTGAAAACATGTTGCATCCACATTTATGCCAGCAACTTGTTTCCAGCGAATCGAATACATGTTGCTGGAACAATGTTATGCAACTTTTAAGTCTGAACTAGCACTATATAATTATCTACTTTATTTTTAGGTTGCATTCATCAGATCACAAAAGAGACAATTTGGGGTCGCCGATACTGCCGGTAAAGGAAGACTATCAGACTGTAAACAGATTTGATAGTTTCGGCGGCGGTTGGGGCTACTCGGGACATTCCGTTGAAGCCATTCGTTTCATGTGCGACACTGATATTTTACTAGGTAAGTTAAAACTCGGTAACCAATAGTCGTTAGAAACAGAAATATTCACCTTAGCCGAAATCAGCGTGAGATGTATTAGTATAGTACAGTATAACGGCTGGTGTCCGCAACTCCACGTCCTACCGCGTATTTTGTGTATTGGGATGATGTATTATTATTAAAAACTAGCTGACCCGACAAACGTTGTCCTGTCACAATTTCAATAATTCATACAAAATTCCCATAAAAAATGCACTCCCAGTTTTCCCGAATTTTCTCTTTTTCCCGGTATTTTTTAAAACATTTTCTTTCCTACAAACCTTGTCCTGACAATTACAAACACAATTACAAAAAGAATGATCCCATTTGGTGCAGTCGTTCGGATGTTATGCGCGTACAAACATTTCGGCGATTCATTTTTATATTATTATTAGAACATATTTACCATGCATATTAATTGTTTCGAATTTCCGATATTTCGGCACTGTTGCAAGTGCCATGATCACGGATAAACTGAAGTTATTGCGGGTGGATGTTTACGAGCAGACAAAACGGTCTACCCTCTTTCTTGTTCGTTTAATGCAATTGACACTGCTACCATTGTCATTTGTTACACTCACAACTCGATTCTGTTCTCGACACACAGAACTCACTGTGTCCACTAGCGAACTTTTTTCTGTACTCTTGCGGTCTTTACACAATTGGACCACTGGATTCCAGGCTCTCGTTGAAACCCATCCTCACTCGACAGTTGAAGTTGAACAATAATTATAACAAAATAAATATTTTTTTGTGTTTGATTCTCCAACAACAAAAAAAAAACATTTATTTTCTGTTTTTTTTACGCCAAAAAACCAGAAAAAAACAAATACCTACTTAATCATAACAAAAGGTTCAATTGTTTCAGTTTCTGTGTTTGATTTTACATCTTTAGTATCATAATCATGATCAAATATCAGGTTGGATGAAAAATATTGCATAAGAAATTGTAAATTACTAGAATTTTCCGGAATATTTAGTATTCATCTGGGATACGTAAGAATATTGTAGAAGCTTCTCGAAGCTATCACATCAAGGGTATAAAGGCGCGCTAAAGAGGATTTGGTTAGTTTGTGAAAATGATTAGTGAACATCAACTTCGAACGATCATCTTTTACGAGTGGCGTCAGGGACACAACGTGAGTGTGGCTACCGCTAACATCAGTAAAGCGTTCGGTGAAGGTGTTATATCGCGATGGAAGATAAGCCGCTGGTTTGTTCGCTTTGCATCGGGAGATATGACTCCGACGATGAGGAATTACTCCGCTGTTTAAAGGCTAATCCAGAAATAAACACGCGTGATTTGGCAGAGCCTCTTGGCTGTCATCATTCGACCGTCGAGGCTCATTTACACAAACTCGGCTATCGTAAAGTAATGGCACGATGGATTCCACATCAACTAACTGACAGTCATCGTCAAGTCAGAGTTAGTATTTGTGAATCGCTTCTTTTTCAGCCACATCGGAAAGAGTTTCTTGAAGATCTGGTAACCGGTGATGAGAGCTGGATTCTCTATGATAACAACACACGGCACGCCGTCTGGCTTCCTTACGACGCACAGCCACCAACGCAGCCAAAGCCGAACCGTCACTCATGCAAGCATCTTCTGTCCGTTTGGTAGGATGCGAAGGGCCCACTCTATTACGAGCTTCTCCCTGCGAGAACGACTTCCATTTATACTGAACAGCTTCAGAAACTGGCTGACGCAATAAGAGAAAAACGATCGAGACGTGTAAATGTTCACTTACTCCATGATAATGCGCGACCTCATGTCGCTTCGGAGACTCGACAAAAAATCGTAGAGCTTGGATGGCACTCGGTTGCCCACCCACCGTACTCACCGGATCTCGCGCCATCCGACTATCACTTGTTCCGACGACTAAAGCTTTATTTGCGTGAGAAAAATTTTCAAAACTACGAAGACCTCAAAATGACAGTGGACAATTTCTTTTCTGCACAGCCTCCGGAATTCTGGGCGCAGGGCATCAACAATCTACCAACTAGATGGGCCAGAGTAATGGAGTTATTTGGGGATTTCATTACTGATTAATTATTGTAAATAACAAAGTTATCAATAAATTCATTAAGTCATATCTTTGTGCAAAACTTTTCCGCCAACCTGATACATACTTAAATAGATGACGGATCTACTGTTACATCTTCTTCATCTGATTCTTCATCTTCAGTTTCAAAATCAAACATATCCATTTCAACATTAGATTGAACCTTAGTGAGCTTGTTTATTCTGTCGTCTGTCAGAGGATTTCTAAGTTTTGTATGCGAAAGAGCGGATATTGCCGCACACGCCACGCACAGTATGGTAAACTGCACTAATCGGCAACATTGCATAATGATTTTAATATTAGGTTGGGGAAAAAGTCTTTTCGCATTATAGTATGTATGAACTTGTAATAAAATCTCTTTGGCTATACTATTTGTATCTGGCTGGTTTTGGTATCATTGAAAGTTTAAATTTCAAAGAACATAATTCCAAATTCAAATTAGGAAAATGTGTGATTTTCATTTGTTTTTCGTACCGTCAAGATGAGTGAGTCTAATGAAGAAATTCGATACATTTTAAAATTTTACTACAAAAAAGGTAAAATGCAACGCAAGCCGCGAAAAAAATTTGCGATGTTTATGGACCTAGTGTAGTGTCTGTGAGAGTGGCACAAATTTGGTTTAAGCGTTTTCAATCCTGAAATTTTGATGTCAAAGATGCACGTCGCTCTGGTCGCCCTATTACGGATAAAATGGATGCCATTTTTGAAAAAGTGGAGCAAGATCGGCATATCAGTAGTTACGACGTAGCTGAAGAACTGGAAATTGACCACAAAACAGTTTTGGCGCATTTGAAAAAAACTGGGTACACAAAAAAGCTCGACATTTGGGTACCTCACGAGCTCACTGAAAGAAACCTAATGAACCGTGTGAAGAACGTGCGAAAAAGGTCGTGGTCAAAGGCCGGTAAGGCTTCACAGACTGTGGCGAAACCCGGGTTAACTCGCAACAAGGTGATGCTGTGTGTGTGGTGGGATTGGAAGGGCATTATTCATTATGAGCTGTTACCACCAGGCAGGACCATCGATTCTGAACTCTACTGCGAACAACTGATGAGATTAAAGCAAGAAGTTGAGAGAAAGCGGCCTGAATTAATCAACAGAAGGGGTGTGGTTTTTCATCATGATAACGCTAGACCTCACACATCTTTAGCCACTCAGCAAAAATTAAGAGAGTTTGGCTGGGAGGTGTTAATGCATCCGCGGTATAGTCCTGACCTTGCACCTTCAGATTTCCACCTGTTTCGGTCTCTTCAGAATTCTTTAGGCAGTGTCAGGTTAACATCACGAGAGGACTGCCAAAACCACTTGTCGCGGTATTTTGATCAGAAGTCCCAAAATTTCTATAGCAATGGGATCATGTCCCTACCTACAAGATGGCAAAAAGTTATCGAACAAAATGGTACCTACATACTTTAGATAAATGTAAATAAACTATATTAAAAAATGTTTTGAATTTTCTTAAAAAATGCGAAGAAACTTTTTCCCCAACCTATTACGTTACGCGCGCGAAATTTAAAACAAATTAAAAAATAAAACTTCATAAGTCGCCAGTAACTTTACCGTAATTTATATAAATTACCGTAAAATACCCGTATTTTACCAGCGTTTTCGGTAAAATTACGTAATTTTGCAACCCTATCTTGGGATCCTGGACCTTTGGAAGGCGTACGAGGAGCCGAGCCAACTCGCAGAGGCGCGTTAGTCATTTTAATTAAATGAGACACCAACCGACGATTATCCCTGTTCGCACTATACAAGTGCACCCAAGGAACACCCCGGTTGATATAACTATTGCAGGAGATGGAAAGATATTGGATTATGGCTTTGGGTGGCTAAAGTGAAATTGTTGTCTAGGACTATGTAAAGACTATGGCTCTTGCCTGACCAATGTTTTATATAAAATACACGTATAAAATGGCAGGGGGTGACTTGCTCACTTAATGGGCCCCTAAAACGGTCGCCAGCACATTGTGTCCTAGCGACAACAGGACAGCATATCGTGAGGTGCTTATGAGAAGTGGAAAGGTGTTCCACGGCTATCAGGACAATCCCGGAAGTACGGTCAAGATCCCTACTGAAAAACTTCCTTCCTCCGAGCACGTTTGCTTTTGCGAATTTCCACTCAAGCTGGCCAATAAAGGCAAGCCAGAGGTGAGGAACTAGACTTCTCCCGGGAGATAGGGTCCGTGAGGTCGCTACTGTCCACAAGCTGCCCTGCGGGTTTCACCCTAGACCTGTTCCGGCAAAGTAAACTCTACCGGCACAGACCTAAAGTACATAGGAGCCGCACAAGCCCCACCACTACGTCAACGTAGAGATAGGGTTTGGCGTACATTGCCCTGGCGTTAATATGACACAATTGTCAATATCATGCTTTAGAAAGAGACTAACGTACAGGAATGAGTGACAGAGAGAGAACGTGTGTATACCTTAGTACACACGTTTTTCTTGCCTTTGAAAACTATAGTTTATTCGCCGTGTATAGACACGGCCGTCAGTGTTGTATGAATCACTATGAAAGTTTGTTGACGACACGGCGGCACTACGGCGCCGTCGTGTTGTGTCGTGTACCTAGACCGTATCTACGGCGTGGTTAACACGCCGTACCGTAAAGAAACTGTGCCGTGTACAAAGGGCTTTAGAGACGCTCTATAAAGCCGAACCTATCTAGAATTCGATGTGCCATGTTTAAAGGCCGGTAACTGTAAATTGTGTATCAGTAATACAGTTCTGAAGTTATTATTGTCCAATAGGTATTTATTACCTAAATTTCTATTCTAACTATTGAGGTTGTCTAAACTGCATGCGCGTGCGCAGGATCTTAGACGATCATGTTAACGCTGTATTTTTCGCTTCTTCTCTTGACCCTACCTTTACGAACTGTATAAGAATAACTTATATATTGGGTTTTGTCACATAAGTAATGAGCGATTATGACAAAATGATTTTTTTTTATAATTTATATCATTTATTAGTCCATAACATAACCGCCATCAGAATCAACAATCCGTGTCCACCTATCTGGCAAAGAATGAATATTAGCATCCCTGTAGAATTGGTTTGGTTTTGACTTGAAGAATTCGTCTAGGAACTGTCATAGGTGGCCCTCGTCATCGACTTTTTTTTTTACTTTATTACTCAGGGACCTGAATAGGTGATAATCTGTTGGTGCCATATCTGTGAATAAGGAGGATGAATAATTATTTTCCAAGAAAACTCCACTAATTTGTGTTGCACTATTCTCGCGATATGTGGTGTCGAGCGTTGTCGTGTAAAAATAAATTTTTGTCGTGTTCTGGACGTCTCCGCTTTATTTCAGTATTTAATCTTTCCAGATGGTTACAGTAGAGTGTGGCCGTCATGTAGTATTTGTAGGAAGGAGGTCCCAGTATATGACTCCATGAACATTCCACCAAACGCACAGCATCACTTTTTAACCGACTTCCAAAAGAGGAGGTTCTCAATTCGTCTGTATGTTTTTTTTTTTGTATGTTTGTTACGCGATTACTCAAAGACGGATGGACCGATTTAGAAAATTCTTTTTTGTTTGATAGGGTATACTTCCGAGGTGGTCTCATATAAATTTTATTAACTTTGCTTGGGGAGTTTTTGAGTTAGCTTCAATAATGCGTATATTTCCCACTTATTTTATGTGGAAGATGTGATGGTGTTTTGATAACTTCCTATCACTGTTATTTACATGGCTATATCTACAATTATTGTGCTCAATTATGTATTCAAATTTGTGTGGGGTAGGTTCCACAACAAAAGTGAAAAATAAAAACTTTTTAGCAAAAAATAAAATCGACTTCCAAAACAAAACACTACAAAGTGAAAAATAACTTTAATTTCGGAAGTCGGTGGCAAAAAACGAAAATACAAAACCCAAGACACCGACTACCGACATTAAAGTTATTTTTCACTTTGTAGTGTTTTGATTTGGAAGTCGGTTTTATTTTTTGCTAAAAAGTTTTTTTTCGCGTGAAGTTCCTTTTTTAGAGTTGGTTTTCTGGGTTCATTTGGGCCTAGCCATTGACGCTTGTGGGTGTGGTTTATATACAGAACCCACTTTTCATCCCAAGTAATGAGATGGTCCAACCAGTTAAATGTACGGCGAATAGATAGAAGTTGTGTATATGAATAAAAAAATGTATAATAAATAATATATATTTCCAGGTGGTATCGGCCTATACGGCGGGCGTGGCGACTACACAGCTAAAGTGAAGCTGTATGACATTGGAATGGAAGGCGGAGATCAAGAGGGCGACGGTGAACTGTTGACCGAGAGCGACGAGATCGTGTACGAGTGTCCGCCTAGAGATCGCTTCCCTGTCATGTTTGACAACCCTGTACCGCTAGCGGTGAGTAAACCCATGCCTATTTCGATTCGTAGCAGTCAAGTAGACTTAAAATGCTGTAGACGAATGGTTACCAGGAGAATGTTATAGAAAAACTGTGCTCCAATGTCTCGATAACGCCATCTAGCATAATGTAGCAAAATTACGTAATGGTTAAGTTTGACCCGATACACTTTTACCGACACCAAGCTTTGATTACCAACCGTCAGAAAGTTTGATATATCTAACACTCATTTCCATTCCATCCATCCATCCATTCTATGTCAAAACCTCATGATTTCCTCGACTCGACTCAACCTCACTTTGATCAGTCAGATTGATATTCATAGTTGCAATTTTACTCCTCGTCTCACTTTTCTCAGTCGAGGTGAGTTTGAGTTGAGGAACCAACTGTCATTATATAAGGTACGTCGGAAGTTTAATGCGTATTTTATTCGAATTTCGTAATGTCTTTTGAAGAGTTTATTGAATGCTAGCTACCTGACAGACGTTGTCCTGTCCAAATTTCAATAATTCATACAAAAAAGACGAAAGTTTTACCCGATTTTTCCAATTATCCGGGATTTTTTTTCAATTTTTCTTTCCGTAAGAATTCTCTAATTCGAACTATTACAAATATTTTAGAACCAAATTTAGCCTAATTGGTCCAGCCGTTATCATGTAATGGCGTGACCAAGGGAAACAGGGATTCATTTTTATATAGATTAATTTGTTCGATAATCCATACATGTCGCGACGCTATTTACGAGGTGCAGAAAACCCAATTGACTTTTATGATGAAAATTAATTTAAAATTAGATTTCGCTTTAAGATATTGTGGTGAGCTTTTTGTTACCACTATTGTTTCAAGATATTGGTGGTAACAGACGTGGATTGCCAATTCCACCCATAATACAAGTATCAGCCGCTTTAATATTTTATGCAACAGGAAATCAGTATAACAACCAATCAAGAAATGCCTAAACTCGTCACGAATATTAACCCAATCCCAGTCTCCCACACTTGAGATACTCACGGGAGATACTGCACAGGGTAGCGTTATTTGGGCTACATTTATTGCAAGGCATTTTAGTTAATAGGTGCAGTAATTATAACTGTTATAATTATGTGTTTGTTACAGTTAAATTGCTTTATTTTGAACATTCTAACTATAAATTAAATTCCTTACTAAAGATGCACAAAAGTATAATTAATAGTTGATGATAAGCACTTTTTTATTATTATGTGGTTTTATTTGTTAGTATTTTTGCACACAAATCTTTCTATTTAAGTATCTATTCATACATGACATATACATACATATAATACAAAGTATAAAACTGTTTTACGTCCGTCACATCATCATCTCAGGTCCTGTTGAAAACCAGCGTCGGGCACTAGCTGCGCGGCAGTTTGCTGAACTGGGCCTATTTGGCACAGCTGTGAGACACACATTATTGTCACTTTTTATTTTTCTGTCTATTTTTAAGCTTTTTATTGTATACAGTTAAGTTATTTTTTTTCTTATTTTTTAATTTTATTATTAAGTATGTCCTTTATTTATTTTCAAAACTTATTAAATACATTTTTAAATATTTTTTTTTGTAAAAAATGTTAAAAAAAAACATTAAAAAATATAAAAAAATAGTGATCCGCCAGTAGCGGGAGCGAGGTCCAAGCTACCGGTGGTTAGGGCTACAGAGACAGGAACCCCCTCACAATGCGAGCCGTTTCGAGAAGTACTGCCTTCTGAATCTGGCCCTTGATGCAACCGCCCAACGAGATCCTCGAAAGATGTTGATCGAGACTCGGCCATCAGGCCATTGGCATTATTATTATTATTATTATTTTTCTATTTGGTTGTTGTGTTTACTTATGGCATGTGCCGAATAAACATGTTTTCTTTCTTTCGTTCTCTCTTAAATAATTACCATATTGGAATTCTAAAATTAATTATTATGTATTTGGTAAGTAAGAAAAATTTCAGTTTGTTTATTTTTATCGCTCTATTTTGTGTCTACTTGAAGTTGAAAACCACAGATAACGCGCTCACAGACAGTTCTAACAATAAGTTCAGGTATTAATAAACGGAATATTTCTCCAAACAATGACTCCGTAAATTATAAAATATGTACTAACGAAAATAAACCGTAGTTAAGTCCACTCGTTTTATCACTACGAGGTTTGCTACGAGTGCAATTCATATTTTCTTCGACAATAATTTTCTTTTACACACAATACGAATTGTCATGTGGGGCGTATGATACGAGACAACTAATGCTCGGTTCCTATGAACAAAAACGAATCGTTATGCTTACCAATGGTAGCATTTTTTTATTGCTAAATTGGGCATATAAATAGATTCGTAAGCTAATTTTTCCTGTGACAGATACTACTTCAATCTGGGAGGGTCTACTATGCAATGCTATGAGTACTTTGTTTCATTATTGGTAAAGATACTAGAGTCTTAATTTTAACCAATAACGGTCCGTAAATTATAGGAACCGGCGGTAAACTGAGCGCATGGACCTGTAGGTAGTACCAAGTACAGTTAGTGACCTGCATCATCCGACCCCTCTCCCCTCTTCTTCTTTGTAAGAGGAGTCAAGTAATGCAAAGTGCTGACCGTACTAAGTACATTTTCATGTTGTTCGCTTTATCGCATCTATCGTAAGTATATTTAAATGTCTTTGGTGACAATAAACGTGCTAGTAGGACAGGGAATTTGAAGTACGGATTTCTAAAACTTTGTGCCGAGTTTCATGTCATCTCGCTACCACATTTTATAACTGCAGCTGCTGTTACTAACTTTGGCGTATATTACCTATATTTATTACTTCATCTTCTTGACTTGTGATAGTTTTACTTCAATTCTGACAGATTTTCAGTAGGTATTCATCTTCTTTCCAGGCAAACCGATGGTATGTCGCATGGGCGTGCATTAGTGGACCATCCTCAGATTGCGGTTCCTCTGGCCAAGCAATGGTCATCAATGATGAAATAGGTTTTCATTTCAAAACCTCCAAGAAATCAAACAACGGCACTGATGTGAACGCTGGGCAAATCCCGTCTTTTATCTACAACACCGTCAGCCCAGACCACACGTTACCTCTCAAAATAGTGGAATTCGGGGAACCGGTCATAGTTCTAACCAAAAACTTGTCCAGGAAAGTAACTGTACCGTGCTTCAAGTCACTCATTACCCTGCTGCAATGGAGCTGGGATACCTTCAAAGAAATCATACTAGAAACAAACGGACTAGTCCCGATTAACTACCAGAAGTTGACCATAATGAAGCATCAGAAGAGACTGGTGTACATTATCAGGGCATGCTTGAGACTCGTGCGGTCTTACATCAATGAGATATACCCCCAAAATAACAGAAAGCGGAACTCTCATGAATACATGTCATACTTCGAAGCTATTGCTGAAGTACGGAATCTGATTCAGGCGATAATGGCGGACCAGACACCAACGTGCTCCATGCTGCCGAGAAAACAGGGGAAAAGCAAAGCTCACAGAGTCTGTTATGTACAATTTGCTTTAGAACTGACCACGTCGATCCTGAAAGAAGCTCATGATACAATAACAGCTTGCTTCCATGCCTTCTTTCCTACTCCTACACTGAAATGGAATCATCTCTGCGCTATGCTGTTTAACGTCAAGGTACGTTGACTATTGCTGACCGATACCGCTCTACCGCGCCGTAAGTATGTGCGCGGTGAGACGGGGGGCAGTGCAGGCCGCTCATCCGTCAACGCTCATTGCGTCTTCCCTCCGTGGTAAAGAGGTATCGGTCAAACTATAATAAAATGTCTACAAATATGGCATCATTATCATCATCATTTCAGCCAAAAGACGTCAACTGTTTGACATAAGCCTGGCATACCGAATTAAATCGTCTTTGTAAAGCGTCATCTTTGTTACTCATACCTGTGTCACGGTCTTTTTATAAAGCTCAATATGTCATATTAACGTTCGTACTAGAATATCGATTTACAAATATGAATTAAACATGCTTTTACAGGAAGGTGTAGTGCCGCCATCACAGATTCGTGAACTGACGTCAACCTGCGCGGCAATGTGCGCGTCGCGAAGTTTGCGTGACGTTTTACAATATGTCGTCCCGGTGACACAGAGCTATATCAACACCAACGAGAACCGGCGACCGGACAGCAAGGTGCGAATGATAATTTTTAAAAATAGATGTACTTTATGGGGAGGCCTTTGCCCAGCAGTGGGACACAAAATAGGCGCAAATAAAATGTACTCTAACTATTTAGTAACCATACAACGAATATCAAGGGAAGAATTCGGGCAGCCTCACCGTTATTCTTACAGCGTCGACAATGTATTGTATTTTGGACATTTAACAAATATCTTAACACAAGGAATTCCTTATTTCGACGGGAGAGACGGTTTCTGAAGTTTTTAAACGGAGTTTATCCATTCGATAGTGATTATTGGTTGGATTCGTGTTTCTGAATATTTCGTTCGAAGAGTTCAGCGTAAAAGTCAAGTCAATTACTATCGAAGGTTTATCTGAGGATCTCAAAACCTAAGCATAGGAAAGATATTCGCTTAAATAGATAATTTTGTCGAATAAATAGCTATTAAGAGTTTAAACTCATTTTAAGAACTCTTCAGAAACCGGGCATCAGGGAAGTAAAATGTATTTTTATATGTTGCATAGGTACTCAAGGAGGTTCCATCCAAATCGGCAACAGTTCCACGGTCGTCGCACGCACAGAAACCGCCTCCAATACCTCCTAGGGCCAGCAACAGAGATACCCCAAAGGTGAGTTTCTGCAAATGATGAACTTTTTACTTTTAAATATGAAAATACACTGGTGAATATGTGCGTAAGACAACATATTATCATTGTTCACAACCTTCACTAAAACTTCAGTATCCATGTCATAATATAACGTACAGCCCAAGAGTAGTTGAATGACAAAGGTATCGGTCTTTTTGCGGTTTTGCTCAGATTTATTACTTAACAAGCCATGAACCCGATGGCATTTCCCAAAGGCTAAAATGATGAAGTCCCACACAAACTTTCTTCCCCTTTATCATTTATTAAATCGAGAATTATCAAAAATCCTTCACTTTCTTACATAAGGAGCTCTAGTGCAAAATTTCATGCTCGCACAAGAACGCATGCAGCAGTTTAGACTGTGCGTTATATCTTAGTGTATGAATCAATTGATTAATTTATTATTTATTAATCGCGGGCTCGATTCCCATCCAGGACAAACATTAGTGTGCATGAACATGTCTGGTTGTCCTGATCTATATTGTCTGGATCTATATTAGTAAGTATTTACAAAAAAAGTAGTGTATGTAGTATATCAGTTATCTGGTTTCCATAGTACAAGCTCTGCTTAGTTTGGGGTCAGATGACCGTGTGTGTAATGACCCGGGATTTTATATTATTATTATTAATTAATTTTAGATGAATTATAATATGGTGATAACATACTTTTACAGCAACCGGACCCAGCAGACATCAAGCCAAACCACACCGAATGGCACTTACTAGACGTGATACCACGTATGTTGGACATCGTGATGATTCCCATCAAGCAACAGATGATGACGCGTCAGTGTGGACAGCCCCACGACCACGGCGAGATCAAGCAATACGAGATGTTGTCAGAGTTTTGCTGCAAACTTACTGCAAGGATCGTGGCGGAACTGTCAACTAGTGCCACAAACATTCGGGTGAGTTTTAATACATCTTCCCCTATAAGATGGCTTGTTATTCGACATTTGACCCAAGTGCTTAAGCTTACCATTTCAAAATTAGAAAAATCCTGGCAAATAGCCGGACATTTCAAAAAAGTCCGGCCATTTTACTTTTTATTATTTTCTAGAAATCATTTAACTCTTTTTACTTTCGATAAAATATCCCCTTTATTCGAAAAGTCCGGACAAAGTTCGGATGGATGGTTACCCTACTATGTGCTACAAATGATCACGTCATAAGGATGAATTGTTAGAGCCTTAGAGTCTCAGCATAGGTCAAACAGAATGCGCAGGCGCAGATAAGTTTTTGATACCATAAGAAATTTCTCTGTTTTGTATACGTAGTCGGGCCATATCTGTCACATAGGTAAAATTTCGAATTTAGAATGCAAGCCGAGGAAAATATTAAGGGCATTCGAAATTTGAATATTTAATGAACAGAAAATAAAAGAGTTTCTGGAATTTTGTTCATTTTCTAAAATGGAGTGGACGCGCAAAGAAGACAGAGTCGCAGTAATTGCATTGCATCGTTGCGGTCACGCGCCAACTGAGATTTTCAAACTGCTGAAAAATTTAAAAATTCCACTGAGATTTATTTATCATACTATCAAACGATTAATGATAAATGATTTTTATTTCTGTAAGTAGGTTTGTACAAACACTTTTACAAGTCAATATTTTTTTTTAAACTAGATGAGGTCGGCGTTTCCTATCTGACTACTCTGAGAAGAAAGGCCGAAACAAACTCAGAGGTCACAGTCTCTTATAAAGTCCACACATAATCTTGGTCACTTCATGTGAAGACCATGTAGATTGGTGTCTGAAATGGTCTTTTGAGGAAAGAACCACACAGATTGAGAGGACCTGTCCAGTCAGTGCACGCATTTCTCAGTAATCGCGCAGCTCAACTCAGAACTTAAGGAGCTCAACGATTCGACGAACAATACCAAAGAAAGGACATTGGGGTAGGCCGCATAGATTACTCAAACTGCCAGACCATGATTAAAAATAACTGAGAGAAAAAATAAAACAAACAAAAAAAAAAAGCAATGACCTACATAGTCTTCACATTCACAATAAATTAACCCGTGAGAAGGCGCGCCTAATTTCCTTACACGAGTAGGCGCGTGCGAGCAAATTGCTCACACTATCATAAATGTTTATATTTTTAGTGTTTCTATATTTATTGGCTTATAATGTATTTAAATAAATAACACAAGGTTTAGTAAGTAAGAAAACAAGTATTTTAATCAAAACTATTAAACATAATAGCAACTTCTAACGCAAATAACAAAACAACCTAGTATTAATTAATTTTTTTGGCACGTTTCATAAAAATCACAATAAAAACTGTTACATAACAAAAACTAAAAAGTGTTATTCATCCATTAAATCTACACTAATGTGCCTCTCGAAACACACTGAACACATGTATTTTACATGTTCGGTGCAAAGTAATTGCTGCACGAAGTAGGGCGCGTGATGAGCAAATTGCCGCACGTTGGTACACGGCCTCCACAAACGCCTGGCTGCGCGGTCGCAACGCTACTGAGCGGATCGAGAATTGCGTCAGGGGAGAGGGGGTGAATATTTAGGAAGGTACTTAAGTGCTTGAATTGGTGTGGCATGGGATAGACAAAAAATTTTTGAATTAGATTTTTGTGTGAGCAAATTGCTCATAGCGCGCCTTCTCACGGGTTAAAATAATATAATACTTACAAAGTAAATATCCATGTCAACATTCAGTATGCAAAAATAAAAATAAAATAAAAATTTGGAGCAGTTCAATCCCAAGCCTTTTTGTCCTCAATATAATCTTTAACGGTATAAAAAGCTTTCTGACACAACTTGCGTTTAATGAATGATTAAAATTTATTAAGGCTCAGATCTTGAACGTGGCTTGGAAGTTTATTATAAAAGCGTATACATTGACACCTGAATGAGCGACCTAT
This sequence comes from Dicycla oo, assembly GCA_948252095.1. Taxonomy (NCBI): domain Eukaryota; kingdom Metazoa; phylum Arthropoda; class Insecta; order Lepidoptera; family Noctuidae; genus Dicycla; species Dicycla oo. Next base: position 7,561,408 of record OX411709.1, on the reverse strand, counting down.
TTTCTTGAGCCTTGTTGGAGGTACAACAAATTTGTGTTTGTTCCTAGTATTTATATTGTGGATATCACTGTATTTTTTAAACAATTTAATGTTTTTATGGGCATATAAAAGATTTTCAAAAATGTACTGAGAAGGCAGTCATTATATTAATCTCCTTAAATTTCTTTCCTGAGAGATTGTCTCGGACTTAATTTATTAATGCATCGAACAGCTCTTTTCTGCAAAACAAAGATAGTCTGAATGTCGGCAGCATTTCCCCACAACAGAATACCGTACGACATTACACTATGAAAATAGCTAAAGTACACTAAGCGGGCTGTCTCTATGTTGGTTAAATTACGAATTTTCCTAACAGCGTATGCTGCGGAGCTTAGCTTTTTTGACAATTTTTGTTAATTTATGTGGGCCCCACTGAAGCTTAGCATCCAAAATTAAGCCCAAGAATACTGTGCTATCTTCAGGATTCAATTCTTCGCCCTTTATCAACACGTTAGTTTTCACTTGCCTAACGTGAGGTAGCGTAAACTTAATGCATTTGGTTTTTTTTTCATTAAGGAGTAAATTATTAACACTGAACCAGTGAACTACTTTTGAGATCGCTCTGTTTACATCGTCCGTAACCAGCTGCTGACGTTCAAGTTTAAACAAAAGTGAAGTATCATTCGCAAACAAAACTATATCATGATTATCCTTTATGAGGTAGGGCAAATCGTTAATATAAATAAGAAACAAGAAAGGACCAAGAATCGAGCCCTGTGGAACCGCCATTGTTACCATAGATCCGGGCGATCTTTTTCCATTACCGTCAACGCTCTGAATCCTATTACTCAAGTATGAAGTAAGAAGATCCAGAGCGGTGTTCCGGATCCCGTAATGGCGGAGTTTCCTGATTAACGTTTCATGAAGAACGCAATCGAATGCCTTGGACAAATCACAAAAGATGCCCAAGGCATCGCATTTCATTCAGGGCAGATTCAAGATAAACAAAGAGAAGATAAACAAAGGAGCGGTCGACCTCGTACTGTTCGGACTCCAGCTGTCATCAAAGCAGTGATGGCGCGAATCCAACGAAATCCTGTCCGCAAGCAAAAAATGTTGGCTCTGCAGATGGGACTAAGCAGAACAACTGTTGAAAGGGTGTTAAATGAAGACCTAGGTGTGCGTGCTTATAGAAAAAAAAACAGCACATCTTCTTAACGAAAGGTTGAAGAAAATCAGACTCGAAAGAAGCCGGGTTTTGTTAAGGCGGTACGCGTGAAAAACATCCCTGAATAAAGCAGTCGCCGATATTGATATGAACGTCGTGCGTGCTTCGATTGATGACTGGCCTTGCAGATTGAAGGCTTGTATCGAAGAAAGAGGAGGACATTACGAATAATGTTAATGAGGTGTAAATCTGTATTTTATACCCTTTCATTTGACGTGTACATGGTTGTAGTGCGTAACTGATTGTGTCAGTTATTTAACTTTCCATATGTGACAAAACTTATGAGCAGACTACATACTTTACAAAATAACACCACGGCCGCCGGGCACACCGAGTGTTGGCAGATGCAATCTATTCTACAGATCCAATGAAACTCTGTGTTAACAAAGATAAATTGTATAATAACGGTTATATAATAGTTTTACAAGACTCAAGTTATTCGTTGTCGAATAAGGTCGAATGAATGGTTCGCTTGTTAGCGAGAAGAGGGCGCCCTGCAGTGTTGCCAACTCCCGTCTCGCTAGTGCGTCAACAATGTTAAATTTGTCATTACAGGAGGACACCGACTCCAACACAGTCAAGAACCTAGTCACACCATCCCGTTTCATGCGTGTGAACCAGTCCCGGGCTTGGAACACTGGTAACGGAAGTCCGGACGCCATCTGTTTCACGGTAGACCGCGCCGGCATCACGCTCGTCGGGGTCAGCGTTTACGGCGGCCTCGGCAACTACGAGTACTCGCTCGAGTTACTGCACGATGTACGGGTAAGAGCAACACAGCTATAACTTTCTTCAGGGTTAGAAAGCCTATGACAATCCCCGGGCCATAAACTATCTCTTAACCAAAAATTACAGCGATCCGTTGCTCCGTTTGCGCTTGCGGTCGCCTTCGGAAGAGCACCTTTAGTGTTCTTCGTTTTGGAAGTCCTCTAACTATCTTAACCTCGTACTTTCTCGTAACAGCTCCGTGCATCGGCCGACGAAGCCAACCCAACGCACTGCTGGGTGAGCGTGGAGATCTCGCACGGGAATTTCACCGCAGCAGACCTGCAACACGACACGATACAGCTCAAGTTCGAACGACCTATTCCTTTGAAGGTAACACATCGTTTGACTTCTGTAAGTCGTGGAACACGTAAAACTTCGCTAAAGCCGATATCAGACGCTTCACTAGAGTGAAGGTTCATTTTTCTTTCATTCCTTGTTCACACGAAACCGACAAAATTAATACAGGGTATAAGGGACAGCAACAGATTTTGGGAGGGCGCCACCTGTGCGTACGTTAAGTAAAGCTCCGTCAATTATTGTTGGAATTAAATAGTCTTAGCCACCAAATAAGAGTGAAAATGAATAATCTAGCAAGATAAATACATAATACCTGCAAGTGAAATGAAGAACCAACTGTGTCTGTAACGTGAAGTGCAAAAACTATGTAAAATAAACCGTGAGCAATAGTGTTTATTTCCGAGACAACGATAATACCAGTGAGTACAAAAGACTTGGACGTTGATGAGAGTCGTCAAAGTGGATAAATAAGGATTTCTCGAAGCAAGAAAACCATGAAGACTAAAGTTGGTACTCTAAAATAACCTAAAAATTTGCAAATCATTACTCACTAGTGGTATTATTTACAAAAACTACAAAGAGCGCCATCTGTTGGTGAGTAGCGACACTACGATAAAGTTAAAGTCGCAAGCGCATCGTGAATCTGGAGATCAACCTAGTTCCGCTATTACACGACAGGTGGAGCTATCTTAAATATTTGTACACAGAAAATTAAAACTTATTATTTTTGGAATATAAAAACAAAAAAATGGAAGATATTACTAAAATGTTACAAAACATTCAAAAAGAATTAGCACAGCAGAAAAAAGACATGAAGGATATGCAGGAAACTATCACAACCTCTATAAATGAAAATATCAATTTACAGTTTCAAAAATTAGATAAAAGATTTGAGAACCTAGAGAAAAAAGTGGAAGAACAAGAGAAGTATATAGATATAATAGACAACAAACTAAGAAAGAAAAATGTAATATTCTTTGGTCTAGAAGAAAAAGAAAAATCATATGAAGAGTTGGAAGACTTCATTTTAGATCTTACAAACAACTATTTAAACACTCTTTGCAAAAGATGGGAAATTGAAAGCGTAATACGCAAAGGGAAGAAAGGAAATAATCCCCGGCCAGTCATAGTTACATTTATCACGCTCGGCAAAAAAATACAAGTTCTGAAGAATAAAAAATACCTAAAAGAGCTCGATTGTGGATATTATATCAAAGAAGACTTTCCGCCGAAAATAGTACAAAAAAGGAAGGAATTGCAAGAAATTGTCAATAAAGAAAGGGAAAATGGAATCTATGCTGTACTGCGCTACGATAAAATAATTTATCCCAAACAGAAAGAGAACAGGGCCCCCCCCAGTGCGAAAAATAAGAGAAATCAATCGCATTCACCTGAGTATATAGTTGCTGGGTCTGAAAACGAAGAAGAAACGGTAAATAAAACCACCAAACACCCACCGAAGAAAAATAAACACGATATAAGAAGCTTTGTCAATCGCACCAATAGCAACAAGAAGGAATAGCAATCAAAAAGGCCCCCTCTGACTCTCCCAAGCCGGTTGGTCACCGTGGGAGAAAAGGACCACAACCCTCCAGAAATAAATAGACAAGGAAAAACTAACCTACATGAAAATCTCGGTCAAGATATTTACATTTGTTCTTACAACGTAAGATCTCTCAAAGATGAGTCACGTATGTTTGAACTAGAGTCAGCACTTAAAACAGTTAAATGGGACGTAATAGGTATGTCAGAAATAAGAAAGGAAGGATACGGCATTGAAGAGAGAGATTGGTGTATCTTTTACTATTTTGGTCAGACAAAAGGACAGAAAGGAGTTGGATTTATAGTAAAAAAAGCACATAAAGCTTTGCTTAATATAACTATTCATAATACAGAACTATCTATAATACAAGTATACTCTCCTACGGAAAGTTCATCTGAAGAAATCCTAGAAATTTTTTATTCTGATGTAAGGAAAGCTAAGGAAAATTCAGGACAGAACATAATCATATTAGGCGACTTCAACGCCAAAATAGGTATCCCGAAAGTACCTATAGAACCTATAATAGGACCCTACGGCCTAGGTACCGGCAACGAACGAGGTGAAAGACTGACTGAATTTTGCTTAGAAGAGGAGCTAGTCATATTGAATACCTTATACAAGAAAAAACTTAACCAAAGATGGACATGGATGTCACCTAATAACGCAACTAAAAATGAGATAGACTATCTATTAACAAACAGGAGAGATTATTTTATTAATTTCGAGGTGCTTAGAAAAATTACATTCCCCTCAGATCACAGATTAATAAGAGGTACACTGAGGATTAAAAGCCATAAAAAAAGCCGCAAAAAATTCTCACAAAATAACTCTTTGTTGAGTACAGAGAAAGAACAACTGAGATTTTTAGAAACCTTGGGAAAAGCACTTGAAGAAAAACCATACACAAACATGTCTATTCAATGTTTATATGACTACATAGAATCAAGTATAATAGAGAGTCTGAAACAAGCAAGAAGTAATCAGAAATTAAAAAAGTTCTTTAAATTATCAAACGAAACCAGAAAATTAATTAAGAAAAGGCATACATTACAACTAAAAAGTAGTAGAAGCAAGGAAGAAAAACTAGAGTTAAAAAGTTTATACAAAACCATCAACAAAAATATACTTATGGAATACGAAAACTACAAACTAGATATCTATGAAAGTTGGTTACAGAAAACAGGTAGTGTAAAGTCGGCGAATAAGTCTCTACTTCAATATAAAATGTGGATACCAAAAATTAACACCTCGGAAGGTAGTTCAGAGAACAGAAAAGACTTAGTTTTGTTGGCTACAAATTTTTATAGAAAATTATATAAAAAGAGACCCATTGAAGAAGTATCAATAGATAGAGTTTCACAGGTGCTAAAAGATGAAACCGAAATGAAAGACTTCTCCTTGATGGAAATTATATTGGGTATCAGACACCTAAACAATCGAAAAAGCCCAGGGCCCGACTCTATTATTAATGAAGCACTGAAAATAGGCGAAAAAATTGTTTCAGGTTTAATTACCATGCTTTTCAACAAGATCCTGAAAGAGCGGAAAGTGCCAGAACAATGGACTGTATCTGAAATCGTTCTTATTTATAAGAAAGGAGATCCATCAGACGTCTCAAATTACAGACCGATTAGTCTCATGGCGAGTCTATACAAATTGTTCTCCCAGTGTCTGCTGAAAAGAATCGGTCCAAAGATTGATGCCAAACAACCCATAGAACAGGCTGGGTTTAGGTCCAAATATTCCACTGTAGACCACATTCACGTTCTCAGTCAAGTGATCGAGAAATACAAAGAGTTTAATTCCCCACTCTACATAGCCTTCGTAGACTACCGGAAAGCTTTTGACTCTATTTCACACGCGTCGATCAAAGAGGCTCTACGATACCACGAAATAGAGTCAACGTACATAGATATCATTAGCAACATATACGAAAACTGTAAGAGTAAGATCAGACTGGAGAGAACTGGACCGACTTTCAAAATAGAGCGCGGCGTCCGCCAGGGGGATCCGCTGTCACCGAAAATTTTCATAGCCGTTCTGGAACTCATTCTTAAAGATACGGGCTGGGAAAATAAAGGCATAAAAGTAGACGGCAAGTACCTGAGCCATCTGCGATTTGCGGACGATATTGCACTACTAGCCAGCACTGCTGAAGAACTCAATGACATGCTAACTACTCTACATTTGCGAAGCATTAAAGTCGGACTGGAAATAAATTTTGACAAAACAAAAATAATGACTAACAGTATCTTAACACCGATTCAAATAAATGACGATAATGTAGAGTATGTCAATGACTACATATATCTGGGTAAGCAGCTATCCTTTAGAGAGATAGACAAGGAAGAAGTGGAGAGAAGGATCGGCTCAGCATGGAAACGATATTGGTCATTAAAACACATAATGAAATCTAAATTGCCCACCAAACTAAAAAAGAAAGTACTGGATTCTTGTGTATTGCCCTGCCTCACATATGGCTGCCAAACATGGTGCTTAACAGAGAAAACGGCTAGCAAAATCTCAATCTGTCAAAGAGCAATGGAAAGAAGTATTCTGAACCTTAAACTTTCGGATAAAGTAAAAAACACTCAAATCCGCAAACGAACACAGGTCACTGACGCAATAAACCATGTAAGAAAATTGAAATGGAAATGGGCAGGTCACCTGTCTCGTTGTGAGGATGGAAGATGGACAAAGAGAGTAACCAAGTGGAGAGGGCCCAGCTCTGGCAAGCGACGTGTGGGCCGCCCGCTCAAGCGATGGGCAGATGACATCCGAGCTGTCGCTGGCGTAAGCTGGATGAGGGAAGCTCAAGATAGAGAGAAATGGTCTAGTCTGGAGGAGGCCTTTACCCGCATAGGGGTTCCCTTTAATTGAATATTATGAATTACGTGAAATATTTTTTATTTTTTATTTAATTAAAATTACATATTGCATGTTTCAAGAAAAAAAAAAAAAAAATTAAAATTCTTATAATCAACTATAATCAATAATCAACTATAATAATCAATTACAATTAATTATAATTATAATGTATTAATCAATTATAATCAATTTTAATGTATCAATTTACAACTAATCTATTGTTAATTGAAATGTATTGTAATTTAAGGGAATGAAATAAAAGGCTTATTATATAAGGGACAGCCCTCCGCAAGGTAACTAAACTAACTAAATAAGGAGCTGAATGCACTCTGTATTCAGCTCCTTATTTTAAATCATATTCCACTGGAAAATTTCTCAGGTTAATTTTCATTCTTTTTGTGTTTTTTTACAGTGTAAAATTCTATTTCAATGTAAAATTACATTCTCTGTAGCGCTCCATTTATGTAAATAAAACAGCCAAAAAAAAAAAACCAACAATGGATGTTGAATGACGCGTGAAATCAGCTGTTCACTTTCTGCCAAGATACAGAGTTTCACCGAACTCACCGCATACCTATTACCTACCCCTTCCAACAAGTAACTGACGCTCCGATTTGTGCATAAAAACACAAACAAATCAGGATTATTTGATTCCCATAACGTTCCTGAAATAATTTGGATACTATAAGCTGGAGGTAAGGCGTAACCTAGCTTTAGCAAAATACATATATGAGGTGTTTCTTGGTAAATTAAATAATCCGGATATATTACACTCGTTGAGGCTGCTCGTCCCTAACAACAGGCTGCGGCAGGCGCCGAGGACACGGCTTTTCGACGTCCAGGTGGCTCGCACTAACTTAGGCAATTTCGCACCGGTTGCAAGAGCCATACGGATACTAAACAGCGTCTCGCAAAGGCTTGACATTTTTAATTATACGTTGGCGGAATTCGTGAGGGTGACTATCGAATTACTAACGAAGAAATGATAATCAGGTAATCACGTATCACATTATCGCATTGGATTAATAAATAAACAAATTTCATGAACATCTTAGTATGATATACTGAATTCACCCTATCATGTCTGCGGAGAGCTGTCACCCTGTGTAATGAGTGAACGTTTATTCGCTACTTTCATTTAATTTTTTGATCATTCGGTAGGCGAGTGAAAGATGCTGAGTGCCGAAACCCTTCTGTGCAAATATATTGCCATCCCGCTCACACAGGTGCGAATAACAAGCCAGACGGTGAAATTCTTCGTATGCGAACAGCAAGCAAGACAGTCCTAATCAAAACTAGAATAAAATTGCGCGCGTTCGACACATGTAGTCACAATTCAATTTGCTAAATTATTCGTTTTCGCGGCTATGTTTTAGCATAGAACAAGAAATAATGCTAATAATAAAACTGGGTGTGAGTGTATTATCATAAGTATACAACGTGTTTTTTTTTATATACCATAACTCTAGGGTATTAATAAGAACATCATTTTGAACAACTTTTACTATGGGACCAAACCTGAAATTGTGAAAAAAATCAGGTGTACCATACATTTATGTTTGCAAAACTCGTCAAAATGTAGGGAACAGCAGATATTTCTTTCGCGATTTCAGGTTTTGTCCCATAGTAAAAGTTGTTCAAAATGATGGTCTCATTAATAAATGATAAAAGATTTTACTTCTGTAAGTAGGTTTGGACAAACACTTTTACAAGTCAATCATGTTTTTTTTTTTAAATTAGATGAGGTCAGCGTTTCCTATCTGACTACTCTGAGAAGAAAGGCCGAAACAAACTCAGAGGTCACAGTCTCTTTATAAAGTCCAGACATAATCTTGGTAACTTTATGTCAAGACCATGTAGATTGGTGTTTGAAATGGTCTTTTGAGGAAAGAACCACACAGATTGAGAGGACCTGTCCAGTCAGTGCACCCTAGTATACCCTAGAGTTATGGTATATAAAAAAAACACGTTGTATATCGAATATTTGGATGCATATTTACCTAAAGTTAAGGTGTTGGCTATTATCGAATGCACTTTTGTGTCGAAAAATCCCGGAATTCCGGGATCGACAAGTTTCGGAGTTCTGATTATAGAATCGAATGTATATTTACTTACGTTCAGGTGTTGGCTAATATGGAATACACTTTTGTTGATTCCAGAATTAATAAATTTATTACTTTTTGACTATCAGGGTCTATCAGAAAGGTGTGGTCAAATTTCTAGGTGTGGTACTGACCATAACACTGAACAACTTTCTCCATGAGGCCAACATCGTAATCGAGAATAAATTATCAGCTGTTCCGTACAAAACTTCAATACCTACTCGACCTAAACTTATGGGACTGCTGATATTTTTTTTTCTCGATTACGATGTTCGTCCCATGGAGAAAGTGGTTCAGTTTGATGGTCTGTACCACACCCTTATGTTTGATCACACGTTTCTGATACACTCTAGAATCGAATGCTCTAAAGTTGTAAAATAGGTTGGCAAACTGGCATATAATAAGTAATGAGAATTGAATTTCAAGTAAACAATGTATACGAATAGTTATGACATCCCGGTGTCCCGGTATTTTTTAAATAATACCACATATTTAAGAAGTCGTTTCCATACCATGTATCTGATCTGAAAAAGCCGCTTCCATAGTTTCTTAGCCAAAAATTAACTTTAGTAAATATGCATCCGACTATCCAATCTCTGATCATAAGCCTCAAAGTTATAGGGCACAATCACATATAGTGTTTTTCGGTTAAGCGTATCATATTTATGCACTACGCGTTCTAAATCGTGCTATTAGCCTATATGATCCGCTTCTTTACGAAAAATCATTTTCATGCAATATACTCACCTATAACTATCAATGTGACTTTTTCAAATTCTTATGTATAATAATATATGACATTAATGACATCGATGATGGGACACATGGTGAGGAAGCCTGGACTTAGTCAATATATTGCCAATCCGTCTTGACCAAGCGTGGTGGTAAAAACGCTGGAATAAGAAGAGGCCTTTGGGACAATAATAGGTTGATATTACTATCGAATTATTTCAATGTATAGGAGGATCTCCGCTACGCCATACGTCTGTGCAACCACGGAGGGCGTACTTCCAACGGAGACTGCGGACTACCGTCAGTGAAGGGACCTGACGGGACTACCTTCCGCTTCGCTTCCTGCTCGCTCAGCTTTAACGGCACCACGTTAGCAAGAGGGCAGATACCCAACCTTGTTTATTATGGGTATGTTTATTGAATTATCTTCTTTTCGTTTCGACGGTACATTTATGTTATACTGTTCATATTCATATTTATATTCATTTATTTACATACCATAATGTTTATGTTACTTAAGGCTTCAAGCTAAAGTACATTATGGACCCTGTTAGGGCAGAGCAATATAGGTAGTATTACTTACAATTAAACATTAACATTCAAATATCAATAAAATAAATTGTTAGGGCCCCGTAGATGGCTACGTTACTTGCGGTGTCAGAGGCGTTGTTAAGATCATCATGGATGCAGATGAACGGACATTTGGGTAGCTCCAGCAATATTTCATAGCAGACATACGGACGTAGCGGCTGGCGAAAACTAATCATCTATATATAAATACTGGATGACTTTTTTACCGTCTTGAAAAAAATAGGGTACAATAGGTAAACGGAATAGAAGCCTTATGGCATACCTAGTTTTTTTTTTAAATTATTTTTTATTTTTTGATCTATAAAGATTTTGAATGTTTTTGTTTTTATTGTTCTAGTTTACTTCAAATGTGTAGTTTTTACACCTACTGTACCCTATTTTTTTCAAGACGGTAAAAACAATCATCCGGTATATAAATAATAATAAATCTGAAGAGTTTGTTTGTTTGAACGCGATAATCTCTGGAAGAAGAAGAATTTTTTAATCCGACTGGCAGCAGTTGGATTAAAAAATTCTTTTTGTATTTGATAGCCCAATAATTGAGGAAGTTTAAGGGCTATTTAACTTCGCGCTACGTAGGAGCCGAGCAAAAATAAAAAAAGAACGCTAAGCGAAACGAAGTTATAGCGTGGGCAGACGATGGGATGCGACGAGATGGGTCGGGGCCAAAATTCCACGCCGAAGAAGTCGCGGGAAATTCATGCGCATTGGTGTGCTAACAGCATTAATGCGTAATAGTTTGTAGTACATAACGCTGCCAATCAATGAAAATATTTGTGATCTTTTAAAGGATTAACGAGTTATAGAAAAGCCAGTTCAAATAAGTACAACGCAGTATGATTTCTGAAATATTCTCCTTTTTTGTTACTAACGACCAGAAAAATATTCAAATGAACAAGATCCCGACCATAAATCTACAGTGTTTTATTTTATTTCACCTTCAGCTCATCGAAACCCCTATCAAACTCTTCGGAATCGGCCGACAGTTTGCTTTGCTCGCTCCGCTCCATCACTCTTCGCGTGGCCTCCATTGTCATGGAGCGATCAGCCGAGTTGTTCTGTACTCTTCGCAACGAGCTCACTGCTGAAGACTTAAGAAGAAATGCCAGTGTCTTGCAGACGTCACCGGCTATCAATATTCTGATCCCGTATACACTCGCCAACTTGGATGGTGTTGATGATTCTAAGGTGAGAACGATTTTGGTTACATTATTTTCAATGTCAATGACTAACCCTTTGTTGCTCTATGGACGCCTGCGCTTCTGGCGTTGGTTGACGTCAAATAGACTAGCGTCACACAGAGTGCTACAAGTATTGTTTGGTGCCTAAATGTCATTTACAGGGGGCGTTGTTGGTTAACGTTTGTACAATTGTTTTGTGAAATGTCACTTGAAATGTATTAATAAAAACCGGCCATGTGCAAGGACTCGCAAACGAAGGGTTCCGTACCACCGTACAATATTTAACACTAAAAATAAAAAATAAAAACTTCAGTTTCAAAAAAAATACGTTTCTTGTAGGTACAGTCACAAACCGGGACTGTTGAGCCACTTGCCCGTGTTCGTATTTTGGCCGTGTAATGCAAATCGGATTTAGTCGGTTATACTTGTATGTCCAGTATACCGATGAATGTATTCGATTTAATAATATACATGTTTAGGTTTTCGTAAAAGAATATGAAATGGAAACGAAATCTTTTTTGCACGCTGTACTTTGCACAAACGTCATTCGAGCCAAGTGTCAAGTTAATTCGCCCGGCTTGTATTACTCTTTACATTCCCGTGTTGCAGGCATAGCTTGATTGTGTTACTTACACGAATCGGTCAAATTCGGATATATTCGCCTAAATTAAGAAATGAAATGTCCTCTTTAATTACTGTCCTCTTCCATATGACACATTACGTGACGTTCCATATGGCACGTGACGGGACTTGTCAGTTTGATATATCTTGGGAATAGTTTGATAAATACATCTTGGCAAAAAAAGTAGAAAATAATGGGGGCGCCACTGTGCTGTTCGTATGGCAACCCGCTGCAACCGAATAGCGTACCAGCCTGGTCTTGTTAATTAGCTGTATTTTGTTATACATAAATTTATGTCCACATTATTTATGTACTAGCTTTTGCATGCGGCTTCGCCCGTGTTAATGTCGGAAAACTATACGTATAAACCTTAATCTTGAATCACTGTCTATTGATGAAAACCGGATTAAAATCCGTTCTGTAGTCTTATTTATTTATTAAAGAACACCAACAGCATATACATTCAACATTAGTTTAGCTTATTTAGGAGAGGTGTTACTGCTAATGTATACACAAATTATAGGTGTACATAACGTTTAAAGAAAAAAAGACATTGGACAGAAGCTGCTTATAAACTAAAAGTAAAATTTTAAATTTCAAAGTTATTTAACTTTAACAAAATTGAATACCTACAACATAAAACAAGACAATCTTATCTTTGAGAACATTGCGAACATATACAAATCTTCCTCTAAATATTCCATACACATATTGAGAATATTGTGGAATATTTAGAGGAAGATTTATTGGAATAAAATAGAATAATATAATATATTTTTTAATTCCTAACAATGTTGTAAACACAGCAGTACTTACTTAAAATATTGATTTAAGTACTTAATAATCAGTTGAATGACGAGAACACGTCCTTGTTCAATTAAACAATACTTAATGATTTGAATAAATTATCACTATCACTACATACATATAAAAACAAAGTGTCCCCAGCCGCGTCTGTCTGTCTGTATGTTCGCAATGTTCTCAAAGATAAGATTGTCTTGTTTTATGTTGTAGGTATTCAATTTTGTTAAAGTTAAATAACTTTGAAATTTAAAATTTTACTTTTAGTTTATAAGCTGCTTCTGTCCAATGTCTTTTTTTCTTTAAACGATATGTATACCTATAATTTGTGTATACATTAGCAGTAACACCTCTCCTAAATAAGCTAAACTAATGTTGAATGTATATGCTGTTGGTGTTCTTTAATAAATAAATAAGACTACAGGACGGATTATATATATATATATATATATATATATATATATATATATATATGTATATAATATAGCCCCCCCGACATGTATAAACCCATTTTCTTCGTAACTCGGGCGCATTTCGTTGCGTTGTTCAGTTGAGAGTATCGGAACACCATGATTGCTTTGAAGGCGATCTACAATATTTCCTTCCTCGGCATATCTAGTCACCCACAAACTGACAGCATTTCTCTAAAAAGAAATTAGAAGTTAGATTTGAAACGAAATAAGCGTGTAAGTAAGTAATTTAAAATGAATAATCTGTAGAAATTTACCCGAACATTTAAAGCTGTTGGTATTGCATGCACGTATGCTTAACCCCTGCTGGTGCAAAAATACATTTTCTTCTGTCGTTTCGTTGCTAATTGAGGGTGGCATATTCATTTTTAATACTAATTATATTAGACAGTATCGATATCAAAATTATTTATTTGACAAAATCATTGTCAAAGTTGTTTTAAAAAGTTTGTTTGTTTATTTCATTCCCCAACCGTCAAGTATTAACATCTACTAGCATATCATCGGATTATCTGTAAATACTTCTTGATATCAAAAGTTTTCTTAATAAGATTGCATGTCATGTTGAACTCTAGTTTCATGACATAGACAAGTATACATATGTATATCTCTTTTTCCACGAACGATTGTTGTCGTCTTTTCCCAAATGCCAACCCGACGGAACAAGTGCAGGATGATCATTTCCAACCGAAATAGAGATAGAGAGAGGGAGTTATTCTTTTGATGATTACTATGGTCACATTTAAATAACGAAAAATGGCGGCATTCGTTAACCCGTAAATTCGTAAATCACGGTTCGTGACTGTACAAGAAACATGTTTTTTTTTTAAACTGATGTATTTTGTTTTAATATATATACATAAAATCACGCATTCTTCCCATGGGGGTAGGCAGAAACTACAGAACGCCACTTGCTACGATCCTTACATACTCCTTTTGCCTCGTTTACGTTCATACATCTGGTCATACACGCACGCCGGTTGCGCGTACTACGCACCTGACCTTTCTTAAGAATATCACCAGTAAGGTCACTATATGTCTTCCTAGGGCGTCCCCTCCCGGGCTTTCCACTCACATCTGCCTTGTTAGTCGTCTTTCATTCATCCTCTCAACATGACCAAACCATCTAAGCATACTCTTTTCAATTATACATATACTAAAAACAAGGCGGCGTCTTTACTTCCGATTTTAGTCACGCGCCAATAAGACTTGTAGCACCATACACTTGGTTGTGTCGATAATAACGTCATGTAGCCGCGGCGGCGGTGGCGTTAGCGCAGCAATTACGGTCGACAAACGTCTCCTCTTCATGCGGAGGGTGCAGGTTTTTAGTCTTTGCTCGCGTTATGAATAACTGCATGAAATTCTCATTTATAAAAGTGAATTATGTTGTGCACAATAAAGAAGGGTTGGGAATGCGCTAGCGAATATCAGAATTTATTTAAATTAAAACTCATGTTGTATTTAATAAAATACATTATTAATAATTAATCTTTCAGAGCGTCATCAAAATACTGGAAATGATTCACAAGCTACTCCCGCACGTTGCGGCAATGAACTTGCTTGTACCGAATTTAGAGGAATGCACCACAACCACGGGACACTACTACACGTGGCTCGAGAGCGACCACCCTTACAAGCAAGCCACAGTCACTAACATGAGGTTTGGAACATAACTATATGATTATTATGAGCCTGTTGTGTGCCACAGCAGGGCGAAGGACTCCCTTCCGTCTTTCAAATTTTCTATCTCTCGTTTGCATTTAAGGCCCAATCCCTTAGGTGACACATAAATCCCTAAATATTAAATGCACTTTTGGATTTTCAACTCATCATCTTCCTGCCCATATCCTATGTTACTTGGGGTCGGCGCAACACGTTTTCTTCTTCCATTCTCCACTGTCAACCGTCACGCTATCATACAATCCATCCATCTTTTCTTCGGCCTTCCTCTCCCTCTCCATCCATCAACATGTATATTCATCACTCTTTGAGTCACATGCGTTTCGTCCCTTCTCATCACATGCCCATACCAAGCCAAACGATTTTCTTTCAACTTTTCTGTCACTGGCGCCACTTTCAAACTTCCTCTTATAAACTCATTTCTTACTTTATCCATTCTCGTCAATCATCTCAACATTCTCATCTCCGCTGCATGCAATCTTTATTCATCCGTCTTATTCACGGCCCAGCATTCAGACCCATAAAGTACGACAGGCCTTATCAAGGACTTATAAATTTTCCCTTTAACTTGAGAGGCATCCGTGGGTCGCAAGTGGTTCCTGTGACCTGTCGCCATTTCTTCCATCCTGAGTTGATCCGGTGCTTTACGTGTCGGTCTACTTCGCCTTTTGGATTTCAACTCTCAGCTTTTATTTGGGGATTCATTTTAGTGTCACTTAGGGTTGGTAAAAACGGGCATTACTCGTTACGCCATCTCTTCTGGGCTACCGTGTCACCGGTTCCTATTGTTCGGAACTCAATCCGTGGCTCCTTTATCCCAATTCTGTCGCAACTGAATTGCGGCAGATGTAGTCTGCTTCAACATAACTATAGCAATAAAATAATGTTTTTGATGAGTAGTGATGGATGAATGGATAGTATGAAAGATAACTCTAGAAAGGGAGATGATGGCAGATAGAACACTTCCTTCCTCTTGTGGAAGCAAGATATAATTAATAGTCCTGTTGCATATATTATTTTTTTGCAAAAAATCTACCCACACCCGACCTGTGTCGAACTCGGTCTACTAATTCATGCTTTATCAGAAGATTGTATCCGCTTGAATAAATATAAGCCTTAAAATTTTCAAATTTATAATAAAACATCGTTCGCCCGACTGCGAAAATGACCAACTTCCATACAAATTTTCATCGCGCACCTTTAGGGGATGAATTTCCAAAAATCCTTCTAAGCACTAAGATCACCTTCAATACATAGGTAAGAAACTCTTGCGCAATATTTTATACTTCTAGACCCAGCGGTTAAGGTTGTGCGTTATCTTTCAGTGAATGAATTAATGAGTTTAAGATTTTTTATAAGTAGATATCAAACAAATACTGACTTATTTTTTCTCTCTAGGGTACTGTTCCCCACCAGCGTTTCCTGGGTAGTCCTAGAAATGGACCCCCGGAGCATCACGGCGCAGCCAGAAGATTCACTCACCGTTTACGCCGTGGCCGGAACTCCGAAACACCGGTGCCATTGCGCCAATGAGGTCCGGGTCTCAGACCCGCCTTTCAGAAAGGTATATAAGGTAGAATGTCGTCCATCACCCGCGTCATTCATTTTAGTGCTGTTGCCTATTATAATTTTTCCAACCATTTATTTTACTGTGGCGTCCATGAAGTATTGTATTGTTTCGTCTATGGTTGGTGGCCCGTCAATAAATAAGGAACTTCATAAGCGTGCTTATGTCAAGAGACAAATAAATTGTTGGAAAGAGTATATGATATACTAGTTACTTTTCTAGACTCGGGAGACCGGGCCAGTATGTGGAAGCCGATATTACACGCTACACTTTTCTTTATTTTTTCCTTTCATTATCTTTCACTGGAAGCGAAACATGACAAATGAATGAAAATTGAAAAATTAATTCATTAGTGAACCGCTCCAATGATGTTAGATCGATTTCGGCACTCGGCATCTTTCACTCGCCTAACGTAAGATCTAAAAATTAAATGAATGGAGCATAATATATGAATGTTTATTCCTACATAATTTTATCGGTGTCGTGTTAAGGGGGAAGCTCCAGGTAGCCCGCGAAATTCAATTTTTCTTACGTTTCGTGCAATTTGCAAGTCAGTATTAGGTTGTATGTTGAATAAAATATGATTCGCGACCATAACATATATGTATTTACAAAATAATCATTAGAATCAGTACTTCAACTCCTTATATTAGTATAATCCTAAATGTCAAGATTTCATAAAATAGTCATTCTTTAGGATTATATGAACTTACAGAGTTGTATTGATGATTTTAAGGGTTATAATTATATAAATACAAATTAGTTACGGTCGCGAATCGTATTCAGATCAACATACAACCTGATACTGACCTGCAAATTGCAAAAAAACGTAAGAAAATTTGAAGTTCGCTGGCTACCTAGAGCTTTCGCCTTAACGTGGAATAAAACAAAAACGAACCTTCACTGGAGTAAACAATTTACTCGAGTCAAGCGTCTGATATCGGCTTAACATCAAGGTGGTACGAGAGCGTCTCGTATACAACCAATAGGGAATAACGCCCACGGATTAGATGTTCGAGGCATCTCTACTTTAGAGAAAACCGGCCCTTATTGTGATGATCAGACAAAAGGTACTGAATGCAATAGATTGAGAGGCTTTTGTTTACAAGGTTCCAGCGCTGATTGACAGACTTGCGAATGTAAGCCACGCTCACGCATTCATAATTTGGATGAGCCACCGTTTTTGTACAAAACTAGATTTTCGGGACTAAAAAGAAACCATTGACTTCCCACGCAAGCGGATGGCAGTGATTCTATATAAAAAAATAATAAAAAACAAACTAAAGACTGTAAAAAAAGGGTAAACTGGGATTACTTTGATAACAACTTTCGACTTATGAAAAACTTAATTTTAGAATATCTACAACGCTATATTAAATATAAACTATCAGAAGTGCCAACTACTGACAGTTTCTTTTTAATATGGCGTTGTAGATTTGTTATAAAATTAAGTGGTTATCTAAGTAACCCCGTAGTATCAAAGTAACCCCAGTTTACGGCATTTTTATTTAATTACAGTTAGTACGGGTAAACGACTCCAACACAGTCGGACAAGACGATAGTAATTGAAATATCTCAATTAAGTGGTGAACGATGATATAACGTAAATTCTCAGCTATTTGCCACACTAGTCAGGGTTTTGAATATTATGATGCAATCAAACAACGCTCAGCTAACTTCATTCATTGTAGATTTCTTCGATTCTCTAGAACCAGTTTAGTGATTCCCATCATTTCCAAGTAGACTTCTAGCCTATAGTGTAAATAGCTCCTGAATGCTTGAGTGAGATCTTTGCTCCTGAATGTAACATTATTACAAAACTTATCACAATTTTATACCTCCTCTAGATTTCGTTAAATGTATTTTAACATGACTGTGACTATTTGTGCGTCCCGGGATCAGATACCCATAGTCAGGATTTGTGCCCGAGATAGGGTATTCGAAAGGTTTTTTTTTGAAGTTTTCTCGAAACCGAAAAAAAATATAAAGACATTGTAAAAGAAGATTCTTTAATCGTTTTAATGTGCGGTTTCTGTAACATGTTCAAGTTGTATAATAATTCATTGTATTTTTCATAGTAGACAAATATCCTATTGCAAAAGGCTCTGCCACTTTTTTGTGCTTGTGGATATCTTCATTGATGTCATCCGCCTCTGTCACTCTTACTGACTAAAGTCATGCGGTGTTCTTCAACTACCTTTGACCGGGGCGTTGGAGTACTTGCGCAGTTCGGCACGCACCCCGGGCAGGTATTGTCGCGCATGACTTCCATGCGGACCGCGTCACCCTCTGTGGCCGTCACCCTACGGCTGCAGTTTCTCTTGACCTGATCAGCTGACAGACTCACCAACTTTGGCACTCCATGGCGGCCGGACATCTCTATTGCATGGGGCTTACTATAATAGTTGCGTACCATTTGGGAAATACAGTTATGATTTTATAAATTACTAGCTTTTGCTCGCGGCTGCGCCCGCGTGGATGTCAGAAGATATCCTACGGGAACGCACTATCAGGATTAAAAGTAGAATGTATGTACACCAGGTTGTAAACTATGCGGAACATACATCTAGACAAACAGACAAAAATTCTAAAATACTATATTTTCGGCTTCAGACTAGTTCCCATACCTCGTAGCAGTTACTTTTTGTTTTCAAAAATATACAATATACAGTTTTGAGTGCGTTACTACTTCATTATATGTGTGTTCATTGTAGGTGTGTTTCATTATGTGTGTACTGGGTGAAATATTAATTTTTGGCATTTTTCCAGGAAGCAATAGTTCTCATGTATGTGTGTATGTGTGTGTGTGTGTGTGTGTGTGTGTGTGTGTGTGTGTGTGTGTGTGTGTATGTAATCTCAAAAAATCTTATTAATTTTATACTTTGAAAATATGCAAATGAATTTAAAGTCAGCCGGTATTGAGAACTTTTGACGGAAACAAAAATATTTATTTGCTTTTGTTTTTTTTTTGTCATAGCGCTTAGTTCAGCTGACGAATGAAGGCGAGGTCGAAGAATTAAGTGACGAACCTGATGCGGACGGTGTGTGCATGCATTACAACTGTTCGTACGTCAGCGTGACTCCTCGACTGGCTAACAAGTAAGTTATATCGCTGCACAAGGATATTTTGGCGTAAGGCCAAAGTAACGTCGCCATCTTTCTTTTCAGCCGACTTCAAAAAAGGCTCCTCCTTTTTTGAAGTCGGCTGAAAAGAAAGAGGAGTTTATAATATATTAGTCTGTACCTATGTATTCTTTTTTATTATATAGTATTTCTCTCTCTTTTATATAGTATTTCTCAAAGGTTTACAACAGCGCTTCCTTGTCAAAGTCATTCAAGCGCCAAAATATAATTTTGTTTTCTTATTAAATCAACGTACAGTTCAACTTGGCGCCTCCTTGGCGGATCGCGTTATGGCATACTAAGAGTGGAACTTGCACCAGGTAGCAACAGTCTAGATAATATATTGAAGTTGTATGAATGCATTGAAGTGATTTACTATGTATTGAAGAATCATGTATGTACATGTAGCTGGCGGGGGTTTGTCATACTGGGTTCTAACAAAAATTAGCACTTTAAAGCTTAATATTACAGAAACGGATCCCTGAATCGAAAAATGTTTTAAATAGACCCGCAATATTTTTGAACGGCCTATCTAACGATACCCCACACCATGGAATAGAAGAGACAAAAATATCATCCCCACTACGTGCAAGGCAGGTACAGTCGAGTTCACTAATATATTGACCGTGACAATGTTTCAAAGTGTTGTAAGCGTTAAAATAAAATGTTATCATATAAACTGTTCATAAGTCTGTTACGGAAGTGCAGTCATAATATCTGACTACTCTTCGGAACACAAATATCTAAATACTCTAGATTTCAATATATTTGTAGCAACCTATGATTCGTAAATATCTATGTGCTTTGAATATTCCACTAAATGGCCTTTATCATTACACTTATTTTTGCTTGCCGGAGCAGAAGTACAATGCAATGTTGCCGTTCATAATAGCACTGTATCAATCTGACAATGTTGCGTAGTAGCTGTATTATTTGATTAATTAAGTTTTAGGAAATCTTAGGGTCAACGCAGCAGTATTTGTTTAAAACTTTTCATTCTGTCTTAAAAATAAAAATAACTTTTTAAGCATTATTTAATTATCATAGTATTTAATTTTTATTTTATTATTCTTAAATTCTTATTTTGTTCTTCTGAAAACCAAATATTTAAAAGAAAAAAATAGTATATAGTTCTGTAAAGAGATCGTTCTAAGAATTTAAGACAACAATTCGAGACATGTTAAATTGTCAAGATTTTTCATAGAAAAATTGCAAAGATATTTGGGAACCTAACTTTGCGCTAAATAATATGATCAAATTTATTGTGAACAATTTTTAGAGTATTTGTCTGTAGCAATATTATTGATATAATGTAGTCACATATTTATGATGTCACAGATTGTTTGAATTGAAGGCAAAGTTGTTTAGAGTTTTATGTAACTTACCATTACCCATATATATTTTTGATTCATGAACATGCTCAGATATTAAAGAACTCGACTGTACCCTACAATTTTTTTTTGTCAAGATTTTCTTTTACCACTTCGTCGGCGTGATTAATATGGTATACCCATGCCAAATCACAGCTTTCTACTACTAAGATTCTCTGAGCTAAGCCGCGGACAGACAGACAGACGGATATGGCGAAACTATAATAGTAGGGGAGGCCACGATCCTGCCAGGGTTGCGGGTTGTTTAAGTTACCGTGGCCCTGGCACAGGCAACTGAAGGAACACGGGTGGGTTTTAGAAAAAGTCTGACACGCCCTCCCGTTCCGCCCAGAGCGGGAAAGTTATTTGATGATTTCCCATCCAAAGGGGAGGCCACGATGCTAAATAGTGATTTACTCGAGCGTCGTGAGGACCTATAAACAATGGACCTAGAAACATACACATTATTTTGTAAAGATACTAATTATGTAAAATTGATTTTGAAGATTGTATGGTAGAAAGAAAAGGTTATATGATGTATACCCTTCACCGGTGGGGGGAGCGTCTACAGGCTTTCTGTAAAAAAAAACAGTCATATGGAAATCTGCCGTAATTTTTTTCACATATCCAAAAACAACCATTTAGCTGGCGGTTGATACTTGACTCTGACAAAAATTAGCACTTTAAAGCTTAATATTACGGAAAGGTAACCCTGAATAGAAAAATGGTTTAGCTAAACCCGCAAAAATTTTAATGGCCTATTTGACGATACCCATGGAATAGACGAGAAAAAAAATGTCATCCCCACTTTACATGGAAGGGAGGTACACTAAATTTTTTTTAAAGTTTTTGTTTTGTCACTTTGTCGGCGTGATTAATACATATACCCATGGCAAATTACAGCTTTCTAGTACTAAGAGTCTCTGAGCTAACCCGCGGACAGACATACAGACGGACATGGCCAAACTGTAAGGGTTGACTATGAAACCCTAAAAATCGAGTCTGTAAAAGTCCAAAGATAATTGCAAAGGACCGGATTCAATAGTCCGATCTAGTTTCCAAAGAAACTAAGAAAGATTTCTTATTCATACGTTAGTTAATTACTTATAAAAGGTTTACCAACAGCTTCTGAGTTAACAGATATACAAACAACTCGTATTCAACCATCCTTTTGTTGCAGTGCTAGCGACTGGCCACAGAAGGCACTTCTGGTACCAGGAAATGAAGTAATATTCTCACTAGAGACAGCATCCGACTATTTGACTGAGTTCAATAAGTCTAATAAGTAAGTCATCCTTCATTTAGATTATACGCTGAGCTGTAATTTCTGCGCTGAGTTACCAATATTGATAAATGACAGAGTGAAGGATATGGTCGGTTACCATATCCTTACAGGGGTGCATGTAAGGGTAAAACTTATTGCGCTGACTAGTGTAATATCTAAATAAGTGAAATAGTTCTAAATATAGCGAAACAGTTAGCTTTCATTATCCAAATTTAATCAGCAAAATACAGGAAACCTATGTTTCCGTCGTTTCGATTGTGGTAGCTTGCAAACATTTAAACATTATACTTTATTAAGAGGTGGCTAAGTAATAACAGCTGCATGGGTCGATCTATCAGGTTAAGCAACCCTTGCCGCTGTAAGTCTTTGGATGGGTGACCGTGCCTCGGCGAACACTTTAAGCCGTTGGTCTTGGCTGTCATTCGTGGATTTTTGACAGTGATTACGGGTCGTTAGAATCAGGAAAGTCTGACCAGCCCTACCAAGGCGTATCGAATTACCCACTAACTGGGTTGTGGAGGTCGGAGAGGCAGTCGATCCATGTAAAATACTGGTATTCAGCTGCATCCGGTTAGACTGGAAGCCGCCCCCAACTTAGTTGGGAAAAGCCTCGGCAGATGATGATTTTATTAAGAGCTCCATACAATAAAATAATACTCCATTTTTAGCGCAGACAACCGCTTCGGCTTCCGATGCCTATGCGTGGGTTACGAAGACACGCCACTTACCACTCAACGCATCGGGCTAGTGGCTCTTGAAATGGAACTAGTATACGCAGGCGCCGCTTGCGCATCCAAGCTCTTAGCTCCGGATATTGAAATACCACCACTGACTTTGTGTGAGTATACATTCGATTTAAGTTTTCATATTTTGTGGCATATTAGTCTAATTTTAGGTTAAGTTAGGTTATAGTTTTTAGGGTTACGTACCCAAAGGGTGTCACCGGGACCCTATTACTAAGGCTCCGCTGTCCTTAAAGCTGAAATCGTAACAGAATGCGTAAGCGCATGCAGCGTTCACTGCTATACCCCCAAGGTCCGCAACCGTTAACACAAATTTTCTCTATATTAAACAGTATACTATTAATGAGTTATATAAACACATAATACAATACACACACACTCACACGCAACTCCTCTTGCACACTTCTTAACACTTCACACCCTTAAATATTATGTTTAATTTTCTATGTTTCTGGTGCAATTTTTTCGTTGCATAGTTATTGAATTGTGAATCCGTAATTGGCTGTAATATAGCACAATAAATACTTATTGTGCTATATTACAGCCAATTACGGAATTTCTAAGGTATTTTTAAGAGCTGTGGATTCTGTGATAAATAAATAAATAAATAATATATAGTGTGAATGTTTATACAATTAATATCCATTTTGCATCACATAACCATTTATTATGCGTGATAATTATAGGTAAATGAATAAAACTTCAAGGTTAATGTCTGGTTTCTCAGTATTAAACTATCATGTAGGTATATTATATCGTCTTTATGATTCCGTCTTAATAGCTTCTTGTTTTAGCAGATAATATTGTTATGAATGAACGAATTATTCATTTGTGGTTAGTTCACTAGCGCCAGCAATCCGGCTGTTATTTACAAAGAGAAATAATATAACAAAGGACTCTTGCTCTATCTTGATACAGTTATTCGTGAAACTACGTTTTAAATACTTTGATAAAATTTTCTATGTATCTTGTAATAAGATGCATTTTCGAATAACAACACAGCAAAGAGATTTTTATACAATTATTTTAGCCTCAATCCATACATATGTATGAAATTCAAAGGTGAACATGAACCTTTTAGTTTGAAGGTTTGACGAGTAGCATTTATAACATCAATGAATTCATAATATTCCAAAATGCATAATATTTACAAATTCAAATCTTATGGCCTCGAGATTAGGTAGAAGAGGTCGTATCACAAATGTGATTATCAGATAAATGATTTGTTTTCGTGTAATGATATATTGTTCCTAATCACAACGACGGGAACCCCAGTCGTGCTCAGAATGTGTCGATGCAGGTGTAAGGAACCCATTGTGATCTTACATCCTTTGTGGCATACTGATCAATGTTGCCATTTATGTTCAAAACTAAGCAATAGACGAGCACTGTTGCTATACTATATCATTTCTAGCATTTCAGTTTAGTGTTAGTGGTAATGCATTGTTATGTCGTTAATTAAATTTCTTTCTTATCTTATTACATTTTAAATTATTTCTTAAATAAAAAAATATGAAAAACAAAAGATATATATAAAAATAGAGGTCCGCCGGTGTCGGAAGCAGGGTCCATGCACCGGTGGTTAGGGCTGTAGAGACAGGAACCTCATCATAATGCGAGCCGTATGAGGAGTACAGCCCGCTGTATCAGGCCCTTGATCCAACCGCCTTACGAGAGCCTCGAGAGATGTTGATCGAGGCTTTCGGCCATCAAGCCAATGGCGGATACGACATTCGGCACAATGACAGCCGAGCTCACATTCCACATGTCAACAACCTCTTGTGCTAAGTCGAGATACTTAATTTATTTCTCTTTCTCAAGCAGATTAAGTATCTTGACCTGGCTCGCGAGGTCGTTGATATGTGGAAACTGTTATTATACCTTAAAATAACGTTTCGTCGATGATATACATAGGTGCTACTTTACACTTTACAACATTAGTGTCATCCCATGTATATTAAGCCTTACTTCTGTACTTTGATCGTTTCTATAGACCTAATAGAGGCTGTGTTTTGATTACCAGTCGTCTAGTATGGCGCTGACCTGTATTACCTGATCTCTTACAAAGTCTACGCAATATGGCGTGGTAAAATATTGGGTCTTTGCCTATGAAATTGCCGTTTTACTTAAAAAAAAAAAAAAAAACATTATTTTAAAGAAATATTGTCGATGCATTTTTGCCATTTTATTGAAAGTTCGTTGATGCCTCTGCTATAGATATCCTAGGGGCGGGAATCGGATAATTCTTTAAAGGCGTTTTTCACCGCTTCGTTGGATTGATTTTTTCCCCGGGGCTCATTGTTGAAATCAAAATTTCCAGAACGGAAGCGATCAAACCAAAAACGCACCGTGCGTTCACTTGCGGTACCTTGTCCATACACTTCGTTAATATCGCGTGCTGTCTGTGTTGCGTTGGTGCGACGACGGAACTCGTATTCGAAAATAGCGCGCAATTTCGATTTTTCCATGGTTACAGAAACTTTGATCTCAAAGAAAAATCGAACGGCGAGAAAACAAATGACCAACTGATTTTTTTTTTAAATTGTATGCTATATTATAAAACTTTTTAGCAAAAAATAAAACCGACTTCCAAAACAAAACACTACAAAGTGAAAAATAACTTTAATTTCGGTAGTCGGTTTCTTTGGTTTAGTATTTTCGTTTTTTGCGCACCGACTTTGTAGTGTTTTGTTTTGGAAGTCGGTTTCATTTTTTGCTAAAAAGTTTTTATTTTTCACTTTTTAGTTGTGGAATCTACCCCACACAAATTGGAATACATAATTGAGCACAATAATTGTAGATATAGCACAGTGATAGGAAGTTATTGAAACATCATCACATCATCCACATAAAATAAGTGGGAAATATACGCATTTTTGAAGCTAACTCAAAAACTACCCAAGCAAAGTTAATACAATTTATATGGGACCACCTCGGAAGTATACCCTTTCAAACAAAAAAAGAATTTTCCAAATCGGTCCATCCGTCTTTGAGTAATCGCGTAACAAACATACAAAAAAAAAACATACAGATGAATTGAGAACCTCCTCCTTTTTAAAGTCGGTTAAAAATTAATTTGAATTAACACTAGCCGGTATCAAAAATCGCCAATTTCATAGGTAAAGACAATTATTATTAGCCAGCTCCGACTGGCTATTATTATATTATTATTAGCCAGTCGGAGGGTGCACCAATCTTAAAGTCAGCAACAAAAGTCAATTTACACTAACTTTAAGATAAAATCTACTATTCATCTAAATTAACACAAAACGCTAATAGGTAAAATTATACTTTTAATCTTTTATATCAGTACAGATTTTTTATGAATATTTTGCTCAATTATTAATAATTAAAAAACTGAGATGTTAATTGACTTTTATGGCTGACCTATCTATATTCAAGTATCGCCATTCGCCACATGTGAAAGGCACATCACTTCTTATTAAGCACTTGTCTGATAAACATAATACTCTATTTCTGTATCTCTGTTTGTTTAGCAACCTTGGTGGAGGTCCAAGTTAACGCCATGATGGGCGGTAGCCCCGTGGGGGTGGAAGGTGAAACCCCACACGATGGGAGCGAGGCTCTGTTGCTGTCCAGAGGACTGGAACTGTCCTCGCCCCCCTCCATACATCATGTTCTGGACGGACAGCCGCTGCTGCGGTAAGTTTTTTAATTTTAATAGTATTGCGCATTGGAAATAAAGATACATAACATATAATATATCGAGAATTAAACGAAAGAGGAGGGACGAAAACAATATTTTGGTGCGTGGCCAAAATCGGAACAAACGCTGCCATTTCATTCAATTCTCAATTCTTTATTGCATCATTTTTAGGGTTCCGTACCCGCAGGGTGCCAAACGGAACCCGCTGTCCGTCCGTCCGTCTGTTTGTCAGCGGGCTATACATGAAACGTAATAGGTAGCCGTATTGCCGCTATAACAACAAATAATAAATGTAAAATAAAGTTAAAAACTACAGGGAGTTTCCATACATTGACGTGTTTTTTTTAAACTGAAGTATAAAAAAAATGTAAGTGTACGAGTCTCAGTCCCTTGGCCGGTTTTTTTCAAGAAATTTCACAAAACAATTGCACAAATGTTTACCAAAAGCGCCCTTCTAGCAGCGTCATTCGCGCACCAAAAGATCCTTGTAGCCGTGTACCGTAGTCGCTTATCGTTAACAACAGTAATAGAACTCGTATATGGAAATATTACATTTTAAAGTTTATAACGATTGATTAACACAGCGTAGTTTACAACCAACATTCGTCCTCTATTGAACAAGTTTATAGCAACTATGCTATCGGTAAATCTAGTAAGTTATACGAGTATTATTACACATTATACTTCCTGAATTCAAAGTAATAATTACAATCCACATACTTGTAATGGTTTACAAACACAAACTACAAGTATTATTGTATCGCGAGGAATGTTAGGCAACTATTATTATATGAAACAGTAATGTTTTTGTTTCCAATGTGCGATACATTGTTATAATGTGTAAATGAAGGTTTTATGCAAGTTATGTCTGAAGAAATCAACGTTGGAATACTCATCTGGAATGACTATGAAGATTTTGCAGTCTGCATAAGTATGTCCCTACAAAATTGATGGGATGATCCGTCATACGTTTCTGTGCGACTGAACCACTAGAATAATGAAACGATCCTTAAACTTTATTTGCTCAAATATTCGGCCCCTGTTTGATGAACTTCAATAGGCGATTGATTTTTTATTATTATCAGACTATAATTCTACTTTGTTTGAATAGCAAATCAAGCGAAGATAACGTTATCAGCAATAATTTTAATAACATCGCATGCATAAGGTCCACAGAAACAGATCCTTATTTTATTGCATAAATTGGACATACACGCCTCCACAATACAGATGCGCATGCTACCATAACGGTCTCATTGTTAGCTATATCTCTGCAGGCGACAGCAAAGAATTCTCAACGGTCTACTACTACGGCAAGTATGTGACATGAATGAAATATGTATGACATGCAATCTAACAGGTATACAGGATTTAGCATCGAAGGAGAACAGTAAGGCCCTTTGTACATGGCACGGTTTCTTCGGTGCGGCGTATTTAAAACCGCGCCGTAGAAAAAACTTGTCTGTCAACAAGCTTCCATAGTGCACTGCACTGGCGACCATGCCTATGCCTACTACCACACGGCGAATAAATTGTGGTTTCTACGGCAAGAAAAACGTGTTTGTGTAAAAATGGCCTAAAAGTATGAATTGTTATCGTGATTACAACTCTAAGAACTTAGAACTATCCATGAAAATTAACATCATAATACGCTCGCTGGCTGAAATAGACTCACAGTATTCAAATGAACATCTGTAGGCGATGTTAGAATCATGTGCCTCTAATCATAGTAGAGGAGGTGCTGCTCGAGTTTTGCGACCACTTTTAGAAATTATGTAAGTATGTATGTCACCGACTTTGTCAAAAACTAATCAACCGATTTTGATGATTTTTTGACACTAACGTGATCTACACACTATCAGGAAGGTTTTCGTATATAATACATTAGGTAATTATTCTAATTTGCGAAGTTATTTGCATAAATGTACTGTATTTCTGGCATTTCAAAAATTGCCAGAATTCACTTCTCGCGAATTTAAACGATTATAAGTATGCAGACTACGTCAAACAATTAAATTTCATTTAATTAACTCAAATAAACCTTAGAACGTAAATTTCCTTAGGTGCCCCTTTTGTTTGCAAAACAGTTTATATAGATAAACTCTTTTGCAAATAAAAGGGGCACTTTAGACTTTTTTCTCTACTTCAATGAAAAAAACAAGAAAGAGGTTTTATTAATTTGACGATGATTGGCATGTTATTTGAAGCATCCTGGCATGATTCTTTACGTTCAAAATTAAAATTTTTGAAATTATTGTGGATTATTTTAAAATTGCTTTACTAAAGGCGCGAATTGCTGAAGCGATTTTTTTACTGATTACTAAAATTTTAAAACTTTTTGGATATTTTCTGCAAATTAAACAATTTAATCTTTCTTTACTAATGAAACCTATGTATTATGCGGCGCGGTTTTATAATACCGATGTATTATCGTGGGACGCCATTTTGTAAAATAATCAAGATGGCGAACCGGTACCCGTATTACGTATCTTGCAGAAGCCTAGCGATGGCAAAATTTGCGCAATAATTGCTATTCAATCGCAAATCGGTGTTATGTATCAGCGATACGTCATACTGATTTGGGATTGACAAGCGTTTGAAAAGAAATGATTGCGCAAATTTTGCTATCGCTAGGCTTCTGCAAGATACGTAATAAGCCTGCCGGACGAAGTACATACGTCAGAGTTATGCCAGAACAAACATAAAACAAAATATATAAACATCCGAATTGAGAACCTCCTCCTTTTTGGAAGTGGGTTAAAAACTGTATTTTTGGTATTAGAAAAAGCTTCTGCCTGAACCGGTAATCGAATCGGATTCCTCTTATCAAAAAATAATTTATCGCTAAAATGCTATTTCAAATTTAGCCCTGATGTGCCATCGCAACAATCAAGTTCATTTACACGACTGACACAAAAAAGTACCCCCCCCCCCCCCCCCCCCCCCCGCCCTTCCATGCAGCTGACTATTTTTTTGGGTTGAAGATGATCCCAAAAACCGGTTTTGGCTCGATATGTAATTACTTTTTTCCTAAGTCTTTTTTTTTATAACTATGACATGATTTACTTTGGACCCCCTCACTACTGGAGCAGCTGACGCTCAGATTTCGTATGCACTAAGGAAAAGCTAGTTTTGGTAAGATTTTCAGCCGGCATAAAAATACTTTTTGAAACTACTGCCACCGCACGTACTATAAGACTGCTAGTGTAGAGCTGTAGAGAGAAGTACTGCTCTGTGTAGAGCTGCCAAAGGTACATGAGGGATAACGTCGCTGTCATATCAAAATGTCGTATGTTTTTTATTGTTTTTTTTGGTCGTATGTTTGCAAATTTCTAGGTACCAGTTACAATCTGTTTTTAAGGATATTATAGTTGAATAGACACCGTAAAATTATGCAATTTCCCAAAAAAAAAGTTACTTTTTACACAGTACTATAAAAAAAAACAGTTTTTTGTGTTTCCTGAAACAGGTACTGAAACAGGTACTTAAACAATACGACATTTTGATATGACAGCGACGATAATTAAAACCAGCACAACAATATCATAATTTGCAACTGTTATTTTTCTTAATCGCAAATGCTCTTTATACAAAGAAGCATTAAAGATTGCCAAGAGGTTTGTTTACCTTTACCAAGAGGTATATGGGTTCATTGTTATAGAGGCCAATAATGCAACCGTTGTGGCAACAGAAAATTTATTTCTTCTCGACAATTGTTTGAAACCAGTTAAAGGCGCAGTGTGTACACTCAACACCGTCACCAGTAAACCATTTTGTCCCCTTATTTCTAGGCATTATGGCTGGTAATATATTAGCACCTCTTTGTTCAAATGGCTATAGGTCAAGTCGTAAAATGTCAAAAACGTGTACAAGTCACAGTACTTGGTTAATACCTATACCTGATATGATAATGCAATATTGCTAATAGAATAACCGCACCTGTAGATATAAAGTGGCTAATCAAGTTAAGTCATTTAGAGAATGTGCATTAACGTAGCGCTCAAATTATGCTGACGGAAAATGTCGCTACTTTCATTAGAACTGATAATTATATAGTGTTTAATGAAACTAGATGAAATAAATAGGAGATTATGATGAGCTGCACGCTGCACTATCAACAGTATCTACAACTGTGAATTGTGCATGGAACATAAATAAAAGCAATAATATGTGTATTGTATAAGTGGTCGCATAGCAGCAATTATTACAATTACGTATGTACCTTTTACCTTTATAATAGAGCTTAGAAGTTGTCTTATTGTTCTATGTTGTATGAGCAGATATTGTCGTTAACAAAACTACTAGAAATGCGCTAACATCCATGTTTTACTTTAACAAGTAGGTCGCAACAGCTCTGTAGTAACGCAAACAGTTTTATAATCAGTTATAAACTGTAGGTCATTTCGTCACGTTTGCAATGCAGTGCGTCATTAAATACTAACATTATAGTGTTAATTTTGCAATATTCGCTAAACATTCGCACAGCTATCATCTGTCGCACATACCTACGTCATAATGAAACACAATACTCGTTGTACTTTTTATTAATCACAATAATTTAACGCTACCATTAACAAAAACCTAAGTAGTTTCTTTTGCAACACCACATCGCGTAATACTGATCTGTGTAAAACTAATGTTGGCACATTTATAATAACGGAGCGGTGGAGCTCTGGTGCTGCCACAATTATAGTCATGTATTGTACCTATGGACGCTTTTACCTTTGGACATTGATTATAATAAACAAAACTGGCAATACTAAAAATATAATATTGCAACACTGTGGTGACATCTTTATTTTCTAGCAACACCAGTGAGTGGCGTGACGCTATCGGTGATGTGTGCAGTGTGAGACCATTTTGGAGATAGTCTGAAATGTCCATAGGTACAATACATGACCCTACGTTTAATAACATGATGTTACGGCCACGCGGTGAACGCGTGCCGGGGACACGACATCAAAAACGTGCTGTGAAAACGGTTGTCAAAGCCAGATAACCAGACCTATACCTACATAGTGTAGCAGTACCGAGCCCCTGAGGTAGAAATCTGAATGCACAGATTATTCACGGAGGTTCGATTCATTGAAAAAGTCATCTATTGTTTGTCACCAGATACTACACAATGACAGAGATCAAAATTGCTCTCGCAACACAAACTTATCATAAATCTGTAGTCAGGAGCTCTGCTCTCTCGACAACGATATGGAACTCCGTTTCCCTGTAAGTCTTTCCATCTGGCATGACTATCTGCACTTTCTTCTTCTTTTCGTTTTCTCGTCTAACTATAAAGAATATGGCTATGGCCACTAGAACTAACACTATAATGACCCCTATGACCACGAATATCCAGAAGTTTTGTTTGAACGGGCCGCATCTACTGTCCACGTAGGTCGGCAACGATACGTAATAGCCCTCGAGCTCGTACCAACACGTCACAGTACCACCTTGTTCTTTTAACACATCACGCCAGTTCTCAGCTATTTCACAAGCACAAGATGTGTTCAGGTTTAAGCCGTCCACTCTTAAAGTCAGTCTCGTACGGTTGTACATTAATGAGGATGGCGTCAAATTAGTCACAGTGTTGTTGTCTATGAGTAACTCCTGCGGCCCCATGACTGAAGCTATCTCCAACTCCACTGTGAATCCAAAAAACGCACCTTTCCTCAAATTGGTCACGGTATTATTCCTAAATGTAATTGGTCCTCTCGTAACTATGTGAAATCCGTCTCCTTCCAATGTTTCTATGTTGTTACTCTCTATGAGGACCCTCTTTGGTGAATTGACAAGAAAAGTTAAACTATGCAAATACTTAACAGTAACTCCTTCCATCCGGAACAGGTTGGTCACTTCAACGTCTGATAGAAACCTGCTCGGTAGAGTGTTTATCCTGCCGCCGCGCAGTACAAAGTTATCCACGGTAAATTTCTTAAAAGCTTGTATTTCGATGTTCTCGAAGACATTGTCTGACAACTCAATGTTGTTGACTCCTGAGAGGCTGGAGAACGCGAAAGGCCTCAAGAGCTTGATACTACTGTTGCTGATGACGACATCGTTGACGCGTCCCTGTATGGAGTGAGAGGCGATCTCGTCTATCGTACAATTGTTTATCGCGATCCGTAGTCCTGGGTTCATTTCGTTCCGATTGGAGAACGGAGACCAAGATAGCGCTCGCTCGTTAATGACAACGTGATCCACATTTCTTAGTTCTATATTGCGGAGTTGTATAAGATTTCGAACTGTGTCGGGCAGGAAGGTTACCCGAGAACAGTTATCGATAATTATACCAGTGGCAGTAGATGGTACTCTGTAAGCTCCGTCAGGCCGTAGGGTCACCTCCTGCAACAAATGCAAATTAACGCTATTTTTATATTACTGTTTTACAGAAACCATTTCTACGAGCGTTATAGTATGAAACCTGTACTGTGGAACTATATACCTACCTACATTAACATACGCAGCTAGTGATCACTATTTTATTATGTTAATTTTATTAAGATCATAAAGATGATATGAGTCACTGTCTCTACATTAGATCATTCTTGAAACAGTGAAGCTTGGCATGGACAAAGTACCTATTATAAATGTTACGTACGGGATATTCCTTGGTGCACGTGCATATGACTCTGGTGAAGGGGTCGCAGCGGCAGGCCTCCTCCTCGCAGACGGTCGGCGAGCCGGCCGCGAGGGAGCGCGCGTGCAGCGCCACCACCACCCACCACCACTTCGACCAGCGCATGCTGTGCTCACGTCACCATCTCACAATGTTATTCACGCACTGAAAACAATGAACACTTCAATTAGCAATTAGCATCACCCCCTAATCACGCACACCACAAATTATTATTCACTTGATTACCATGAGTTTTCCTCGTATTTTATAACCAAATACTAATGTAACAAATAGACCAACGCATTCACGGGCTAATGAAGTCAATCTGAGTCAGCTAGGTATCGGTCGTTATCGCGACCGCTGTTATCAGATACGTGGAGGTAGGTATAGTACTGGTGCGACTTACAAAACCTCAGATAGCGGACAGTAATCAAACTGCAGATAATTCTTAAAACGAGTAGTGTGAAGGTATTCGGAATTGACGAATTACGTTTGTTAATGAAGAGGGTCGTTTATAAAGCATAACGAACGTCTTATAACAGCGTGTTACGGTACCTGACTGACCGAGTGACGTTAATTTCGTTTGTTGGAGCGAGTGACGTGATTATGAGTGTGCTTGGTATAAACCTATACTACTGTTTATTGCCTGTAAACCTGCGTGTTACTCAGCGTTGCGTTGTAGCTATATGAATTTAGCAAGACTAACAGGGGAGATAGCGTTCCTGATATAATATGGTAAAGCCGGCCATGTCATTGTATGTTTATTTAAGCATTAAACGGTATTTGGAAGACAATCAAGAAAATTGAAGTGGAATCAAAAAGGCCAAACAAAACAAAAACTAAGACTACTTCTCTTCAAAGTGAGAGTGAACAGGCTTCTTCTGGGTAAGCTTACTCTATCGTCGACTTTGTCTCTGTCACCTCTGACCTAGACTAGAGTCAAGAGCAAACCCAAAAACTAGCTTTTATGTAGGTGAGATTTAGGGTATAGTAGCGTGACACAAGCTACTTCGTAAAAAGACGCCTAATCATTCTAGATCTCTTTGTAATGACACCCCGGAAACAAATTTACCCTCATTTATTTTTGCTACTCCATCATCAGACCCTGATTGCCATATATCTATGATATAACGATTGAGACCATTCCAAGCCCAAACACGATACCTGTGCTATATGTTGTTGAGGATGTTGGGTATCCTGCAAATTCCAGGTAATGCTGCAGCATCAGTTCAGCGTTAATATGTTATTCTAATATCATTGAAGTAACAGAATACCAAATTTCGACTTCATCAGACCTGTGGAAGATGCTCACACCATTCATTAACTAGAAAAGAGCTGATAATCTTCAAACAGCTGACTAGATCTTCTTGAATCGTAGGTAAGAACACTTTCGATCAAGTCACCTTACAAACAAAACAAAAAAATCTAAATCGATTCAGTCGTTTGGGAGCTACGATACCACAGACAGATACACATATAGACATACAGATAACACGAAAAACTTATAACACCCCTATGTTTCCATCGGGGGTTAAAAAGGTCGTGCGTGATCCTCTAGTGTCTATTCCATCCACTTGTAAGCGCCCGTTCACACATACTACAACCATGCCACATCGCAACAACAATATGAGGGCAAGCAGTGGTTACCTTTGAATATAGTGTCACTGCAAGTTCTTGCAGCTGCGGTGGTTGCGATGTCGCTAGTAGATGCGATGTGATTACGTTGTGTGTGGCAGACAAATTGTTATGTTTGCTATGTGGCCGACCGCTATTGCGCGGTGTCGCTGGAGGTTGCGTTGTAACTGCGACGTGGCCTTGCTGTGGTTGGTACCGCCGCGTGATTTTGACGGTGAAATGTGGTCCGTGTGAATAAACTATTAATTTTTAAACTATTAGTTGTAGTACGTGTGTTCAGGCGCTTAGGTTCCAACTTGTATTTAGAAACGGATACAGTTTCCGTAACTATATCGCACACCTAGTTAAAGGGTGGCATAACTCAAAATACATCTTTTTTTCAGGAACAGCAAAAAACGTTTTACTCGTTTTATATTTGACAGATTTAAAACATTGCTGTATGATGTTGTATATTATTAATGGAGATTTGTACACAGGAGCTAATGTAGTTTTGCATTATTTTAAGTTGTGCCACCCTTTACCTAGATGTGCGATATTAGTAGAACTAGTGCAGTGCTTTGGTGTTTTACTATACCTGCAAATGCTAAGTTATCACCCCTAACCTTTTTTTTGTTGGGGTGGCAATCGTCATGGATATCCTCCGCCCTGGGGTGGGCAGAGGGGTCTGTCGGACTCTTACTGACTTAAAGCATCCCGGTGTTCCCTCGTATACCTGCGTGAACCCTAGTACCCAACATCATAAATAAATAATAACAGCCGCACGGTTCGATTGAAAGTTAAGCTACGCTTGCCGCGGTCGGTTCGTGGATGGGTAACCATCCATTACATATCGAGACCCTTCCGTGTCTCAGAAAGCATGTTAAGCCGTTGGTCCCGGCTGTATTTCGAAGATCTTTGACAGTCGTTGCGGGTAGTCAGAAGCCCAAAAAATCTAACAACTAGAGTCTTACCAATTTAAGGGGTATCGTGTTACCCAGTAACTGGGTTGTGGAGGTCAGATTTGCAGCCGCTCCATGTATATTCTATACTGGTATTCAGCTGCATCCCGTCAGACAAGAAGCCAACCCCAACATAGTTGAGAAAAAGGCTAGGCAGATTGATTGATGATGTTTCATTACCAGGCTAGCCTTTTCCCAACTATGTTGGGGCTCAGCTTCTAATTGGATGCAACTGAATTTCAACCAGTATTTTCATAGCCGAT
This sequence comes from Dicycla oo, assembly GCA_948252095.1. NCBI lineage: Eukaryota > Metazoa > Arthropoda > Insecta > Lepidoptera > Noctuidae > Dicycla > Dicycla oo. The sequence goes on along the minus strand of OX411709.1, from coordinate 7,525,339 downwards.
GTTTTATTATATTGTTGTTTCATTTGTCCATTCCGGCTTCCAAATTGCGGAAAGAATTCTGGAAAACTTGTGTTTGTTATACTATTAACCTATGCATGATGCCATCTTTTGTTATTGTGCAAGGGATACACATTGGTTTTTTTTAGTTTTATTTACTTTTGCCCTCGGTTTTCGGATTTACTGAAAGATCTTGCGATTATTTACAATCTTTAAAAAAAAAAATGCTCATTATTCAATGAAGTTTGAAATTGCGTGAGAACACAATATTATGATGATTTCTTACAAAATACAAGTTTAATGACATTCAGCATACAATAAGATTTTGTCGAACAAAATGAAATAAGTTTCGAAAGAGCTTTCTTTATTAGAACTAAAAAATAAAAATAAAAACTGGAAACATTTTAAATTAAAAATTTAAAAAACCCTCAGCGCAAAAAAGAAAGCGAACATTTAAAAAGTCAAAAATAATACTTTTTGTTGAGCCATCAAATTCCTTTGAGTAATACCTTAATATTTGTATAATAGAAATTGATGGTTGGCACGATAAGGTTTGTTCATTGAAATGGCGCTATAATGTCTCGGCGGGGTACCGCTTAAGTAAGTCCTGCCCTTCATTTGTTTGACTATCTACCTATTAATTTACTAGCATTTCCAACCAACTTTATGCCTAGGAGCGTTATGACTTTGCAATCTTCCTATTTTAGCTATTTAGTTAAACTTAGCGGTACCCCGCTGCGACATTATAGCGCCATTTCAATGAGCAAACCATATCGTCCATCCATCAATTTCTATTATTAAAATATGTATAGGTATTACTCAATGGAATTTGATGGCTCAACAAAAAGTATTATTTTTGACATTTTAAATGTTCGCTATTCTTTTTTGCGCTGAGGCTTTTAATTTTTTTTTTTATTTTAATTTTTTAAACTTAGTTGCAAAAGAAGTTATGATAAGTACAATTTTACCCGACTGCGGCGAAGCCCAAAAGGAGTGTTATGTGTTTGACCTGTATGTGTGTATGTCCGTTTCTTTGTTCCCTCGTAACTCCTAAACGAATGAACGGATTTGCATTAAATATACGGCTTTTGATTTGTCTTGGTAGCACAAGTGTCACTGGCTACTTTAAAATAAAAAAACGAAGTAAAATGGCGGGTTTGGGGTGCCATTTTGTGGTCTCGAATTTTTTTTTTCTTCTAATACTATCGAGTGGGGTATCAAAATGAAGGGTTTTAAAAGGTGATTACAAAAATATTTACAACTTATATGGTTAAAAGTAATTCGAAGTGACAAATCGTAAAAAAAGCTTTTAAATAACCCTCACGACCAAAACTCTTTGTAAGAACTAAATCATCTGCGAAATCTTTCACATTTGTAAACTAAAAAGCTGGAAATAAATAAAAAGTTATTACAAAAAAAAAAAACTAAAATCCCAACTGCGGTATAACTGTTAAGCTAAAAACAAGCCTATTTTAAATTAAATAAAAGTTAGAAGCAGGCGGGACCCATTCACATTTATATTTTCAAACTCATATGGGTCCCGCCTGCTTCCAAATTTTATTTCATTTAAAGTGGGCTTATTTTTAGCTTTTCAGTTTTACCGCAGTTGGGATTTTTAGTTTTTTTTAATTACCTTTTTTTATTTTCTAAATCATCTTTGTTCTTAGTTGCAACAGTTACTTACCTGCCTTACTTGTATACGTATTCTAATGCGCTTTCAGCGAGCTCGAGACCAGTTTGGTAGTCGTAATTCCTGGTTTTTATACATATTAGGTTGGGGAAAAAGTCTTTTCGCATTATAGTATGTATGAACTTGTAATAAAATCTCTGTTTGTATCTGGCTGGTTTTAAATTAGGAAAATGTGTGATTTTCATTTGTTTCTCGTACCGTCAAGTTGAGTGAATCTAATGAAGAAATTCGATACATTTTAAAATTTTACTACAAAAAAGGTAAAAACGCAACGCAAGCCGCGAAAAAAATTTGCGATGTTTATGGACCTAGTGTAGTGTCTGTGAGAGTAGCACAAATTTGGTTTAAGCGTTTTCAATCCGGAAATTTTGATGTCAAAGATGCACGTCGCTCTGGTCGCCCTATTACGGATAAAATGGATGCCATTTTTGAAAAAGTGGAGCAAGATCGGCATATCAGTAGTTACGACGTAGCTGAAGAACTGGAAATTGACCACAAAACTGTTTTGGCGCATTTGAAAAAAACTGGGTACACAAAAAAGCTCGACATTTGGGTACCTCACGAGCTCACTGAAAGAAACCTAATGAACCGTGTACTCATTTGTGATTCTTTATTACGACGTAATGAAACTGAACCATTTTTGAAGAAGCTGATAACTGGTGATGAAAAGTGGATCACGTATGACAAGAACGTGCGAAAAAGGTCGTGGTCAAAGGCCGGTCAGGCTTCACAGACTGTGGCGAAGCCCAGGTTAACTCGCAACAAGGTGATGCTGTGTGTGTGGTGGGATTGGAAGGGCATTATTCATTATGAGCTGTTACCACCAGGCAGGACCATCGATTCTGAACTCTACTGCGAACAACTGATGAGATTAAAGCAAGAAGTTGAGAGAAAGCGGCCGGAATTAATCAACAGAAGGGGTGTGGTTTTTCATCATGATAACGCTAGACCTCACACATCTTTAGCCACTCAGCAAAAATTAAGAAAGTTTGGCTGGGAGGTGTTAATGCATCCGCCGTATAGTTCTGACCTTGCACCTTCAGATTTCCACCTGTTTCGGTCTCTTCAGAATTCTTTAGGCAGTGTCAGGTTAACATCACGAGAGGACTGCCAAAACCACTTGTCGCGGTATTTTGACCAGAAGTCCCAAAATTTCTATAGCAATGGGATCATGTCCCTACCTACAAGATGGCAAAAAGTTATCGAACAAAATGGTACATACATACTTTAGTTAAATGTAAATAAACTATATTAAAAAATGTTTTGAATTTTCTTAAAAAATGCGAATAAACTTTTTCCCCAACCTATTAATTTTCGGTCGAAAACACGTTTTTTAGACAAATCACAATTTTTTTGAAAAGTTAACGCAATACAGAAATGCGTTGTTATTACTACAGAATGTTAAGTTTCTCTACACATAAAATTAACCTATCCTGATGCCACCATCGTACTGTAAATATAATAAAATACTGATCAAAAACGAATCCAAACACTACATATCGGGTATTTTTTTTTTTAAGAGTGTACTAGTGTGTTGGATAACCTGGCTGCAGCATCAGCCCATCGTGTTGCCACCATTGCATTGTATGTAGAATCTAATACTGATAAAAACGAATCTAAACACGAAATATCAGACCAAGAATTTCATAATCTTGCAGAGTTATATAGCATACATGGCGGTTTCAAATTTTAGGTCACACATTATGTTTGAAAGCAAAGTAAATACCCATTACGCGTCTAATATCCCTACCGCAGCTAATAAAAGAGCGCATGACCTTGAAACGGCTGAACCGATTTTGATAAAACATGTCAAAGAACTACCGCTAGAAAACCTGCTTTCAAATAAAAAAAAAACCGCATCCAAATCGGTTCACCCGTTTAAGAGCTACGGTGCCACAGACAGACACACAGACACACACACACACACATAGCGGTGAAACTTGTAACACTCCTCTTTTTGCGTCGTGGGTTAAAAATCGGCTGCTCCCTACATTTTGACGAGTTATTTTTTTTCGCAGCAGCAGATTTTTTTTCGTGAATTCAGATTTGGCCCCATAGTAAAAGTTGTTATCATGGGTACAATCATGTGTTTAAGTATCGGTCACTAATTACCAGTCACCTTTTACGGTTTGAAAAGTTCCCCCGTCCGTTTACAGATGGTATTTACGTTTACTCCGGTATCACCGCACTTTCGATCGCCAGGCCCCTCGCACGGATTCGGTCGTGAGTTTACTTAAATATAGCAGTGTAGTGTAAGAATGTACATCTATTATTAAATTACAGGGCATTCCATCTTTAAAGCGTCTGCTGGCTATGCTAATTACGATCTTCGGTTTTTTTTTGCGTTAGAAACGGCAGTGGATTATACGCCTGTCTACAGTTTGCTCTGAAATAAATGCCGACTGTCTCTTGTCTGCTCTTGTTATTGGGACTTGAATCACTTATTTATACACTTTAAGTAAGCCTCTTCAACTTACCTGTGTTTATTTAAGGGAATGCAAGCTCGATAGTAGTTAAAGTAGCGCGTATTTTCTAGCAAAAACCTGGATTTAATGCGAAAATGATTCACATAAAGTGGAAACAGAAGGTAATTAGTAACTTCTTGTGGTGCCAAATGTATGAATAATAGCTCTAGGTACTTTGATTATGAGTGGGGCGTAATTTCCGTTCAAAAACTGTAGAAACACATGATGTCAGCTTTATCATCAGTTTAAAATGCTCTGGATAGACGGTAGTTTTAATATTTTCTGATTTTAGAGACGTAACCGTGCCAGTGTTCAGTTTAATCAGTACGTATACGTAGGCAGCCATTGTCCAATAATAATTATGATTACAGTCAACCATAACCTTGTCCATGTCATCAACTCATAATAACAGGACCAATACATGCTTGTGTTGTAGATAATTAATCTGTTATCGAACGTTGCGTAGTATTTGCTAGCCAGATGCTAGCTTACCAATATTACGTTCAGTAATTATTAATGTTTAGGTACAGTTCAGAATACTACAGGCGGTTATTTGGTTTCAATCCAATTATCTCTCCACATAATTGTGGTCGCTCTAAAATTATGTCTTCTAATACCTTTTAGATCTAATTAGGAAATTAATAGATTTTTAACATTGTTTGAATTAAATTAAATAGGTACTGTCATGAATGGCTCGTATGTATGTGTCATGAACTCACGACTGCTAGTGGTCGCAAGCGCGGCTTGCTGGGGGTTCGTGGGTTTGATCCACAGGCCGGGTATTTGTGCCATGTTGACTGACGGCAATATGCTCGTCCCTTATTACATAAGGATTTAAACCTGCAACTGGCGAAATGTAGGTTTATGCACTATACGTACACGGTACACATCTGCCTACTCTTTGGAGTAATACAGGCGTGATCCGCGTGATGTTATGTAAATTAAAAACATCCGTGATTTTACACATTTGTTTCGTTTGTACCATATAATATATTATATGTACATATTAACTAATAATGGCGTCTCAAAGAATGTTCGTTGCACCTTTGTTATGTTATTCCTTGTTTCAGGTTTCATATTAATCATTTGCGGCAACCTGACATATTGTTTATTTCTTTGTCTCAAATGGTTATAAAAATAAATGTATAAGCTTGCCCTATACTTTGGTGAATGACAGATTGTATTAGCTAAGATATAGACGTGAGTTATTTTAGTCCATCTTTTAATTGAAGAGCGTGAAGAACATTTTTAGGGGAGCTTGGAGTAGTTTTCAAGTTTTTTGAACCTATTTATTTCTAATTGATGAAATAAAAATTATTTTAAGATAGTTGAACATACGGTCAAGGGCTGACTAAAGACGGCAACGTGATTACTGATAATTGGCTCGATAAAAAAAAATCGCAAAGATGACACTAAATCGACATTTCGAATGTATTCCTTAATGAAAAATTCTATTACGAAACCATGTAAGTAATATATCAAAAGATAGGTTTTAAAATTTTCTAGCGCTGTGTAAGGCAGATTTTTATATAAGTGGTTATTTATTTTTAAATACTCAAAATTAGTAATCGGGCTAAATCGGCTCGGGCTTAGAGCCTGCGGGACGTCATCGAAGGTGGACTGTGTCAAAAATTTTTTAATTCGCTCTCCATGCCGTTGTTAAAAAAAAACAAATAAAAGAAGAACACATTACATATGAAACTGCGACAGCCCACAGAAATTATTTCTTAATAATATTATAGTTTTAATTCATTGTATTGATTTCGAAAATGTGATTATTTCTATGCGATATGATGACGTTTAATTGTCATCTTAAAATAGTGTTAGACACATCATAAACTGTTATCGATAAAATTATAGTCAAGTGCGAGTCGAATAAATTTTTTTATCGTCGTTTACGAATAATTTTTAATAAAAAACAGTTTCCTAAGATTTTCTTATCGGATTCGTCCAAGTTACTTTAATCGCTCTTTATTGAACTGTCTTCGTTACTATCATATCCTACATTAATTACACATAATATACAATGTGTCCGGTTGACGGTTGTATACTAACTCGTATAAAGAACTTTCACTCTGGCAACAACAATAAAAATTTTAAAAACATTACTGTTTCAAACAAGTGTTCTATTATACATAGTTTCAACACGACCAAATGTATGTAACACGATAAAAATCGTAATGATATTTTCTCGAATAGCGGACCTAGTAACACAATTTTTTTTCTCGAATCTTTGATTTTATCGTATTGGGTCTGTGTGAACAACTTTTAGTTTTGAATACAAAAAGTACAAGACAATGTCACTACTGCATACTATAAAATATCGTATCTTATGTAGGTACTTGAAATATCGCGCCGTGTGAATATAACCGGGTTAGATGGTAACCGTATAACTCGGAGCCCATGTTTCAAAGCAAGTTCGTCGTATCGTATCTTTGTTGGTTTATAACTTTTAACATATTGATACTTGCACTTTTGTTTAGGTAAATAGGCCGATGGGACGGTATCCGACATGACCGGGGACGGTTAAAAAAATATACTAAATTAATTTTAATGTCCTAAAATAATAGATTCGATTAATTATAGCTGTAGCAGTAGGTACGTCCCTTGACAATAAAGTATGGCAATTGTTCCTTCATATGTAGTTATCGATATTTACTGATCTTTATGGGTGGTGGGCAACATCAAAAACAAAAGAATATGGTTACAGTATAAGCAAAACAGTACGACCATTTTTAGCCCATTCTACTTAATATATATAAGCCAATAAATTGGTTAAATAAGGAATATATGCACATATATGTTCACCTATTGTACCCTATTTTTTTCAAGACGGTAAAATATCATCCAGTATAACATTGGTCAGGCAGGGGACATAGTTCTTCCATAGTTCAAGTTACCCAATCCACTTTAGCCACCCAAACCCCTAGCCCAATATGTTTTGTTTCCACGTTCTGCAATAGTCCAGTAGTGTGTAGTAGTAGTGTGTATAGAAATTATTGACAAGCATCTGCTCGGATATTAATGAAGTAATGAATGTTCAGATATTAATGATAACTTGGAAGTGTATGAAACTTATTGATATTTTAAATTGTTCAGAAGTATTTGGTCACCTTGTCTGCTACAATGTATCTGAGTTACACAGGGCATTTTAAGTAATAATTTTAGTTCACGTACGTAGACCAAAATTCAAATTGAACTAATAATTCATTATTGATCAACTGCAAGTAGTTTGCACTGTGGCATGGATTTTCCGAGAAATGGTTGGCGGTGCATCGTAAATAAATACGTCGCTCTGCATTTGGGGGAGGCGGAGGTAGCGTTTCAAAGGCTTACAGGCCCGGAAAACCTGGCCTTAATAAAGCCATACCATGTAGTAAATAAGTCAGTCTGATCTACCTAATAGACTATACAGTCCGGAGTGATACACACATGTTGGGCTCGGCATGAATCGGCAAAGAGCAGCAAAATCGAATATGTAAATATATGAGTAGGTTTGAGCAAATCCGTTCGTGCTAAGCTCGAATTGTACCGACCCAACCCGAACGTGATTAAAGCGAGGATAGATGCCGAATCAAATCGCAGTCAGCGTGTTGCTCCGTGTAAAATACTAATATTCAGCTGCAACCCGATTGACTGGAAAGCCGAACCCAACATAATTGGGAAAAGGCTATACAGATGATGATGAGATGCCGAACAAAGTTTACCGACTGGCACAAGCCGAATGAAAGCCGAAATAGTGTAGTAATTGCTTCGGGTCGGCTTTCATGTTCAACGACTACTGCCGAATCGAATGTGCTGACCCAAACATACGATAGGTATTTGCACGACTTCAATTCCTCGTGAACTTCTGATAAACTCGGGTCAATATTTTTAGTGGTATGTTTCCTTGTTACCAATCGTCTTTGAATTTTCAAGCGATCGGTGAATGTCTTACGTTTCAATTTGACACTCAATTCGACATTTCATACAGCTCGCCGCACTACACAGGAATATACACACTACGCCAGACTTCCAATGTCAAGTCGGGCGTTACCGCGTTACCTATAGACCTATGTTTACAAGAGACAAGGGATGTGCAATTTCCGTAAGATGGCAATATAGGACGATTTGGTATACGCTTACAATACAAGAGACAAGCGATGTGCATTTTCCGTAAGATGGCAACATGCACTGGCACGTCATCCCATTTATTCTATATAAGTATGTATTTACAAAAAAAAAAAAGTAGTGTATGTAGTATATCAGTTATCTGGTTTCCATAGTACAAGCTCTGCTTAGTTTGGGATCAGATGACCGTGTGTGAACAATGTCCTAGGATATTATTATATATTATTATTATTATATATTATTCTACAGGGTGTAAAAAGACATCACAAAGCCGTCAATTACGCATACTGTACATCTAACAAAGTAGCTCTGCGCAAAAATAATTGCTGGGTTTTAGTCATACAAAAAACAGCTAATTTTATTGCTCGCAATGTAACGTGAACCCAGGCAAACGGAGACAAAATATTGTATAAGATTTTGCGGAACTGTTCATAATATATTAACAGTGATCGGATAATCGGCCGCTAATATACCTAAACTTGACTTTTATTCCCACGAAAGTATAATACATGCCTTTCAGAATCCCTTCTGTTCGTATAAAATACATAAGTTTCTCGATTCGATCACTAATCTGTTAGATAGATAAATCAATTTCCACTACTTGACCACATTGTGCACTTTATCATTTTTTTATTGATAAATATTCTATTTGTTTTGAACAAAATAAAGATACTAGATCAAAATAACCACTGTTATAATTTCATTAAGTTTGTTATAGTTGTTTTTACAAATGTGTTCAATCCCGGGAACCCGGGAATGCCCGGAATTACTTATTGTTCAGAAAGGAATGTCCATATTATTCTTTCGTGGGAAGAAGTTTAGGTATATAAGCGCCCGATTATCCGATCGCTGATTATAATGTTTTTTTTTATATTTTTATCGACAGGCCACAAATGGCGTGGTTTGTTAAGACACCACCTATCATGCCGCAGGTCGTGGGTCCGATTCCCATCCAGGACAAACATTTGTGTGCATGAACATGTCAGTCCTGAGTCTGGGTGTAATTATCTATATATGTATTTACAAAAAAAAGTAGTACAAGCTCTGCTTAGTTTGGGATCAGATGACCGTGTGTGAAAATGTCCCAGGATATTATTTATTGATTTTAGGTGGACTTGACCAAAGCTACCGTATGTCGGTAGATTTTTGGGACTCACAGTATTTCTAACGAAAGCAAATACATTATGACATTCCACATTATAGGTACCTAATAATAATGAGAAAAACATAGGTACAATAGGTACAGAAAAAACAAGTAATGTCTATCTGCTTGTTGATAAGGAAAAGAGAACTAAATTATATTCAACCGGCCTAGCTGGTTTAGCAAAAGAACTGAAAAAAATCCGCTTTGCTTTATTACAAACTTCAAAAAGTTAATTTGACTACAAATGCTGCGGAATACGGTACCTATTGGCCTGACTAATTACATACTATGTGGCACTAAACTAAACAACGCTATCACGGTCTGCAATAATTATACAGAAAGTTTATTGGCGTCCAAAATCATTCGACTCATACAAATGCTAAAAGCCTTATATCACGCGCTGTATGGTTGTCTGTTTGTGTATCCTTTTTACACGCTTAAATTTCCATAGATACAGTAATAAAGACGGTCTCGTGGGCTTCTACGATCACCTAGTTGATTATTCGCTGATTACGTCATTCCTTAACCGGGTTGTCCTTCAGTGAATGAATTATTATGCTTAGATACCTGTAGTGACTTCACGTTTACCTAACATTGATATTTGATTCACGATAAAAATATGAAACTACTAGCGGCGCCCCGCGGTTTCACCCGCGTAAATCTCGAACCCGTAGGAATATAGAGATAAAAAGTATCCTATGTGTTAATCCAGGTTATAAACTATTTGTGTGCCAAATTTCATCAAAATCCGTTCAGTAGTTTTTGCGTGAAAAAGTAACAAACATTCATCCATCCTCACAAACTTTAACGTTTATAATAATATTAGTAGGATAGGAAGTAGGATATTTAGCTTATCGTACACATCGTGTCTTTAGCCATTTAATATGAGCGGAGTATTTGGTTGGCGCGTTATTATAGAGAAGATAAAATAAATATCAAAGTTAAAACAGTAGTGTTTGTTTAAGTGGTACACAACAAACCGTACACAAATATTGAAAAATTGCAATCCTCTACCTACAATTTTTCATGTTTACAATATGGACGGCGTCCCTAGTAGTTTACTGAAAGCAAATAAACTTCATGCGGAACGCAACCTCGTGCGCACGTACTGGTGCAGATCTGCAGGATGTAGAATATTGTGTGCACATACATACGTAATATCTAATGAATGAGCTACTTTTTTAATTTTGCGTCGAGTTTATAATGCGAGATTTAAGTTGTTTTAAATGCTAAATGTTTTTAATTTTTTGTGATCTTTTTTGTTTCTGGAAACGGCTTGATTTATTTCTTTCTTTTTTGTATTTTAAATTTTAAAAAGGATAAAATATAGTTATTCTCCATTTCAGTACTTCTGTAGAAACGTCCTTTTTCCTTATGACGGCAGTATTGAGTTCGGTGAAGATGATAAGAATCCATTTCAGAGATCCAGCAAAACCACAAACGTTACTCCAGCAGGATGTCGAATAACTTCGCAGCCGAAGAAAGAACAAATACAAAATAAGTTGCAACATTTACCTCGGCTGAAAAAGAGAATTTCTGGCTGCGGTAACTTTATCCCAGCAGAAAAAACTATAAGTGTAACAAGTTTAAAAATGTGCGCAACAATTACAGAAGATGGACAGCTATAACATTCTACAACATTAACACATCTATAACATTTAAATGACTTTTTTCGACATTATTTTGTTGGGGTAACGCACACTAAAACGTGATGCATACATCTCGTATAGACGACTTTCACAAGAATACATTGTAATTTTTTCATGTCCTTTAGATGTCAAACCGATTCATAACTACATAGTTATGAATCGGGTGTAAGAGGTCCAGACTATCACATGATAGTCTGGACCTCTTACAGCAAAAATTCACAAAACAGTCGCCGTTTTAGGTCGATTAATCAAAATTACATAATAAAATAAAAAAGTAGCTCATACTTTAGATCATAATTGTAATAATCTTTCATGTTGTGCATGACAATTATAGAAATACAATATTTTATCTGTAAATTCACATAAATCAGCGAAATCGGCCAAATTTCGTACTCTTAACTCGAACTCATCAGCCTTGCCCAAATATAGGATTAACATGAAATCTTTGGTGACTCATATTAAATAAATCCTATGTTTTGTGTTCATTTTAAATCACATCTAAGGTTATGTGCGCTATCTTCATGCTCAGCTGTACAAAGTCTAATATAATATTGTTAGCATGATGTTCTTACGTCTTAAGACACGACAGGTAGTAAGTACTTAATCCTAATTGTCTCCGGTGATCTCATCATCCTTAAGGTCAATTGCCTGATAGACATGTGACCTGATTTGTTTAATGATGGCGTTAAACTTGGTAGTTATCGCTGAACTTAATTCAATTACATTTTAATTTTGTACAGGCTTAAATCACTGTTGTATCCGTTGAGTTCCCTAGACATGCTTCGCGAACTATTTCTTGTAAAGCCAATAAATCAGTCTTAAGCTAGTGGTCTATTTATTGTACTAGGGAGAGAAAATGTATTTTCCTTCCGTACTCCTTTAGACTTGTATTAGCATTCTGAATTGGATGAAAAAAGCAGTAAACACTTACTGAAAAGTTTTGTATGGCTATTCTTAACTGCACGTTTTACAACCCACATTATCTATAGCAATTTGTTTATCAATGACTGATAAAGACAAAAGATTTTTATTACAATGCAAATATGAGCAAAATTTTATTGCGCTTAAATATTTGTATAACAGTTTCTTTATCTTCTGTCTGACCGCCTTGTGACTTGCAATGGGCGGCGTGTCATGCAGGCGAAAGTGTCGAATACCTCTCGGCTTGCATGAAATGGAGTAGCCATTGAATCGCAGGAAGCCAACAGAAGACTAACCTCTCGGCAGTCGGCACCCTAGAAATGTCATCCATGTAACGTCGCACTGGTGTTACCATTAAACAACATGATACGACACAATATTTTCAAAGTTCTACATTCCTAAGATGTCTTTCTTTTAAATTTTTTCCTGACGGTTTTGAGCGTTATGAAAGTGGAGTTTATTAGTATTGTTTCAAGTCACGAACAACATATAACACATATATTTTATTTCTGCTCCGTGGCCATCGCATATCGAATGAGAAGTAAGAGGCCCTCGAAATACCTGCAGGTCATTTCTAGTTCGTTACAAATCCAACACTGACTCGTGGATAAACGCTATCACCGACCGCAGTTCAATCTGACTTGATCGAATTAAGTCTTAACTGACCATTTCCCGGCTCCAATAGAGCTGCATTTATGCAGCTATGTAGTTCAATAATATGTTACCTAATTTCGTTGTATATATCTTTACAACAAATAAATTTGTAGTATTTTCGTTTAATTGATACCTAGACAGAGAAACTTTGTGGAATAATCCGTAACTGTTTCCAGCTATACTCGGAGGCCAGCGGAAATTCTTATTGTTACCTACTCCAATAATATTCTATTAGTTGGCTGGATTCTCAAATCAATTAAATTACATGATGAGGTCTTGTATTTCTTAAAGTTACCGAGTGATATAACAAAGTCGTATCTACTTAAGTTCAATAAAGTCCTGCGTTTGTCGTCGGTGTCCGTTTACACTATCGACAATTCTCAAAACTCGGTCTCAGTTTGTTTACACTTAACAGCACTCTTTGGACACGGGATGGGTCGGCACTTTCGCTGCTGCGCTTATGTTATGATGTACTCGTTCCATGAACCACTCATAGAATGTGGTTTATCATAGGTAGTTCTATGTAATCAGATAAGACATGACGCATGCGAAATGTTAAAATGTCGCAGCTTTCAGTACACGTATTGTTCATATAGGTAGATAGATGGTGCTCGAGCTGAATAAGTTAAAAAGCTTTAAGTATCAAAAAATTCAGGCAAGAGCAGCTTTACGGTTCTTACACTTTCGCACTTTAAAAATGTTGACAGCTTAATTTATTTACACGAAAATGAACGGCAGGTTTGAAATAAGTTGCATCTCTTTCTCCAAAGTGACCGGTTAAAAAACAGTACGAATTCCTTATGTCTCACAGGCAGGTCACAGGTGACTCAGACATTTTAGATGTAGCAAACAGAAACATAAATAAAATGCATAGGTACAAGTAAAGATTATTCGCTCGCATACACGTGATATATGAATCAATTTGCACCGCTCGTTTTCCGTGTGTTCATACACTTCAGTACTGACTGACGCACAGCAACTAGTTGCTTATATTTGATACTCAAGAGCCACGTGTTCGTTCCAGCTTTGATCTCGAGCCAACTCTAATAACCAACATTTGGACGTTAAAAACCAATAATAGTACCCACCTCATGAGAGCAGTTCAATGATTAGCTCGAACAACTGAATAGGTAAACAAAACGCAAAATCACTGTTGCACACACGCGACAAACATTTCGATAAGAAGTGCAGTTTTAAACGATGTTCTGGAACTATTACGTATCACTGCTGCAGTAAATGGCACTATAATTCAGAAATTAAAATTAATATATAATGTGGAATGCGCAACAATGCGCGCGTCAGTTACGCTCTGTTCCCGCGCAAGCGACTGATATGAGATTTCAAATTTTCAAGCGAGCCGAGAGTGCGCTAGCGCCTGCCTGCGCGGCTCGAGTGACCTTCGCTCTAGGTACGCCTTTAATTCACAGTGTGCTAACGCTGGATAACGCATTTGCTAAAGAAATTGTCACTTTGGAAAATTATTCCATCGCACGATTGAAATAATAAATTAATGGACTATAATACTGCATTGTCTGCTGTCAGCATGAAATGCATTAATCATGAAAACTCGACATAAGAGTCCACATCAGCGGACAAATTATCTTAACACCTAAAGAACGTTGCGTGCACCATTTACTTCAATTACGATTTTTATTGAGGCATTAAACAAAATCCGGAAAAGCACAACTTTCCAGTGTGATTCTTTATTGCGACCATCAAATACTAGAACTCACACAATTTGGGTACTTACTGGGTTTCACCGAAGGGTTAGCAACCACCAGAAAAGTGGCGTTTACCTAGTTAACTTTTAGACCATACATAATAAAGAAATTCAAATCGCTATTTATGATCCAGCGCTGGTCCAACTGACAGACTCCATACTAGAAGCAGACAAAACTGTGACTTCAGAGGACGTTGTCATAATTTTAACCATACACTGAATGGTACCTGGCACCAACGCTCCAAATAGGTGTCGTAATTCGTAACTTATGAGAATTTTACTTTCCCCGTGTAAGCTGTATCAATCTTATGATTTTGTTGTCTTACTTTTTGGTTAACCAGTTTAATATAAAGCATATTTTAAGAGCTATTCCTCTCCAATGTACTTCTATTTTTGGTTAAAAACCTTGAAGAATACGTATTTAAAAACGATTGTGCATCAGAATATCGAGTAGAGATGAGCCCAGTTCATCTTAAGCTGGCTTTGTGAGCACTTGCGAATGGTAGGTACTTAGGACTTAAATAAAAATGTTTTACCGCAATACATATTTAGAAAGTTTGCACTTTCACAGGCTTGCAATATTCAAGTTCGAGTTAAGTTTTATATTGGCGCCGATTCCGTTGTTCACAAACTAAACTAAATTTAAGTCAGTGCATCTGTTTCTTTCTATTTCATTAAGAAAAGGACAGACGATAAATATTAGTTTAGTCCTGTCAAATTAGTCAGCGCCTGACGTAAATTGACGTATTTTTAGTAGGAATTTTTTTAATCACGACTAAACTTGCCTATAGAGTATCTTAATTTGACAGGACTAAACTAATATTTATCATCTGTCCTTTTCTTAATGAAATAGAAAAGGATGCACTGAACTTAAATTTAGTTTAGTTTGTGAACAAGATAATCGGCGCCATTGAGTGCATATTTTAATGCTGTTATATTTCATGTAAAACAATGATATTATTTGATCTACTACAATTACCTGCTATAACGTATACTAACTACATCTACGTATATATTGTGTTGAAAGTAATTAAGTTTCCAAAATCCAAACCGAACAATTCGCTATGTTGACTCATTTGTTGGTGCTGCCTGTAATGTGACACTTGCTGAAATGACCTCGTCTTTTGTGGCTTTAATTTTTTACTGTAAACACAAGCCTCGCGCATAAACGTACCACCTGTGTATATGTATTTTTCTTCATTTTTACAGTAGGGGCCGAGAATGTACTTGTTTAAAAATCTAACAGAACCATAACAGACAAGGATTCGTAATTTTACTTACCAGATGTAAGTAGGTATTTCTGGGTGGCGCCGACTTGCGAACTAGCAAATATGGGACTTCCCCGAATGTATTCTCTATTTATCTAGTTACAACCAACAGCAATACACTGAGTCTCTAATTCAGATCATTTTTTTAAACAAAGAAACGTCAAGAAATTTCACTGTCAAAATGACCGGAATTTGGTACTAAACATTTTATCATAAAATTTAACACAACAAAAACAAGGAAACAACAAGATTAACAAGTAACACGATGATAATAAACACAACAAAAATAACAAACACGCAGCGAAAAACTTCATCGGGGAAAAGAAAAGGAATGAATTGAAAATGCCACGGGAAAAAACGCAACTTAGACGTACTGTCAAACGAAAGAACAATGGCAGCTTCCCATATATTGTTTTATTTGAAATTAAATCACTACGTCTTGAAATGAAAAATACCTTATTTAACTCAGTGTCATTTTCTGAGATAGTTTGTGAACATTTTTTGTTAGAGAAGGGTCAAATTAATAGTTAATCAGTGTTGAACTTTTGAACAACATAGGACAGAGCCACAGACTACATAGAGATACAGAGCACAAGCATCTGGGCTTCTGGTTAAGACTTGTAAACTGTCAACGGTTGTCAATGTCGACCACCAATAAATATTTTTTAAGACTTTGAATACTAGTCTTTTTAGTTCAGAATTGCCATAACATTTGATATATTTCCTACTTTGCTGCAATACTTTTATCTAAGAAAGAACACAATAAACTCAAATATACAACAAAATAAATGTATTATTTATTTGAAGTATTTCGACTTTCATCGAATGTGTTCTCCGTGTTCAGGTAGGCGTGAATTATCGGGTAGGAAGGTAGTATGTCACTCCACTTCTAATTGTCCATAATTCAATCAAACACTTCGCAAAATAATTATAGATCGCTTAGATTAAAAGGGATGCGATTAAAATATAACGTCCACCGACCACGAGTTCACTGCTCGTTTTACAAGATGGCCGCCTCACCAGAGTTCTCGGTGTTCGTTTTTGACGTTGACATTTGTACAACATGTCAATTGACCATCTAGAAAAGCGGAGGCGCCGACATATTATTTACTCCATGTAAATAAAATAACAAACTAAAAATGATAACAACACCACGACAATTATGCTATACCTACTATTTAGGAAAATAAACATAAAATGACAATTTTAGTATTGCCAATCCAACCAACAATTTCCTAACCTTTTAGAACGAAATATTCAAAAAACTTTTCACTAAAGATAATTTTTTATTTGGCCTTAATTAGATAATGTGATAGCATAAAAGAACATAGATAATTAATTGAATTTCTTTTGTATAAGTGTCACTTTTAGACGTTCAAATTTATTTCAAATAAGAATTCGCCATTGTTCTTTGAAAATGTTAGGAACTCCTGCAGTGTTAGCAGTATCATAAAATATTTCATACCAGAAAATCTCCACTTATTAATATAACTTATAACCGAAAATTCCTAAAAATATTTACGGTGTGATAATTTTTAAATTATTATTTCTAAAATCAGTACTTAATAGAAAACCTAACCTTTTTTTCCGCGATTTTTTGGGAATTACCATTAAGAAGACATTTTTTTGGTCTGTTACCTTTGTTTACAAAAATTATCTGAATTAGAGACTCTGGATATAGTGAATGTAACGTGACAACACACGTGAGCTGTAAACTGTACCAGTCCCCTTTCCTAGAATAGGTACATAAGCCCCCATTCATAGTAGATTAAGTGCCTGAATATGCATACACGCTGGTGGATTGAGCCTCCATCATGAATGCCTCACTCAATCAAGTACCTTTGCAGTCTTCACTCGTATGCAATATTATCACTTCATTTGCCATCTATTTACTTTGCAGACAATTTCCTGGATGAAAAGTGGTTACAGTTGCCAATAGAACTGCAACAACAAGGGTTTTGCCGATGAGTTGCAAAGAGATCCAAAATTAAATATTGTGATTGGCCCCACGGGCCCCACCTAATACCTTTAAATACGTAGGTAGGTAAATTAAATAATGTTTCTAGAGTAGCGACTGTTTTGATCATTATACGAGTATATCTCGAAATTCATGAAGAAAACAGCAATTTCGGTACACAAACTTAGGGAATTCAAATGAACCTGAGTTTGGTTTATTTCAGGGAGTTCTGAAATTCAAACTGTGCATTTACTTATTGGGTAGTATTTAAACCTAGATAAAAAAAATGTTTTTGTATCCAAAAATAATCTGAATTCCAACCAAAATTACTGATTGCACAGCAAAATACTCAACTCAAAATATAACTAAATACGCAACAATTTATATTCGTGGCGTACCGCGATTTATCATAAAGCTTTTTTATTAATGCATAGCTAATGAATGACTAGCCACACATTAAAACCTTTTACCATTCTTAAGACTGTTTAAAGGGTTTATAAAGTAACCTAACCAAACCAAACCTCGGGGTTCATATTAGTCGCCATGTCATTTTGCTATGAGTGTGAGTATTATGTATGTAGGTACGCTCTGGTTAAGCTCCTGTGCAGTCACTATGCTTGATGTAAAAAAGTATATAAATGATGGAAATAAATTGATAGGTGATTATTTATTTGATGTGCAATTAATAATATCCCTTATTGTTTAACTTCGTACGAGTTAACTTCGTGTACTAGTTTTACAAAGGAGATTATACACGAGAAGTCGTGACCAATCGTCAGTTTCAATGACACACTCCAACTCACAGCAGTTACAAAATAAACTCATCCTACAGTTTTATTTTACAGTACATAATTAAATCATGCGTAGGACGCAATTTTCCTTTGACGACGCGCGACGGGCCAATTATTCGAGTAGGTAGGTACTACAGCAAAAACGAATTGCACTATATTAAATACTGGTATACTGATATACTACGGTGTTTTTATTAAATTGTTACTGTAATAGTTAACCGAGCTACTGCGGATTATGATCACCTATATTAGTCATGTCATCGAGTCATGAATTGCTTGTTCTCGCAACGATTTCGAAACCTTACTTAAGGCAATTTGTATCGTCCATGGGAAAGTCTCAGGCCGACATGGTCGTTATGTGTTGTTGTCTGTTTCAAAGCTTTACTTTGAGCTTTAGAAGCAGCGTAACGGGAAGATCATTTAATAATATTATAACTTCACAAAACGAACCCCTCTATTACTTCAATAAGCGAGAATTTCCTGCACTTGCCATAGCAACCTAATTATTATTTCCTAATTATTCAAAGTATTCTCATAATTTACCCTATATACAATGAGAAAAACATGCAGAATAAAACGGTTCGTTTTGATTTTTTTTTTTGACCGTCGTCTGTCGAAGCGACTCAACTTTGGAATATTGCCCGACCGAGTACCTATAAAATTTTACAAATATTTTCAATATTGGAAATCAATTTCTGACGCATCAATAAAACAGAAACAAACTACTTTAATTTGTGTTTATTAGGGTTCCGTCCGTACGTCCGAATGAAGAAACGGAACCCGTATAGGATTACTCGTGTCTCTGTCTGTCCATCTGTCATAGCCGATTTGCTCCGAATCTAATGAACCGATTAAGTTTAAATTTGGTACACTTACTTATGAATTTCTGTGACCCAAACAAGGACGTGTAACGCAAATAAATGAATTTTGAATATAAAGGTAAATTTTGGGGGCTAAAAAGAAAAAAATAATTGCAAACTGTACCGTGTGACATGGGGCTTCTTGTGACGGTCTCAAATATACAGGGTTATTGGTAAAACACCAACAACCTCTTCAGGAGTCATGGTACTCATCATTATGAACAAATTTTACTATGGGACCAAAGCTGAAATTGCAAAAAAAAAATCAGCTGTTCAGTACATTTTGACGAAATATGCGAACATAAATGTACTGAACAGCTGATTTTTTTCGCGATTTCAGGTTTGACCTTAAGAGGTAATTGGTGTTTTACCAATAACCCTGTATTATAAAATATATTTTATAATTTTAAATTAAATTGTTTTAAAGTTATTTAAGAAAATAGACGAAAATTGACCATTCCTTTATCTCCGAAACTGCAAAGCCAAACATTTTGGAAAACCTATAAGAAGTCTATGGTCTTAAAATAACATGGTAAATCTCTCAATACTGTGCGTACAAACTTACATTTGCAGTTGGAATGTAAGTTTGTATGGGAGAACATGTTTTTCAACTCTGAACATGTTTATAAACTATACTGTGTTAAGTTTGTTCTTGGGATAAATTCATCCCAAGTACGGAACCCTTCATTGGGTCTGACACGCACATGACCGGTTTTTTTTAAATTTTATACTCGTGGGATAAATTCATCCCAACTACGGAACCGTTCATTGTGCGTGGTCCGACACGCATTGGACCGGTTTTTTGTTGTACTGTTAAGAATTATTAGGATTTGCTCTGTCAGGATTAAAAACGAATATACAGCGCTGCACTTTCTGATCTGATAACATCTTAGGGCCGGTTTCTTGATCCGTAGATGGTTAAACATAATAACTAATGGTTCAATATTCGCTAAATGTGTTTGCCAAAATGCCATTAGTTACTATTTTTTAACATGAATACATTCTTGGTTAACTTATTCATAGAGGGAAAGAGAGATACTGCTGAGAGCAGTAGGAGTTGATAAATATGATATTGGTCCATACGTGGAGAATTTGGCGCGGCCTTCGCCTGAGATAGCAGACCTACTTACTTTTTTTTTTAGAAATTAATATTGTTTATTGTATTTGTAGATGTAGTTTAGAATAGTTTAAGTTATGATGAGGCTGACTTGCCACTGTGGATAAAAGCCACTTATAAAAATTTAGAAAAAAAAAACTCATTCATGTATAACTTTCCACATTTAGCCAAAATTCAACCATTAGTTACTATTTTTAACCTTTGGTTGAGTTAACTACGGTACAAGAAACCGGCCCTTAGTTGGCTTAATCTCGGTTCCACACGCACATCAAAGTGCGTCGCTACCCTTGCCGACAGGTCACTGCCACTGGGTTATCAGCGTAACCAAACATTTTTATCTCAATCGTCCGCTTGGGAACTTTCAAGGTGAATTCTTTGATGGCCTTTGTGAAAGGTCACGATATTGCTAGTTTTACGTTGTTTACGTTTTAGCTTTTGAGCTAGATTAACATGTCAACAAATACACAGACCACGACGGACAGACAGACACACGAGTGATCCTATAAGAGTTCCGTTTTTCCTTTTGAGGTACAGAACCCTAAAAATGACCATGTTTTTTTTTTTCATCAAAAAATTAGGCTCATAGTTTCGGAGAAAATGTTCATTTTTCTTCTACTTTCTTAAAAAACTTTAAAATTATTTATTTTATAATTATATAGAAAATATATTTGAGACCCTCACAGTAAGCCCTTTCATTTGTCACACGGTACAGTTTGCAAAACTTTTTTTGTCTTATTTGCCCCCACAATTGACTCCCATATTCAAAATTCATTTATTTACGTTACACGTCCGTGTTTGGGTCACTGAAATACATGTGTGTACCAAAGGAGAGGTTTCAAAATGTATGAACCTTGGGCCAGATACCTACGTGTAAACTATACATAAAAATAGGGAAGTATAATTAAAACAGTTCTCAACTGTCCAATTACTTCAAAACGTCTTTCGTTTGCTGGTAAACCACAATTAATTACACTTGAAATTGCAACACACAACAAAAACCCGTCATGGGGTAAGCTGTCATTTTGATTGATTAATGACGTTTGATATCTTTAATACTCAAGAAGAGGACAGAACTGTCATTGTTTTTATGCACAGAGTAACTAAATCGGTGAGACACCATGTTGAAAGTAGATAAAAAAATTGATAAATATCAATTCCCTACCGCAACAGTATACATTTAAATGAATTATCTGTATTTTTCCGGAATTCTACGGATTTTTCTCGTTTTTTTGCGGTAGTGTACACAGACCTGGCCCATTTTTAAACATCTCCTTTCAACTTAATCGGTCCATTTGATTCGGAGCAAATTGGCTGTGACAGATGGACAGACAGACAAACAGACACACGAGTGATCCTGTAAGGGTTCCTTTTTTCCTTTTAAGGTACGGAACCTTAAAAATACACTAAAATATTAAAAAGGTAAAAAAGACAATTAAAATTACAGATATGGATTGGATGATTATAATACAGATTATTTAGTTTAATTTTTGTTTGTAAAAATAAAAACTTAATGAGTTAAACTTTTGCCGTTTGAGTTTTTGGTACTGATTAAGGTTTACGTCCTAACACACAAATGAAAAGTGTCTAGGGATCAAATACATTTTTAACTATAAAAAGATATATCCAATTAATATTTACCAAATCAAGTCTTGCAGAACGGCTTCTTATTTTACACAGTCGGTCCTTATGAGTGGTCACTGGCACATAATTTTGAATTTTGAACTCTGGAAAAAAAGAAACAATAGCATACGATTTTCAATTGTTTTACGATCAATAAAACGTAAAAACATTTTATTCATATTAATTAAAATATTAATATTAATAAAATGTTTTTACGTTGGATTGAGTGGAAGCTCAAAGAAGACCGAGTAGCAGTAATTGTATTACACCGTTGTGGACACTCGCCACACACAATATTCAAGGTTCTTGAAAAACTGAAAATCACGAAGAGATTTGTATATCATACTATTAAAAGGTAAAAGGAACACTCACGTGTGGATGACTAGAAAAGATCAGGTAGATCTCGTTCTGTAAGGACTCCAGCAGTCATAAAACCAATCAAGGCGTGTATTGCAAGAAATACCGTCCGCAAACAGAAATTGATAGCTTTACAAATGGGCTTAAGTACAAAGACAGTAAAAAACCGGCCAAGAGCGTGTCGGGCCACGCTCAGTGTAGGGTTCCGTAGTTTCCCGTCCGTAAAAATATAATAAAATATGTAAACGAAGTTCAAAAAAAATGCTTGCATATAGGATTATACTACAAACTTAGTCCAGAAATTATTTTGTACAACTGTGTTGTCTTTTTTGTACAAAAACTGTTGTTTCCATCAAGTTCAAAATGATTTTCCTAAAAAGTCCTTATAAAGTTCTACTTTTCAGATTTTTTTCATATTTTCTAAACTTATGGTTCAAAAGTTAGAGGGGGAAACATTGTTTTTTACTTTTGGAGCGATTATTTCCGAAATTATTGACATTATCAAAAAATGATTTTAGTAAACCCCTATTCATTTTTAAATACCTTTCCAACAATATATCACACGTTAGGGTTGAAATTAAAAAAAAAATCACTTCCCACTTTACATATAGGGGGGCTACCCTAATAAAACATTTTTTTCCAATTTTTATTTTACCACTTTGTCGGCGTGATTGATATAGGTACATATTGGTACCAAATTTTAGCTTTCTAGTGCTAACGGTCACAGAGATTAAGCGAGGCCGGACAGACGGACGGACAGACAGACATGGCGAAACTATAAGGGTTACTAGTTGACTACGGAACCCTAAAAAGGTACTCTATGAAGACCTGGGTCTACGAGCTTACAGAAAAAAATGTTGACCTCTCCTCAACGCGCGCTTGAAAGGTATGAGTCATAAAGTCGAGTTTTGCTAAGGCGGCACGCAAAAAACAGACACCGTGACATCCTGTGTATCGACGAAAAAATTTTCGATATAGAAGAGAAGTACAACAAACAAAATGATAGGGCGTACGCTACAATTTCTGCGGAAGCTGGTAATGCCATTCCCCGAGTGCAACATGGCCAGCATTCTTCATCATTGATGATTTGGAGTTTCGTATTTTGGCATGACTGAAGTTCATTTCTGCGAAAAAGGCGTTAAAACCAATATGGAAGTTTACCTAGACACTGTTTTGGATCATATCGTAAAATATCTACCACAGACGCTCTTTTGAGGACGCCTATGGACGTTTCAGATGGACACCGCACCGGCGCACAAGGCCAGAACCACCTAGGTGTAGTTCGAGCTCAACAACATCGACTTGATAAAGCATGAACATTGGCCCTCCTCCAGCCCGGATCTTAATCCTTTGGATTACAAAATATGGCAGGTGTTGGAGGAGAAAGTCTGAGTCTGTCTTCACTGAGAACAGCAGTGGCCGAAATAGATATGAATATGGTTTGTGCTGCCATTGATGACTGGCCGCGGAAACTAAAGGCCTGCGTGGCGAATGGTGGTGGACATTTTGAATAAATTTGGATTCAATATTATCCTATAATACTAACCTTACAAATTATTTTCTTTTTTTTTTTAAAGTACAGTGTATTTTTAGTTTTATGACCTATTTGTACTTGTGACAATACTTAAGGACCGACTGCGTAATTCCCATATTTAAGTTAACAACTTGTCCCTATATTTTGTAAAAATTAAGAAAAAATGCAATTTTTGCAAATTGTGGGAAATAAACTTAACTTTATGTCGTCAATTAAATGGCAAAAATGCAAAAAGATTTAAAAAAAAAATTACTGTAAAGATGAAAAAAATAATAATATGTGTTTCCACCATTGACACGAATCATACAATCACAGCGACTTGGCATGTTTAATCCTTTAACGACGCTCTTATACGATCGTGCGTTCAACTTACAAAAATATTTTCGCGCCGATATCGCACTATCGTGACATGGCGTTTTCTCAGGGGGGGAGGGGGCGGGATTTTTTTTATTATTTTTCTAGGATGACTTTGGACATGGGTACTTAGAATATAAGATCGAAAACAAGCTACGCAAGACTTTTTTTTCCCGGTCTTAAAGGGTTAATATCAGTTCATCAAAATCACTTTGAGGAATGGCCGCCCACGTTCTTACTAACAAGTCAAAATGTCGTTGTGGGGTATGCACGACATCAGTACTCGGCATATATACCATGCGTGCTCAATTGGGTTGAGGTCTGGCGGTTGAGCAGGCCACGGCAGAACGTTGATGAGAACATCGGCAAGTGTGCGTGTTACGACTAACCGTGTGTGGACGTGCATTATTGTCGTGCATTAGCCGAAACGAATCACCCAACCGGCTTCGCAATGGCATGATCTCGTCTGAAGCAATCCTCTTCGCATAAATCTGAACATTGAGGTTGCCCCTGATCCAAATGAGATCGGTTCTTCCACCGATCCAAATACCAGTCAAAACCATTATTGTTCCCCCTCCATATGAAGGAACTTCATTACAAAATTTCAAACGTTCTTCCAGAGGTCCTCCAATTTCCAAACTCGAGTAAGTCCTGTACCCGGCCTCACACCGAAACGAGATTCATCGGAAAAGCAAACACAACGCCAGTCTTCATCTTCCCTATTTCTGTGTTCGCGAACCCATTATAAACCGGCCTGCGATTGCGACGTGCTATACGTGTAACTCACAGCGGCCTTCGGGAACACAGACCGACTTCACGTAAACGGTTTCGGATGGTTTGGTCGTTTATCAGTAAGAAGAGCTGTGGAGCCTCATAGCCAAAATCATAGCGGTCGTGGTATGATTCCGTCGAGTAGTATTTTGGATGTACCGGTCCTGTCTGCGAGTGGTGATGCGAGATCGTCCTTTATGTCTACGATAGCGTGTCTAGAGACGGCTTATGACGCTCTGTGTAGTGCTAAGAGCAACAGCCACAGTACGTAAGTTGCCTGGATCCAGCTTGCAACATTCTCATCTCTCTCGTATTCAGTTCCGATGCAGAAATTGTAATGGTTTTGTAAAAACGCTATTTGGTACACTTTTATAGGAATCCTCATTTACAGTTGATTTTCTATTTTTAAAATTTAATGATAATTATTTAATCAAACAGTGAAATTTACTAAAAAGAATCAATAACGATCCAAAAATGTTAAAATAATAATCCTCAATTGCAGCGATACTCTAAAACGTACTTACTTGATTCCTAGCCACTTTTGATGTGTGTAGTTTGATTGCAATTTCCCGTTTAGGTACGGTACGCTTAATCAATGAAATTAGATATAACTTTTGAAAACACTAAGCGCGCTAAGTTTAAAACAAAATCATGATATAGACTTAATTCGTAAGGAAAAGCATTAACAAAACACGTGTTAGAAAATCCAAAATAAATTAATTTTGATGAAATTTTGAAAAAATAAAGATCTGTGGGCACGGTAGTGACCACTTTCACTCAGTGTTATATTAGATATTTTTATTAATGATAAGGTTTGTGCCCGTTGAGCTGTGCTTAGTGCAAGCAAAACCACTAGTTTCTTTGAGATACGTTAAAAACTTAATGTCATGTTGGGAGTCCAGTTGTGTAGTACACTTAAAACTTTATTTGAATCCTATGTTGTTTGGTATTTTGCTAATGGTGGTTTTGACTTAAAGAATCCTCCTTTAAGTAACCTCTTAATACGATCATCCTCCCCAATTTTAGAGCCTATTATCAAAGATAGAGCTGATTCATGAGAGTTTAAGGTCCCATAGGTAGCTCCAGAATTAAATAATTTTGTTAAGAAATACATTACAAACGGTAGAATGGAGTGAACGGGTTTATACCACGCTCCTGGCAAAGGTCCACCAGATTTTATATGTAAAATTATATTGTTTTAGTTATTATGTGATAGGGATGCAAACATGACAGCCATTGATGTTGGGGAATAGCGCTTTTTAACAATTCTTGCCTGATAATATTCCTGCAATCAGAGTAAGTTGATGGCGAAGAGGGTGATGATCCCTGAAAGAAGAATATATGTAGAAGATGTTTTTGAGGTTTCATATATATATATTAGCTTTGAGACAAGCATAGTCTGCATTAAAGGATACCAAGGTTGTGAAGGCCAGTGGGGCATGACCATGATACCTGTTGCCTTCTCATTTTTAATTTTTTGTAAACATTTTAATATTAACCTGAATGGAGGAAAAGCATAAAAAAAATCTCTGTCCATGACAAAGTAAAAGCATCAATATTTATTGCCTCTGGGAGTGGTTTGCAGGAGACATAGGAAATACATTTAGCATTGGTATGTGATACAAATAAATCAATTTCAGGTTCACCCAGATCAGATACATTTTTTTGAAATGGCCCGGTGTTTAGCTCCCATTCTGTGTCTGGATTGATTTTTCGGGACTCTTCATCAGCCTCTTTATTTTCACTAGAC
The DNA here is from genome assembly GCA_948252095.1 of Dicycla oo. Taxonomy (NCBI): domain Eukaryota; kingdom Metazoa; phylum Arthropoda; class Insecta; order Lepidoptera; family Noctuidae; genus Dicycla; species Dicycla oo. Next base: position 7,498,610 of record OX411709.1, on the reverse strand, counting down.
TTAATGTAGGAGGCAAAGAGCCAAATATGTATCATCACACCACTGCCATATGGATCTGGCCAAGTTATTTAAATATGGGAACTGATTACCACACATTCTGTTTATATAAGATATTGCGGTCTTATTATCTACACGCAATAGAATATTAAGGTATTGCTTATCCTTTAGAAAAACCTTTAATGCCATAAATATTCCAAGTAATTCTAAGTAGTTAATATGGCATGTTTTCTCATATTCGCTCCAGAAGCCATAGGCTCTTTTGTTTTTGTAAACAGCACCCCATCCAGTCATGGAGGCATTCGTGAACAGTTCAATATCATGTTTGTGATACTCGTAAGCAATACTTTTACATACTGTACTAATATTATTAGCCCACCATTGGATCTCGTTTTATATCTGAGTGTAAGTCTACTTTGACATCATAATTTTCATTATTTTTAAATAAATATTTGTACTTATTATGTTCTAAAAATTTAGTATAAAGCCAACCATATGCGGCAGCTGGGCAGGCTGCAATTAATATCCCAATTAATTTAGATCTAAGTATTTCTGAAGTAACTTTTTAATATTTAATACTTTCTCTATGGGCAATCGTAATGTCATATATTTAAACGTAGGTATTTTCTATTCTGTGGATTTATACAGAGTGGTGACGACATAACGACATTGAATAAAAATACGATCCCCACTAGTCAACCAAAACACTTTACCATTACCAAATTAGGTATTACATCAAAATTCAAAAATCTAATTTTTCAAACAAAATAAATGCGAAACTAATTAGAATTTAACACAACATCCTTTATAATATTGTCTACTAACCTCATCTGACCTTGTAGGCACTGCACGTGAGAGCGGCAACGTCGCACCCGTTTCGTCCGATTCAGGCGCAGTTTCATTCATGTAAGTACAAATGTACAAAAAAAATGGCGCGCGGCATCTATCCCCGCTCCTATTACCGCTTGCCGCCCGCCAGCCCACGCGACTTTTCTATCAGTAGGTTCACGTTTTAAAAACACTTAATTAAACATTAAATCAAAACTTACTTCAATCATGGTACACTAAATTAAAATTTTAATTGCTGAATTTGTCCACCATTTACTCGTAACACACATGTGACAATGTCTTGTGATATTGTTTCTTACTTTCCTTAACAAGTCACTACTGATAGCCATTGCTTTTATTAAAAGCGTCAATAATTCTGTCTCGCAGTTTCTCTACGGTATTCACATCACAAGCATAAACCTCATTTTTCATAAATCCCCAAATTTAACTTACAACGTAATAACAGCAAGTAACTATCACACTATTGTTTACACATTAGGTAGGTACCGTAACCTACCAAACTCTACTACACTTAAAACTTATACACAATCGAATTATCTGTCAATAACGCAATAGTAAAACTATTAAAAGCTCTGCACTGTATGAAATTGCAACAAAACAATTTTCAATTCTACACAAAATCAATAATTATTGTTAATGCGCTAAAACCACTCTTACGAATCGAAATTAAAAAAAAAAACACGATCTCACAAGGGTAGCACGTCACGCACTAGACAGTGGATCAGAAGCAAATTCCAGGGAAACCCTAGATGTATTTCTTTCCTTTTCTTGCACAATAAATCTTTTGAATGCGGAAGTGATTACGAACTATTGTTGTTTAAACTTACTTTGTTTAGACAAAGACGTCGAACTGGCAACCGTGCTTTCTTCCGTTTTCGAAACGAATTGCGCCTCGGCAATCTTTGTTTGCTTATGATAATAGGAATTTTATCGTCATGGTTATCAGGTGTAAATTCAATCAGCAATACAATACAATATTGTATTATTTCTGAGTAGCGAGCCGCACCATTGCATTTAGTTTTGTTTTAACAAGTAGGTAAATTAAATTGTTTTGATGTGAATGACCTAAATGAAACTTGCGTGGTATTCACATCATGTGTTAAAATTGTCAAAGGAAAAACAAATTCCTGCGGCTATACCCTTGATTATAATTTGATAATTTTTGGTATACGTACTACTACCGCGATACCCAGTATATGTTTTCAATTAATATCGTATTCTCCCCACCACCCGGTATTTACTAATAAATGTGATTCTTTTAAATCAATTTTCCCATGTAGTCACCTGGAGAAAGTAAAGCTATTGCTGTCCTACGAGTATAATCCTCCATTTTAAAATGAGATGTTTTTACATTATTCAATGACTAAGTTTAGTATGAATCTTTTTGTTCCATTATGTTTTGGAATCAAAAATATAGAAGCGATAATTTGGTCTCTACAAGGCTTGCAAGAGGATATAGCACCCAATTTTAATAAATTGGTGACAGCAGTATGCATATCAGTATTTTTCACAGCTGATTTTGCTGAAGGGGGAACTGGCACTAAATTCTGATGACGTTTCTTCACAAAGGTAATTGAGTATCATTTGATATAATTAATTATGGTGTCATATTTGCAAATTTTGTTCCAGCATGGTAAAAAATGTGTGAGCCTTCCAGCATGACTAACCTCTATATGCGAGCAGGAGGTTTCTCCTGTCAGGCTTTGGCTTTCTTGGCCATGGACTGATAATAGTGTCCGTGATGTTTCCGGGCTTGTATCGAGGACTGGGTCTTCTTGTGTCCGTACCTCACTGTTGGCCTCGGATTGTAGCGAGGATGAGCTTGTGAGTTTACCTTAATTGCTGTATTCTGATTGAATGTAGGTTTCTTGATGGACTGGCCACTTTGTTGACAAGTTTTCAAAACTTTAATTTTTTCACTAAGATTAACTCCATATACACTCGTCTCTTTCAACATCTTTAATAACATTCAAAAACTTTTTATCAATTACAGGGAAGATCAAGTTTTTCCTTGATTTTTGTTTGGACAAGATGTAAATCTGTCAAGATCCTTCCAGCATCACTAATTAATAAGACCCTTTTCAAAATATTGCTCCAAATCCGAGCCAAGGCACTATTTATAGAGGGACCATTATGCAGGTGTCTCTGGCATAAGATCACCCAGTGCTAAAAGTAGCTCTGAACTTATAGTTGGTGTTGCTGAGGTAGGATTTTCTACTATAAGAGATTCAGGTTCTTCTGTAACCGGATCTGTCTTACCTTCTGGTGATATCTCTCGTGGTAATGTTTCAATGATTTTTACTACGTTTGAAGTGCCATCAGTATTGTAATCTAAAAAAAACACGATAAACATACCACTGAAAACTTTGTACTAGTGATTGATAAAAACTGCTTACTGAAGCCTCACGGACTTCACATAAGAGTCTAAAGATCTCGTCCGTATATCTCGTACTCGTATACGACCCGAGTCCAATAATGAGCACGTCGATGTATCTCGTACACCGTATCTCATTCGGTACAAAGGTTATGAAAACCTTGTGGCCTTAACTGCTGTGCCGTTCGATTCTTCTTATTTTCTTTTTATAATAATTCAAATCTTTTTCTCCATAGCGTCTTTTATTTTTTTTATTTTTATTTTTTAATAAAAGGAACAGCAAACAGTTACATTATAAGAGCTTACAACTAGTTTAACAATAAACATTAGTAATAATATACTCGTAACCCACAACGCTGTCCACAGGTAGACATAAGAGTTTAAAAGGAAAACAAGTGTAATCGCTAGGAGCTAAGGAGTTTTACGTGTGGTAGTTAGTTGTATCGTAGTTGCTTTAATAGTCAAGGATTACATTATAATAATATTAAGATATGAGCTTAGTAAGTTAGATGTTTTTCAGATAGGGTACACACAGGGGTTTTATTTAATAAAGTGGATCGGATGAGGGTTTTGAATCTACTCATTGTACAATTGAAGGCATAATTTCACTTTCAGACACTCAAATTTACTAAATTATATAGAGGAACACAGTATTAGTTGCCGCGCGCACGAAAATAGTGACGGATCGCGCTAGGACACAGATAAGGCACACTAATACTTACGTTTAGTTTTAGCTCTGAAAATTGCGTAGTTGCCGAGCGACTCGAGGATGCTGAATGGTAAAATAACATAATATCGAGAACGAAGCACGCAGTATCATAATATATTATGGAAGCTCTAAGATTTTTAAAAACCTTTACAGGAGGTCAATGTTCCTCATGAAAATTACGACTTACTACGTCTATGGGACCGACTCCTAAATTTATATATACTTAAGTATATATATTTTTTGTTAGTCTTCATTGTGTCCCACTGCTGGGAAAAAGCCTTACCTTCCAAACAACTCTGTTTTGAGCGATTTATGGCCATGCCGGCCCCGCAAACATGTTCAGATCTTCACACCACTTTTGCCGCGATTTAACATAACAGCCTGTATACCTGTTGTTGTTTAGGACCGGTTCTACGTTCGTTATTAATTTAATTGCGGCATAATAGCTATGTCGGTGTTTTCCGTTGTGATATTTAGTTGCGAAATATTATTCATTTTTACTTTGTATTTCTCGTCGCATACGCATCTAAGTAAATTCGCAATATACACTAAATCTTTATATCAGCCTTTCCACTACCGAAGATTAAATTTTAGTACCTACAAGAGGTTAGTATTGTTCTGCTTTCCATATTGTGTCGCAGAGTAGGTACTGTAGAGGTTCTGTCCGGTTACCTGTGATCATCAACTCACGCTGGTTTCTTATGTTTTTAAACGGAGTGTATCCATTCGATAGTGATTTTTGGTTCGAAATCGTGTTTCTGAACACTTCGTTAAGGAAGAATTTAGCTGATTGAATTACTATCGAGGGTTTATCTGAGGACCTTAAATACCGAGCATAACTAAGTAAAACGCTTAAATAACCTAGATAATTTTGTCGAATCAACAGCTATCAAGAGTTTAAAGTCCGTTTAAGAATTCTTCAGAAACCGGGCCGTGGTGAAAATGAGCCTTAGTTTATTATAAAATATTCATCTAGAATATTTTATAATAAAGTAAGGCTCATTTTCACCACACATCACTAAACGCGTTTAACGCTAAACGAGTTTAAAATACAGATCAAAAGACACCGACTGCCGAAATTAAAATTGTTATTCACTTTGTAATGTTTTTTTAGAAGTCGGTTGTCTATTTTTTTTGGAAAACTTTTTTATTTCTGCCATACTTCCGGGTTTCATGAGTCTCTCATCCAGGTGTTTCCTGCTACTTTGACGATATCATCAATTCAACGCGATTTACGACGGCCCTGTTTTCTTAGACCTAATCTTGGCCACCATTCGGTCACAGCTTTACTCCATGTCCTGCTTGTTGTCATTTGGGTCTTATATTACACACCTCCATTCAAGTTTATTCTCTCCTTTTTCTACAAATACCGTGCGTAGCTCACGTAGTCACATACCTACATAACTAATCGCAAAAATAAACAGTTCATCCTTTTGTAACAAGACTAGTCGACCACCTTTACTGCAATAGAGATGAAAATGCAGTATATTGACTGGCGATATTTGTTCAAAAAAAATAACGGAGACACTGTGCAGGCTTCCGAGATACGTAACTTTGAATGCTGTTCGTAAGTTTACGTAACAACCGCTGCGTCGTGAGTGTTTGTTTATATGATTCCGATTCACGGCTCATAATTATGTTACCGCACTGTGAACACTTAACTTTTTAGGGGTTCCGACCTCAAAAGGTAAAGCGGGTCCTGTATAAGATCACTTTTTGGTCCGTCCGTCACAGTTTTACTAGAAATCTATGCAACGTAAGATTTAAATTTTGATATAATTTTCCAAAGATTTCTAAGCATTTTTAAGCGCGTTGAGCGTTTTTTGGTAGCGGGAAATGTTATGAGTTTGCGTTGCGTTACGTCTCGCGTCACGTCACCACACAGTTCTACAGTGACGTCACGCTGTCAAGTTTTCACTTCTGTCGGCAGTCCCCATGACTGACCGTTTTTCTTTAAATTTCTAATAGGGTTATATGATATTGAGCCATTTTTTACTAGAAAATAGTCGAAAAAAAAAACAAAATGATACAAAAAAATCTTTCGTTAATATTAAGTACCAGAGGGCTGTCCTATTTTTAGCCCAAAGAATCAGCATTGCCATCCAACGTGGCAATGCTGCCATCCTTTTGGGCACTTTTTCCATTGACAGCGATGGGGACGAATTTTTTGATGCCCTATGAACTCTTCACCTTTTTATTTTTATGATTTTTTAAATTAAAAAAAAAGTACCTTATTATCAGAGATCGGAGTAGGTAGGTTGGATTGGGGTCATTGATCTGAAACGTATATATTAATATGGACATTCCTTCGGAATTGGTTAATTATTTACCAGGATGATATTCGATGAAGATTAAAAACGTGAATTTAATTTTTGATAAAAATTTGATGTAAAATGTACATATTTAACAATAAACACTGTTGATTTTTTATCCTTATTGTTATTTATTCTACCCTTAATGCAATGGCCATGACCGTTAGCAAAATATGGACATTTAAAGGCAACAATTTAGAAAAAGTTGTGGCCATAATTAAAAGCTAAAAATAAAATATTAAAAATGTATTCATGCTTCGATCGGAATTCGATTGTTTTTATTACTCAACGTAATAAATATATAATAAACAAACAAATAAATAATAAATTAATTTATTTTTGGTACCTCCCTTTAAATTTTAAATTGAGTAGTAATAATATAACTACCAACATTAACAATATTTAATTGGATCCGGAAATACCGGAATTACTTTCCGGGAAAATGGCTTATACATGTTATTCTTTTTGTGAGCATTTATGATACAAGTACCAAAAATCAATCTACCTACTCCGATCACTGTTTATTATACATAATCATTGTTCATTTGTGAGCATAGGTAAGCAGGATGACAAGAAATTTAAATACATTACAGAATTCAAAGAAACCCTTTAATTCAGAGAAACCCCATGTGTCCCCGTATACAGGGTTATTGGTAAAACAGTAAAAGTTGTTCATAATGATGAGTACAATGACCCCTTGAGACGTTGTTGGTGTTTTACCAATAACCCTGTATTTAAAAATGCTTTTAAGAACATAGCTGGTTCTTCCATGAACCTTTTACCCCGGTGTAAGAGCGCGTTCCACTGGTGGTTCAGATTTTCTAGTAAAGTAAATAACTACAACAGGAATACTCATATTTGCGAAAACTTAGGTCCTAGCAAATGTCTGTTTGTGAGCTGGTTTACATTGGCGTCTTACGGCGGATTTTACCGTTCGTATTACAAAACGCGTTTAAGAAAACTTAGTTCTACGTAAACGAGTTAAAATGTCGATATTGATCTCGCTTTACGTCCAACCGATTTCACCAGCTACATTTTGATCGCGTTCACGAAAACCAAATTTCGATGACATAGAATGTAAATGTGGTCACATGAACGCAATGCGTTTAGCATTTCCAATATGCGACAGCTACCTACTGCGATTTTAACAACAAAATATATCAGTAAACTACTAAACGCGAAGTCAAAACCAAAGAGTGTTTAGTTTAATTTAAAACTGCAAGCCGCTTTAATAAATTATGTGTATGTAGATACAGCTTCTTACATACACAACCCAAGTTGCAAGTTTAAGCTGTGGAGGGTCGCGTAATTTTAAATGAAACGATCCAATCTGTTAGGTATAATATAATCCATATAAGAATAATGCTTTACCTGGTGATTTGGTGTACTTCACATGAGTGCAATTCAATTTCGCGTTAATCAAGGCCCGGGCCTTGATTAACGCGAAAGTTGGTGTAAATAATCTTTGAGTCGTTATGGAAACATCTCAAACGATTTTATAAAATTCCATGATGACATATCAAATGAAAGGGCTTACGGTGAGGGTCTCAAATAGATTTTTTTATAGTAAAAAAAAAAAATGTTTTTAAACTTATTTAAGAAAATAGACGAAAATTTACCACCCGAACTCCTTTCTCCGAACCTAATGAACCTATAATTTTGAAAAAAAATACAGAAAATACTTAATACCTTTACATCACAGGAAACCTATAAGAAGTCGATGGTCTTAAAACAACATGGTAAATCTCTCAATATTGTGCGTACTTACGTTTGTCCATAGTTAAACAAACAAGATCCAACCCACATTAGGTGTAATGTGGGTTGGATCTTTTTCGTTTAACTATGGATATTTGTAGTTGGAATGTATGGGAGAACATGTTTTTCAACTACAATGTTAACTTTGTTCTTGGGATAAATTCATCCCAACAACAGAACCCTTGATTGTGTGTGGTCCGACACGCTCTTGACCGGTTTTTTTTTAAACAAGCTGTCGTGGTAAAACGAGAGCACAGAGTTTATTTGAAAAATCTTATTCTTATTTTATATATAAACTTAAAAATTGGCCCGAATACTTATTTATCTAAATCTACCTATACTAATAATAAAGCTGAAGATTTTGTTTGTTTGAATGCGCTAATCTCTGAAATCAGTCGTATTTAAAAAAATATTTTTGCATTTGATAGCACAATTCTTAAGGAATATTTAACTTCAGCCAGGACCTCTAGGTGCCGAGTAAAAAGAAAAAAGTCAGAAAGAACGCTTAGGGAAAATGAAGAAAGGACCCCTAGGTGCCGAGTGAAAAGAAAAAAGTGAGAAAGAACGCTTAGAGAAAATGAAGAAAAAGCGCGGGCAAGCAATGCGATGCGACGGGGTGGGTTGGGGGATCAAGAAATTTCATTCGGACGAAGTCGCAGGTAGAAGCTAGTTGAGTATACGTATACCCGTAACGCGGAAGTTTCGGTCTCATCAATAAGAGCCAACTTTTATAATATCTATAAGGTCTATCTATTCATACACGAAATCTCTTAAGGGGTCACTGTACTCATGATTATGAACAACTTTTACTATGGGATCAAACCTGGAATTACGAAAAAAGAATCACAGTCAAAATGTACGGAACAGCCGATTTTTTCGCGATTTCAGCTTTGGTCCCAGAGTAAAAGTTGTTCATAATGATGAGTACAATGACCCCTTCAGAGATTTCGTGTATGACTAGATAGACCTTAAATAAATAGTAGTTACCTATAAAACAAAATCGTTTTCCGTATCTGTCTGTATGACCGCGTTGTTCTTCTAATCTACGTAACGGATTTGGTTGCAGTATTCTTTTCAGCATCTCATTTAGAGTATTTTAGAGGATTTCTTTTGGTAGGGTTATGTGTAAAATACCTACGTTAATATTTAACGTTACAGTTAGTTTCAAGTTAGGGATTAAGCGGGAACTAGTACTAGCAACTCATACTTGTTCCATGTAATGAGGGATAAAATTTCGAATTTTGCCATACTACAGACAATTCAGCTGTGCGTACCAGATGAGTATGTGAGCAGGCGACGGTGGCCGCGGCTGCTGGTGGTGCCGTCCACGTGCATCAACCTGCTTCAGCGCGCACCGAAATAATAAATGATTACGATTATGACCGCTGACGAGCCCGCTGTACACGCTCAACAGGGTAGCGGAAAAAAATGACTGTTCTCTGAACGACTTTACTTTGGCGACCTCTAGGGTGTTATGTTATAGTTAATTCGACTGGCCTGTTGGTCTAGTGGTTAGTGGCCCTGACTGCTATGCCGGAGGTCGTGGGTTCGATTCCCACCCAGGACAAATGTTTGTGTGATGAGCATGATCATTTGTTCTGTGTCTGGGTGTAATTTATCTATATATGTATGTATTTAGAAATATATAAGTATGTTTATCAGTTGTCTAGTACTCATAACACAAGCTCTGCTTAGCTTGAGGCTAGACGGCGTTGTGTGATAGTTGTAGAATATTATATTATATTATTATTATTATTAATTTAAATTTAGGTGTTATGTTTGAGTAGTTTATTGTAAATGTAGTTTATAATAGGTAGGTAACTAGTTTATAATTAGAAAATATGTATATTTATATGTAGACTTAACTATCGCATTAGGGCAACCTGTAATGATAGATTTAAGATGTTATAATAATAATAATCGGTTGGTGCCTTCTCATCATTTAAAATTGTCGAAGGTGCCTCTGCGAGTTGGCTTCGGCCCTTCCAAAGGGCCGGTGATACCCCATGTATATTTGGTAGGTATGAGAATAGGTCATAAAGTATATTTCATACGGCTTGGTTGTGCAGGTAAATGTCTCTGGCGGGTCAGCTAGTAACAAATAATAAAAACTTGAAATGTAGGTGTCACCACATCAGTATACTGCACCCGTGCGAAGCATGCACCGGATCACTAGTGCTCTTAAATAGTACCAAATGTTACTGAACCGTGACCTTAACTAAACTGAGACTGAATGCTATTTACGGTCTCGATCGTTCCGTAGCGATGTCTGGTTCCGTAGCAACCCGTGGCAACTCGTATCTAAATCAAGGAAAATAGTTTTTATTTCAAACTAGTTTGACTGCCCCGGTGTCGCACAAGTGTAGTGAAGAAGAAAATGAGATCAAATCTTCCCTTTACAGTAAGACCATGTAATGAAATAAAATGACAATTAAATCATTTCAGTTCTATAAACTACTATTCCTGATATTTATAAAATAGTGGGTATAATATAACGTTCTATCAGCTTTTACTATGTACATTATTTACAAAAAAAAAAAAATTGTCGGATGTAACACAAAACATTGCAATCTGTCAATTCAGTCGATCATTTTGAAGATCTGACTATTGTCTTCTGTCTGCTTCTATCTCACTCACTCAATTTTTTATACAGAGTGTAGCGTATATAATGTATACCCCTGTAAGTGCGGGTGGGGGACCCTAAGCCCTATAATATAAAAAAATGTCAAACCCTAGAATCGATGGGTATGCGCAATTTTTTATTTTTTTTATTACCACCTTTGTTCACTTCCTCGGCCACCGTGTTCACTAATGAAGGAATTTTCACTATCTGATTTCTGCATAATATTCTTAAATAAACGTGATATAAGATGTGTATTACAGTTTTAGAGTACCTCAGGCGAACTCAAATGTAGGTAAAGTTCTTACAGAAACACAATTTAAATTAAAAAAATTGCGCATACCCATCGACTCCAGGGTTTGACATTTTTTTTTATATTATGGGGCTTGGGGTCCCTGACCTGCAGATACAGGGTTATCCATTAATTACGCTACACTCTGTATATGGTGATTTTTTTACCAATTTTTTTCCCTTTACCGTACAATTTTTCAAAGATTTTTTTTTTTCATACTATTCTTGTCCTGACAATTACAAACAAAACAAAAAGAATTAGCCAAATAGGTGCAACCATTCTGAAGTGATGCGCTTGCACATTCGGCAATGGATGTTTATTTATATGTGGCGTAGATTGTACTAGATTGATATTGGCATCGTTATGAAAACGGGAATAGGAATTGAATTTGTAACTAGAATGATTGAATTTAATCACTTGTAAATGTAAGGTAAATTATTTTACATAAACAATTGTTTTATTAATATTCACATAACGTTATGAAACTTTTGATAATTCTGCATAATAGCTGTAAAACCATGCGTGTGCGCCGGATGTACTAATTTCAGATTACATCATCGTTATGAGCCAAATTTAGACCAATGTTCACGTTCATGTGTCAAATAATAGTTTTTGTAAGGATTTATATAGGTAGGCATTATAACTTTTTTGCCAATGGAAGACATAACAGCTAATTAGTAGCACAGTTCAAATAGATAATGTCATCGTATTGAATAGTTACATTATCTGTAATTTAACGGTCAATTAAAACTAGTAAGTACCGTTTGTCTTAAAATTGTACTAGGCAAATCTAGGTGGGTGTACCTGCACATAGAAAATGATCAACAAATCTACAGTCTACTAGGCCTATAACCACATTCACAAAATAGAAAATAATATACAGGGTGAATTTTTCAAGTCGTCGTAGATGGCCAAATCCCAGGAATAGCGAAAAGTGCTCAAAAGACTCTCGGACTCGACTTTGATAAAAACTAAAACTGCAACATTGGAATTTTGAAAAATCAATATTTCTAGCAAAGGAATCGAACCCGTTGATTTTGAAAAAAAGAACACTATTATTACACCATTCGATAGTGTCGCTAATAAAGATCGAATTGCAGGAAGTAATGACATACGGCAAACTAAAGGAAAGAGCTCATTTTTATTAACAATATTTTTTTCTTATGTTACCTACCCATTAAACCTTAACTAATTAATTGTTCAAAATGATGACCATTGTTTTCAATACTTAGCTGGATTCGACGTCTCAAGGAGTGTACTGCTTTCAGCATTACAATATTATTGATTCCATTTAGAATTAGCCATCCACGTCCACTGGAAAAATTCACTCTGTATAAACCTATATAAAAGATAAATAAAATAATAAAAATAAAAACCTGTTTCAACCAAATGACATGATTGCTATTACAATCAGTAACAAATCTGAATAAATATCAAGTCCACAAAAGCTACTAATAAAGAGTTGACATTAGATTATTGTAGGTATACAATGTCAAATAATGAGAAGATTAATTGGTTATGTCAAGGAAGAATGTAAAAAAAATAAAAACAAAATATCACGTAAGTAATACACCCATGCAATTCTAGCCTCCATCACACACAGCATTTGTATTGATCATTGATCCGTGATTGGTTTCTGTGATTGGTGATTGGAAAAGGAGTAGGTATGTAAGGATCGTAGCAGGTGGCGTCCTGTAGTCTCTGCCTACCCCCATGGGAAGAAGGCGTATCTGAAACGTTCATTATCTGAGACAAAAGGAATGTTGCGCTAATCGGAACCAGGCTGCCATGTAAGCACACAAACTTAAGAAGTCTGTGTGTATATTGCATGGTTACCTAATATCGTAGTTCCGTATACACATATATGCACGGCGGTATTAAGGTACTCTTCCGAACGCGACCGCAAACCGCAAGATGCAACGTCACTCAATCGCAATGACAGACTGTAGCGACTTGACATGCCGCTGCGGTTTTAATTCCGAACACGGCGTCAACACGTCCGTTCATTCCCCCGTGACACCACCAAATTAACACCACCAGCGGTGTCCCCATGACATAACGACGTGATGTCTAGCTCAACTGTTAAATATATTTTGACGAACATGACGATGTAATATAGAGATCCTACTGGGTTTAATTTTAATCACCGTTATCCTCTTAAGGGGTCATTGTACTCATCCTTATGAACAACTTTTACTACGGGACCAAACCTGAAAAAAAACAGGTTTTGAGTCCAGTTACTTAATTAATTTTGCATTTTAAATGCACATTAGGTAACAGACTGTTTGTTTTTTAGTAACTTAATTGTTTATTGTGATTTTATTTTTTATTTTATATAAATGACAGTTGAATTTCTGCCGGTGGGCTGTTAGTCACTGGTGTCTTCTGCACTTTCGGACTGTAAGCGGTTTCCTTAAGGACTCCTTTTAACTCGTAACGATAAATTTCATAGAAGCAAGCTTTTCCTGCTGCACATCAATGACCTGCTTCAGCCTGGTATTGTTAGATACGCAGATGACAGTACAGTTTCAGAGAGACACTTGTCCAGCGCAAAAAAACCAGCAGGGCCGAAGTTCGTTCCTTGAGAAAGGCCATGGTAGAGTGGACAAATTTGACCTTAAGCCTTGTCTCCCAGTGGAGTGATGATAATGTGGTCTTTTTTAACGCCACCAAAACACAGGCGTGGCTTTTTGCCGCTAAAATGAGTCGTTTTGCCCAAACTCCTACTTTTCGAGGTACTTCTGTTCCTGTAATTGATCGGCTTGAGCTCCTAGGCATAGAATTGACACCCGATCTCAACTTCGGCACCACCATCGAGTACAAGGTCCAAACTGCGGCTAAGAAACTGGGCATCCTAAATAAGGTGAAGCGATACTTTACGCCTGGACAGCTTTTAACCCTTTACAAAGCACAAGTCTGACCCTGCATGGAGTACTGCAGCCACTTTTGGGGTGGATCAGCTAAGTAGCAACTGGCCGCGCTTGATTCGGTGGAACGCAGAGCTAAGAGGCGTAAAGTATGCCGGTGGAGCCGGTGGAATGAGGCACAACCTCATTCCACCGGCCCCCTGCTACCATCGGACATCTAGACGCACTGCCAATTACCATCCCTACCTAGTTGCTATTTCCACCAAATCGCACTAAGCGCTTCCAAAAGTCTTTTATAATGCGCACATCAAAAGAGTGAAACTCACTACCTGCGTCTGTGTTTCCGAGTGCATACAACCCTAATCTCTTCAAAGTGAGAGTGAACAGGCTTCTTCTGGGTAAGCTCATTCCATCGTCGACTTTGTCTCTGTCACCTCTGATCTAGACTAGAGTCAAGAGCAAACCCGTCTCAAATAAAAAAAGTAGGTACTTCTACTAACAAAAAGTTTAGCGTAAAGGCCTGAACGCGTAAAAAAAATTTAAAAAAAAATAAACTCGTTCCGCTCAAGCCAATAAAGATGGAGCGGTGTCCACACCTATAATCAAAAATTAAATAATAGCGCTTCCAGTAAATCATAAAATCTGCGTCCAACTAGCTAAAATAGTTTTATAAAGAAAGAAAAAGCGGTAATGAGCGAGATAAAGCCGAACGGAAAGGAGATACCTTTCCGTTCGGCTTTATTTCGCTCATTACCGCTTTTTCTTTCTTTATTCTATTCCTATATTTAATATTAAGCTCTTGGTTTCTTTCAGCGTTTTTCTCTATGACCTGCATTTTAGAACTTAAATACCAATAAAAATTTCCCTATTTTTTACCCTGTATTACATCATCGTATTAATATATTATGTTATAAACAAATTTGCATGACCTCACTAATACTCGTAGCCGGTGGTGTCACGGGGAATAGTGACTATAGAGAGTCCGTTCATTGGTTCATTCCCTGTAACATCACTGGTGGATAACAATTTAGTATTGTCGAGGATGAACGAGAAAAAAGAAACGTCTTGTCGTTCGTGACAACCAGTGTTGGCACTACTGCTTTGCAGTCTGTGGTCGTAATTCGACCGCAGCGTTAAGCGACAACGTCGCCGTTTACGGAAGCGTATTCATAGAGTTACAAGGAAACTAGTGTCGCTGCGGGCTGTCATTGCGATTGGGCGATGATGTTGCCGCTTGCGGTTTGCGGTTGCGGTCGCCTTCGGAAGAACACCTTTAGTTCGGTCCAATCGGCGCTAGCTTGCCGGCCGATAGCGCACGTTTGCGGGCAAGGTACCTACCCGCTGGCAACTGTTACATTGGAGCACGCTGGTTTTGCGACCGCAGATCTACTACCATTGCACTCACGTTTAGCTGTTGTCCAAATAATTATGCTGACTTGATTGAAGTCAGCATGTGAAATTATTTACGTCATAGGAAAGGGAAACTAAGAATGTAAATCGTCAAAGTACTACCTACGGCCAGCTGGACGTTACACACTTAACATGGCTAACAGGTGATAAATAATTAAAAATACGGTGTTCTATTAAACAATAAGTCATCATCATCATCGGCCTAGCCTTTACCCAACTATGTTATGGTCGGCTTCCAGTCTAACCGGATGCAGCTGAATACCAGTTTTTTCATGGAGCGACTGCCTATCTGACCTCCACAATCCAGTTACTGGGTAATACGATAGCCCCCTTGGTAAGACTGGTTGTCAGAGTTTCGGGCTTCTGACGACCCATGACGAGTCAAAGATCCACGAAAGACAGCCGGGACCAACTTTCCGAGCCACGGAGGGGTTTTGGTATTATTGAAAGATACATGGACCAACCGCGACAAGCGTAGCCTGGTCGATCGACCCGTGTGACTGTTAATACTTAGCCTCAAGCCCCTCTTGTGATAATAGTGGATAGTTAGGCAAATAGATACTTAAAACGCTATAACACATGTGAAAGTGTCTGTGTACTTAGATTTCAACTTTGCTGAACCGATTGTGATGTATAGAGACAGCCTGAACCTTGAGCACGGGCATAATATGCATACCTTTTAAAGTCAACTCCTAAAAAAGGTGACATGGAGTGTTGAGCTTTGTTTGGGATATTCCAATATCCACACGGTCGTTGTGTTTACAAAGAACCTACCTACTGTCACAGTGAGCTTTTTTTAAAACCGTTTTAGAGCCGATGGATGAATGGCTTTCACGCTAATGGCAATATTGTGCTCTACGTCATTCAACTTGCTAAATGTTAAACCCACTTCGTGTCGCGGAAATGTAAATAGTCGTATAATTTGGTCATTGAGTTATTGTAGGTGTTCTTCCACCTACCTAAATTTAGGAGCCGTTTCTCTGCTTTGATATAGAGTAGTATAGAGAAGGTACTGTGCGGTGACTAGCTTTAGTTCGATGGAATGGAATATTCCTTACTGCAGAAAATTGGTATATTGTATAGGGTGTTTGGAAGCAGCTGGGTTCAAAGCCTTAAGGGGATGATAGTTGACATCATTTGGAGCATTTTGAGCCATACATGTCTGAGACGATGTATGTTTTTTTAAATTATTATTTTTAACTGCAAACTTTCAGTAAAAAATGGGTAAGCGCTCGTGTAGACGGCACCGCCTCCGCGCCGCTACCGCGCCGCCGCCGTACCTCTGAGCTGTGTACACGAGTCGCGTCCGCGCCGCCACCGCGCCGCCGCCGTACCTCAGAGCTGTGTACACGAGTCGCGTCCGCGCCATCACCGCGCCGCCGCCGTACCTCTGAGCTGTGTACACGAGTCGCGTCCGCGCCGCCACCGCGCCGCCGCCGTACCTCAGAGCTGTGTACACGAGTCGCGTCCGCGCCATCACCGCGCCGCCGCCGTACCTCTGAGCTGTGTACACGAGTCGCGTCCGCGCCGCCACCTCGCCCCCACCGCGCCGACACCGCGCCGACACCGTGGCCCCCGCTACTCCGCTGATCATCAGTTGTTATTCCATTACCGGCCGCTTACGTACACGTGCTTACTAAACTTAACTTTTTAGTAAAGTATCGTGGAAAGTTTTGATTACGAAACGTTCATAAGTTTAGTAGAGGACAGACAAGTGCTATGGGACAAAAATTTGGAAATGTATAAAGACAAAACTAACTCCTTTTTTTTCATTAAAGTGGGCATGTCAATGCGACACGTGATAAAAAGATTTCCCGAGTGTTGTGATGTGTTGTGCTGGCGGTCAGAGCTCACGCCGAGAGACCAACCAGCGGTCATTTCTAGCCAGAGTGCGGATCAGAGTGCACATATTATGAATTTAGAACAATTACTAGAACTATCACTGTTGTCTAGTTCAGACGACGACGATGATGTATTTTATAATAGCATTTGTGTAGTGGCAGCGGCAGTCCTTGTTAACTTAACGAGTTATAAAACTTTACAATATACCTATAATTATAGATGGCAAAGATATAGGTAGGCACTAACTACCGACTGAAACCCCTGTGGGACTAACCGCCCCGAGCGAGTGGTGCGAGTAATCGCCCGTCGCACTCGGACACTCACTGATAGCCCAAAACTATCGGAACTACACACTCGCTGCTCGCTGCTCGCCAACTCGTTTTCAGTTGCTAGTTCTACTCGCTACTCGTACATCGCCGGCGGTGATACTTAAACCTTAGCTGAACGCTTGCAACATGAAAAATTCTGGAGCACATAATTATCTATGATCAAATAAAATTTTATAGAAACATAGTTACATTAACAAAATACGAGCATTATAAAGGAAAATTAGTAATAAATTCATTAAAAGCTACTTCTTAGCGCTGAGACTTTTTTTTTCAAAATATTTTATACATAATACCCAAGATAATATATGTATTTGCTACATGACGTGCTATTTTTGTATGGGAAGAATTGGAAGATATAAGAATGATAAAAACGATGATCACTATTAAATCATACAATCAGTTGCCACAATATTATCGATATCAGCACAGTATTTAATGAGTTACTATCAAATACTTTCTTCGAACAAAAAAAGAATTGTACAACTTTGCACGACATTACCCAAATAACATAATACTGGGCAAAAAAAAACTTACTTTATGGCTCAAAATGCTCTAAATAGTGTCAACTATCACCCCCTTAAGTCTTTGCACCCAGCTTCCAAACACCCTATATAATACTGCTTGAAAGGAAACCTTAGCTCCGAGCTCCCGATTGCAACATCGCATTTCCTTTGATGGTCATTTTAGACGTACCAGCTTACAAAAATTAATAATATACAGGGTTAAATTAAATTGGCTAGCTAAATTCTGTAGACGCGAAGGGTATCTATATCTAAACATGATAATTCAAAAAAGAAATTAATTTGATGATTTATTTTGTGGGGTCATCGGCCGAAGCTAACCTTGAAATATCTGTAATCTTTTTTTTGTATCAACTTTACAGACGTGTTGGGTATCGATATCTACACACGATAAAACGCCATCTTTATGCAGGATAACGCTCGTCCCCATACAGCGCGGATAGTGGTTGACTACCTTGAAGATGTCGCTATCACACGCATGGAGTGACCAGCACGCATCTCCATCGAGCATGCCTGGGACGACGTGAACACCAGCGAAATTCCCTTCCAATCACGCTTCGTGAACCGAAAGAAGCATTCTTCAGCATCTGCTCAGAAATCTGGTGGAAAGCATGACAAACCGTATAACAGCTGTATTAACAGCTCGTGGTGGCAATACATAAAATAAACAAGTCGGTATTCAAAATATTGTTCAATATGACGTAATACCTTTTTCTCTCGTGTCGCTGTTCGAGGGAAAGTGACAAAAATATTAAGTATTATAAGTAATGAACTAATGTTGATAAATACCTTGAAGATGTCGCTATCACACGCATGGAGTGACCAGCACGCATCTCCATCGAGCATGCCTGGGACGACGTGAACACCAGCGAAATTCCCTTCCAATCACGCTTCGTGAACCGAAAGAAGCATTCTTCAGCATCTGCTCAGAAATCTGGTGGAAAGCATGACAAACCGTATAACAGCTGTATTAACAGCTCGTGGTGGCAATACATAAAATAAACAAGTCGGTATTCAAAATATTGTTCAATATGACGTAATACCTTTTTCTCTCGTGTCGCTGTTCGAGGGAAAGTGACAAAAATATTAAGTATTATAAGTAATGAACTAATGTTGATAAAATAAATTTACTTTTACAAAAGTAAAAACCGACTTCAAAAACCTGAAAGTTTTCTGAGAGTTATATTTTTATTCGTATTAGGTTTTTGAAGTCGGTTTTTACGTTTTTAAAGTAACTTTTTGTCTAACAGGTAGGTACTTTAACTGATGCGATGTTTGTTATTGTTAAAGTAAGATGGTGCAACACACTCTCAATTTGCCTAGCCTTTTCCCAACTATGTTGGGGACAGCTTCCAGTCTGACCGGATGCAGCTGAATACTAGTATTCGGTGCAACCCACCATTATTGTTGTTATTTTATCGTGTTTTATATATCGATATCCATCGCGTCTTCAGAGTTTAGGTAGCCAGTTTAATTTAATCCTGTATAATTTATCGGCCTTCCTCCTAATGCAGGCCATGTCTCATGTCTCACGCAGTAATTGGACGATCTTTTGTCCACCGTGATTGCTCTATACGTTGTAAATGACGTTGTCTGTCACCCAGACACGGTTCAGTATGTGTCGTGCCCACATTTTAGACTGGACGACTGTCTTGTAGATCTACGTTGTTGTTCCTGATCCACGCACCATACTAAAGCTCCGTTTACACCGTGCAAGTTTTTGGAACGTTCAAGAGCAATAATTGCATGCCATAAAGCTCATTCAATTTTATTGACATTCAAGATTGTATGCAAGTTTTGCCATTCAATAAAATCACATGCGACTTACACCGAGGCAATAAAATTGCAAGGCGATTATTGCATGCAACTTTTGCCTCTCGTATAAACAGAGTTGCATATCTTTGTACAATTGATTCAAGTATTAGGTACCCGTATTTGCGTTGCCAAATATTAAATTAAATTTTATTGAACGTCTTGTTTTGTTCGCTCATGTTTGAATGATAGAAAATTTTCAGGCCGGAATTGAATGCAATTTTATTGTACAGACACCAGCAGGTCAAGCTACCCGAAACTGTCAAAATTTCTCAATCAACCTTGAACCTAATGCATTAGCGATAAAGTTAAAATCTATTAAAGAAATTTGACAGATTGTAGTAGCTTGATGTGCTGGCGTCTGTACGTGCGAATCTTCTTATTGTACGCGCAATTTTATTGTATGTGCTGTGTACGAATATACCAGTTTTGAACGGCAACTAATTTGCCCGTAGCGTGCAACAATATTGTACGTCTTGTTTAGACGGTGCCAGATTTCAGCCCTTCAATTTTATGGTATGGTACAGGCAATAAACTTGTGCCGTGTAAATGGAGCTTTAAGGGTTAAATGTATCTGAATTAAAAAAAAAAAACATTGTGTTTTTGACATTTTCCACCGACTTCCGAAATTAAACTTATTTTTCACTTTGTATTGTTTTTTTTTTTCCAACCGACTTGGTTGTTTTTTTTTGTAAAATAGTTTTTATTTTGTATTGGTACCTACCCCACACAAATTCGAGTACCACTACCTGCAAAAGAAATTAGATCTTTCAAAATATACTGTGGAAAAAATACATATTATTGAAGCTAGCTCAAAAACTAGGTACCCAAGCAAAGTTAATGAATTTTACATGGGACCGACTTCAAGGTATACCGTCCCCGACAGCCGATGGAACTTCGTGGAGCCTTTTCGACGTTTGGCTCCCAGACTGGAGCGGGCCGGGGCTGCCTTGAAGCGGCTCCTGCCCAATCTAGGGGGTCCAAACGCCTGCCGGAGGTTCTACGCGGGGGTCGTGCGGTCCATGGCCCTTTACGGGGCACCAGTGTGGGCGCGTTCCCTGGGGCGGCGACCAACCCGCCGGTTGAACGTGTCCCAAAGGGTCATGGCCATCCGGCTAGTTCGGGGATACTGCATGGTCTCCGGTGAGGCGGCGAGCCTCGTTGCCGGATTGCCGCCGTGGGATCTGGAAGCAAAAGTCCCCGCACACACATGGGAGTGGCGCGAGGAGGCAAAACGCCGGGGCGTTACTCCGCTGCCGCGAGAAATCATAGCACAGCGGACAGAGCTCCGGCGGGATCAAACATGGAGAGTGCGACTGTCGCAACCCAGTGCTGTGCACGCCACAATTGCGGCGATAAGTCCCCTCTTTGAGGAGTGGTTGGAGAGGCATCACGGCATGCTCACCTTCCGCCTGACGCAGGTCCTCACCGGGCACGGTTGCTTCGAGAGGTTCCTGTTCCGGATAAGGCGGGAGGAAACGCCTGGGTGTTACCATTGTGTGGATCTCTCGGAGGACACGATGGAGCATAAGGTGGAGGTCTGTCCGGCTTGGACCGCCGCGTCCTCGCGGAGGCGATCGGTGGCGGCGATCTCTCGCGTCCGGTCCTGGTACAGGCCATGGTACGGAGCGAGAGTGCATGGGAAGCCGTCACCTCCTTCTGCGAAGCTGTAATGCTCGCGAAGGAGGAGGCTGAACGTGTGAGGGAGAGGCAATCTTTGCGCCCTCACGCACCTAGTCGCCGCAGGAGACGCCCTGGGCGGAGGGAATCGATAGCCGATTCCCGGCCACCGTAGGCGCGGGCTTGCGGATGACGAGCAATGGGTAGCTCGCCGTCCGGTAAGGACCAGGCCCGGGTCGACGGCGCGTTGTGTGCCACGCGCGCCTAAAAGAGATGTCAGCACTAGCTGAAGGGGTCCGCTAGGGCCCATGCCCGCCAGGGTTGCGGGTTGTTCGAAAGAGTTACCGTGGCCCTGGCACAGGCAACTGAAGGAACACGGGTGGGTTTTAGTCAGTAGAAGTCTGACACGCCCTCCCGCTCCACCCAGAGCGGGAGAAGTTATTTGATGATTTTCCTTCCACAAAAAAAATAAAAAAATAAGGTTTACCATCCCGAATAAAATAAGAATCTTTCAAGTCGGACTACTCTGTAAAAAGTCACACAAAGTTTGTGGTGATAAAAAACTACTTGTCTAACATACTTCTCGACTTGTATCTTTTTTCATCCGTTAAAAATGAAGTTATTTTTTTACATTTAGGTACATCGGTAGTTAGTTGGTTTTGAAATAATTGGGATTATATAGACTGGTGGCTTGACCTACTTCATCAAACTCACACATTTTCAGTATTCAAAACTGGGTCATTAATATCGGGTTGGCTTTTAGCGTTTTAGTTTATAATTTCTAGAATTTTCGGAAAGGTTCGAGAACGTTCTGTAGCAGAGGGTATATAAAGAGCGAGTCGCGCTCATGCGCGTTATTGATAGTTTGGCTGTTAGTGCGTTAAAGTTCACAAAGAAATGAGTGATATTAAAACCCACGTACGCCATTGTTTATTATATGAGTTTCAATCTGGGCATTCTGTTGGAAAGGATAGCTCATGATGCAGTCTCCGAAGCAACAGCAAAGCGCTGGTTCCAACGGTTCCGCAATAACGATTTTTCCTTAACCGATCAACCAAGGTCTGGGCGCCCCGTGGAAATAGATATCTATAAATTAAAACTATTAATCGAAGAAGATCCTCGAAGAACTACACGCGATTTGGCTGTTCAGCTCGAGTGTTCTCATGACACCATAGAAAATCATTTACATGATTTGGGAAAGACTTACAAATATTGCGTTTGGGTACCCCATCAATTAAGTAAAGATCAGCTGACCTACCGAGCTCAGATTTGTGTACAACTTTTAATCTTTCCGCGGCACATTTAATTGGTTAGATCATCTTGTAACTGGAGATGAAAAGTGGGTTCTCTATGTTAATCACACACGCAAGCGCTAGTGGCTGGGATGTAAAGAACAGGGAAAACCAACGTCAAAAGGTGATCTTCATCCTCGCAAGGTTATGCTTTCTGATACATGGAGTAATAAGCTGGGAATTCCTTCCTACTAATACTACGATTACAGCAACAGTATATTGTGATCAACTCGAAAAACTGAAGCTTGAAATCCATCACAAACGTCCACAACACGACAAAATATTTTTCCTGCACGACAATGCCCGGCCGCATATTGCTAAGAGTACCAGGCTCAAACTATTGGAGCTTAATTGGGAAATAATACCCCACCCTCCATATTCGCCGAACTTAGCACCAACTGATTTCAGCTTGTTCCGATCACTTAGTAATAATTTACGGGAAAAAAGCTTTGACGATAAACCACACTTGAAACAATACATAGATGGCTTCTTCAATTTAAAACCAACGAAGTTCTATGCGGACGCCATTCACTCTTTGCCAGATCGATGGCGAATGGTAGTAGAAAACGACGGTGAATATATTATTAATGATTAATAATTTATTCATTTAATAAATAAATACAAATAATATAGTTGTATGTCGCTCATTACTTATTAGCCAACCCAATACAAAAGTTGATTATGAATCGATTGTGCAGCGTAAGTAGGTACCTACTATGTAAGTGCGTACAAACACAAATATAACTCGTGTTTGTGATAAAGAGCGATAAGATATACGACAAGAAATAACTTTATCGTTTTGTACCAAATAATGAATTTGGGTTGCATAGAAGAATAGAGCCTAGATAGAGAAAAGTAAAAAAATACAAATCTGATAGATGCATGCCTGATTTAACAGGATGAACGTTATCCATACTATAAGCAGATTTATGCAGGTGCCAGCACGATTAACCTCTTGTAAGTTTTATGGAGATCTCAAGAGATGAAGTGTCAGGGTTATCTGCTAGGCAATCTAGTCTAAAGTAAATTAAGATACAAAATAAACAACGCATTTCACATTTAACATTCAGTTTATTATTATTGGAATAAAATGGCTTCTCTAACATTCAGTTTATTATTATTATTACTGGAATAAAATGGCTTCTCTAACATTCAGTTTATTATTATTATTGGAATAAAATGGCTTCTCTAACATTCAGTTTATTATTATTATTATTGGAATAAAATGACTTCTTTAACATTCAGTTTATTATTATTATTTGAATAAAATGACTTCTTTCTTCAAGAAGTCTGCAATCTACTCTCAAAATAACATTTTTTTTTCATCTTACTCAGTATAATTAAACATAATAAAGAATGACTGATAATTTTATGACAAAAATCATGTAAGTAATATTCAGTGACACATCAATATAAATCATTAAAACTATTTCTTACTTAAAATAAGTTCTATATATTAACATTTAGGTATGTATAGGACAGATTCAGGACTAAAATAAATAGGATCTATTATAAACATCTTAAAATATGGCCTACTTGATAATAATTTATATTTGAGCTTACGTTAGGGTAAATTTCATCGAAAGTGAAGACATAAATAATTTGTATACTCTGAGATGTAAATTTTTATAGAAATACATAATTATACTTTGATTTGATATAATATAACATATCAAGTAAAAGTTTAAAAAGGATTCACTAACCTTTGGGACGACAGCTGGGGGTTGATAATATTATTTAGGGATAAACTACAACATTTATCATAATTCTATGATTCAGAAACATACTACCTTTTACAATGGTAAGGTTAAAATGTTTGAACTGCTATGATACTAAATACAGTTAACACATCATCATTTCTACTGGAACAAATTACAACAACAATGCACAATTTAAAATTCCCATTTAGATCGATTAAATCTGGTTAAATATTGTTATTTCATTCTAAAATGAAATCGCTACGTACTATAATTTGTCTTTTCAACTATTAATGAATAATTATATAGTATTGAAAATTGATTAAATATGAGATTTTCTGTCCGTTGTCCGTGTTTCTTAGCAAAGGAGTCGTTGGAGGAATCATTGTATGATAACATCAAATGTTGCGACTTTACATTCTTATTAAAAAAGCATTGTTAAACAAGAAGCGAACCCAATACAGGCTCGCAAAATATCAATAGATCACGCCGTTGCTCGGCTCAACATTTAGAATTAATTACAACTCATAAATTATTTACAAATAAACATACAACAGTGTCTGGCACGACACATCACTCAAAGGTAATAATTACACATTAAAGTAAACAAAATTAATATCACAGCAAAGAAATGTTTAAGCATCATCTCGATTGTCGCGTTCTTATTATTCGCCCGTTTAGGTAGTCACGCATGGGTCAAGTTCCATGTAGAAATCCTTACCACGTTGTTCGGACGACGACTGCGGTCGGCGATGTGTTTCTTTGCGAGGGCATGTCTTTGAAGCCCTGTCGCTTAGAGCTGGCGCCGGCCGCGCAGGGGCTAACCCTCAGCCCAGCCGTAAGGATGTTCCCTCGCCCGGATCCAGGGTGGTGGGCTTCTCCGGCAGAGGGCGGTTCATCATCTTGGCCGATGTGTTAGACGAATTCGATTTGATGGTAGACATGCCATGGGGTCCGCTCGAGTTTTTCAGAGATTTCGAAAGTGGCTTAGCTGGGGAACCTGAAGCAGAATTCTGCTTTTCGCGCACGGCGCGGAGGTAAGGACCACGCGGCACCGCCTGTTCTCCAACAACATCAGGCATGTTTCCCAGAAGCGTCCTCTTTTCTTTTTCATTATTAGCAATTTCAGCGTACAGATGCACAGCAAAATCTTTTGGCTCGAAATACTCATGAACTAGGGCAGTTTGTCTGTTGTACGGAGAGAGTGGTAAGAGCTTGTCAAGAGAAGGCGTCCGAGTTCCAATACTAACCATTTGTTTTTTGTTCTTTCCAATGCGAGGAGTGGTATTTTGGAACGGCAATTCATAAATATTCTCCTCTACATTAAGCAGTTTGGGAACAATTGCATTGCGGTTTTCTTCTAATTTAGTAAGCACGTATAAGTGTTCGATGGTCTCACGAGCCTCTGTGTAATTTTCCGGACTTTCCAACCTCTGTTTCAAATTCTCCAGTAGTTCTTTAGTCAGCTCCTCGGGTAAAGTTTGAGTAGTTTTATCTTCAGTCGGTACAAGTTCATCGTGCAAGGTCGATTCTTGCATTATATCTTGAACTCGTGTTGGTTCATTCAAGCAATGACGTTCAGAATACTCATTTACAGAAAGTCGGGAAATAGATCTTGCATTGTCCAAACCGGTCACTACTCCACACGTGCAGATCCGTTCGCAAAACGAGCCACAAGATGAGTTCGATGAAATAAGTAAATTCTTTACATTAATACAGTAGCCCTTGCGGCGCATCCATCTTATAAAGCTGATTAACATCACTATAACCACACAGCCTAAGCAGGTTACTATAACTATTCCAATCACCTTCTTATCACGCTCACTAATTAATTGCTCGTGCTTGTTCTTATGGGGAAATCTTGGATTCTTTATTTCGGTGGAACTTCCATCAGCCTCTCTTCTGTAAGATTCACAATGAAAAGTAAGTGAATCTGTTTTACATACTCCATCAAGGAACTTTTTGAATAAAATATTTTGTTCGGGTTCGTTAAAACAGCGCGCCAAGAACTCGTCCACTGTACAATAAGTTTCTGTCTTATAAGGTTCACCTGTGTCAGTGCCTAAGACTTCGTACAACCAGTTACTTACATTGCAGTAACAAGTTTTTCCGAAGTAATTGTCCTTATATACCACTGAGTATGCTGCGTGTTTTTGAGCTTGGCCTATAAATTTAAGACTATTAGGATGAGCCGTCTCAATTTCGTTCTCAATAAATGTAAGATGATGTCCAGATTGTTCGTGTGTCACTGTATCCAAAGCGACTATGGCATTTGGTACGAGCTCGTCAAATGAGTTCCTCTCCATGTGTAGTTTATTCCATGAAGATAATTCAATACTTCGTTCCATCAGTTGGTTGAATTCGGTATCTCTGATTACAACGGAAGCTACTGTTATGTTGATTGCTCCTGTGTCCATATTTGAAATCCTGAAATGAAAAAAAAAACCTCAATAAGTTAGCACTGAACGCTGATGATAAATATTGTAGTTAGGCGTATGTTTTTGACAAGCCGTCAAGGCCTAGGCCTTGACGGCTTGTCAAAAACAACATTATCAATACAATAATATATAACAATATTTATCTTGTTGGTGTGAACAACAAGGTATTAAATACTCACAAGGTGTACGAAATATTAAGGTTTCCTACGGCTGATTGAACTGCTCTTGAAGCGATTTGTTGGATTTTACAGCCGAAGAAATACAGGTTGTTTATCAGAGATCGCTGGGAGAAGGCATCTTCATCGATGTTTTCCACCGAGGAGTTGAGCGCCATCACGATGTTGTATGTGTTGGCGGAGAAGGCTCCTGCGAATATCTCGTGTATCTTAACGTTATCCAGAACAATTTCAGCAGCAGACGATCCAAAGGTAAAAGCTGGGATGGCGGGAACAGTGACGTTTTTCATCCTGATCTGTAACATGAAAAAGTTTATAATGAAAATGGTTGTTGAGTTGCCGGTATTGTAAAACTAAAAGCTTATTCGTATTCGCATCTGCAGTATATTTCGCTATGCGCTCAATTTGCATTGTAGTTGGCTGGAAAGAAGATATGTACTGACCGACATCCCAGGACCATGCTCGCCAACGTTGCTGGCAGAGGGGTCCAGGGTAAAGGAGCCAGGGCCAAGTTGCAGGGTCGCCACGTTTGTTATATTCATGTTAAGCAGCCATGAAAAAGCCTGTCCCTCCGTCGACACACTCTCGCAATTTTCGATCGTTACGGAAAGTGGACCTGGAATCAATTAATGTTATTTTGTTAATGTTTTTGTAAGCAATATAATAAATGTATGATTGTATACCATCCTTGAAAGGACTTGTTACAATATTTTCATTGTTACGCGGCATGAATTCGCGAATTCGTTCGAATACTTTTCATATTGTTTATTGCTTATTAAAATAGCTTATTTGTATATTTGGCTCTGTAGTTCGTAAAGTAAGTGCAATCGGCATACGGTTACCAAACAGCTTCTATTGTCTAAGCCATAATATTATTAAAGCCTTTTGTATTACACTATCTTGTCTCATGAGTCATTATCCTTTAGCACACTTATATCCAGTTGACGAAATAGTGTATTGTGTGTTGGTGCAATCTGCAGACCGGCGGGATAACGCTCCATTATCGTAGTCTATCGACTCCGAAGGTGTCCTCAATTTGGACTTAAACTAATAAACTGTCATCTTCGCTATTTATGGAAATCTCACCTTAGCACATTCGTTTTGGAATGTAGGCATAAAAGGAAGACATGCGGTCGCAATTCTGTTATAATAAAGGGTCGTTTCCCGTTAAAGTCATAGTATTGGTTATAATATAGGAGTGACATTTACAATATAAAGCTTTCTAAATGCAATACCTATATTAACAAGTGAATAAAACTCGTATAACGGTGCTTAAGTTCACTTGAATGAGTACGTCGATGCCGGCCAGCCAACAAGACCCCACGATACATGTTGCTAAGAGAGCAATGTATAGCGATTGGTGATTTCAAGAGGTCTTACTAAGCGGCTGCGACACCAATCGAGAAAAGATTGCATTGGAACCAATGGAACTGGTTTCCAGTAACCTGCGTAAAGTAGAAGAACATAATGTCCTTTAATTTTGGCTGCAGTATAGTAGGTAGGAATCTATATTTAAGTTACTATTGGTCAAGTGGTGATAAAGACAAATAAATAGGTAGTATGTAATGTAAATCGATCTCATCGATACCATCCATCACGTCTGCAGAGTTTCGCTAGCTGATTTAATTTGACCCTGTACAATAATGCGACAGTAACTATGTAACAGTAACTATGCAACAGTAAGTATGACTAAACGCATTACGACGAAATTTTAAAACTGGCTCACAGGTAGGCCATGACCTGGGTTAGGTTATTTTCTTTATACCGGGAGTACGTTCCCGTGGGGTAATTCCTGATCTTCACGCGAGCAAGCAGCAGGCAAAAGCTAGTATGCTATATTCGACTGGTTTTACAGATCTTACACGTTAATCTAGTGTGGCTTTTTCACGAACTATTCGAATGAGGCCGGGATTCCGCACATCTAGACGAAAATTAATGATCTCCAGCATTTACTCACATAAGTCGCTCGTAGTAGAAATATACACTCCTTTGCAAAAAAACGGGCGGTTTTGATTTTCTACATTATTGGTAATAATTCAGTTATAAAGAGGTTTTAATAGCCAAACTACTACTTACTGGCACTTAGTCGGTATAAAAAAAGTTAATTCCAAATTCGAAACTTGTTTTTAAAAATAACACTTAATCCCTTTTTCAGTTTGTGACTTTTTACTTACTTTTCGCGGGTTTCCAGGTAAAAGGTTATCAGGCAACTAAAACTAACTTCTCGTTATTTTTAGTAAATAATTTATGTTTGTCGCATAATCCAGCCTTACATAGAGAAGGCAAGGTTCTGGGAGAAGGAGAAAACATTACACACAACCACGAGATGACCGCTTTTTAGTTACTCAGGAACCGCTAATGCAGTTATATAGACCTCAAAAGAGACCTTGAAGAGGTACGAGGAGCACAGGTTAGTTATGGACAGTGAGGAGGAGGCTTTTAGCGGCTGATATACGCAGTCGACGACCAGCGCGGGCAGTTACTCCGTCAGCACCGAATTGCTCGATTGAGGTTAGCTAGAAATTGCCGGCTATCTATTAACTGGAGTGGCACACTCTTCTCCGATGAGGCTCGAATTCGTCTGAATGATGAGGACCGACGTCGGCGAGTATTACGAAGATCAGGGGAACGCCATGCTGACGTGCATTTATAAGAAATCATTCCTAATGGTGGAGGGTCCGTTATGTTTTGGGCGGGCGTAACTTCCAGCTGTCGTACCGAGATAGTATTCATTGAAAATGGCTCACTAAATGCGCAAAAGTACATAACAGAAATCCTTTGTCAACATGCACAACTCGCACTTACTGTAATTGGTGAAGTTGCCATTTACATGGACGATAATGCTTGGGCCCACCGTTCTGGCGACGTAGATGCTTATATGCAAGAGGTCGGTATTCGTCGTTTGACTTGGCCAGTGCGGAGCCCCGACCTTAACCCCATTGAGCACGTCTGGGACCTCCTAAAAAGAAGTACGATCGTCCAACCACTTCCACAAAACATCAAGGAGCTTAAACGTATGATCTCGGCTGAGTGGGAAAAACATTCCACAGGACACCATCAAAAGCCTGGTGGAAAGCATGCCAGGACGATTACATGCCGTAATCACTGCAAGGGAGGTCACACTCGTTATTAATTTTTATTTTT
The DNA here is from genome assembly GCA_948252095.1 of Dicycla oo. Taxonomy (NCBI): domain Eukaryota; kingdom Metazoa; phylum Arthropoda; class Insecta; order Lepidoptera; family Noctuidae; genus Dicycla; species Dicycla oo. The sequence goes on along the minus strand of OX411709.1, from coordinate 7,468,554 downwards.
TAATGTCTATTATTATTAATATTTGTTTTTTTCATTCTGCCTAGCCTTTTCCCAACTATGTTGGGGTCGGCTTCCAGTCTAACCGGATGCAGCTGAATACCAGTATTTTACATGGAGCGACTGCCTATCTGACCTCCACAACCCAGTTACTGGGTAATACGATACCCCTTGGTAAGACTGGTTGTCAGACTTTCGGGCTTCTGACGACCCGTAGCGACTGTCAAAGATCCTCGAATGACAGCCGGGACCAACGGCTTAACGTGCTTTCCGAGACACGGAGGAGTCTCGATATGAAAAGATGGTCACCCATACAGGGACCAACCCCGGAAAGCGTAGCTTAACCTGATGGATCGACCCGTGCGGCTGTTATTACTTAGCCAATAAAATACCATAAAAATACTCGTAGTCTTAATTTCATTATACCCATAAAAATGTCCATTTTAACGCGGCTCTCTGTTTACATTGACTAAAACACCGATTCCAGGATTTAAGTGTTAAAAACTATAATCTCATTGATAATAAGAAATTTCTAGTAATTTTTATGCTAATGACATACTAAAAATATTAATATTATCCATAGAAAAGCCACTGACTGTGAGCTGCCCGTTTTTTTTTTTGCAAAGGAGTGTATAATAGGTATTGGAAGCAATGACGAATGTCGTCATCTTGCGTTTACCACGTTTGTAAGTAGTCAGAATTATACCAGGGATGGGCGTTATCGTCCATAATAAAAACTTTTTAGCAAAAAATAAAACCGACTACCAAAACAAAACACTACAAACTGAAAAATAACTTTAATTTCGGTAGTCGGTGTCTTGGGTTTTGTATTTTCGTTTTTTGCCACCGACTTCCGAAATTAAAGTTATTTTTCAGTTTGTAGTGTTTTGTTTTGGTAGTCGGTTTTATTTTTTGCTAAAAAGTTTTTATTTTTCACTTTTTAGTTGTGGAAACTACCCCACACTAATTCGAATACATAATTGAGCACAATAATTGTAGGTATAGCCATGTAAATAACAGTGATTGGAAGTTATTAAAACACCATCACATCGTCCACATAAAATAAGTGGGAAATATACGCATTATTGAAGCTAACTCAAAAACTTCCCAAGCAAAGTTAATAAAATTTATATGGGACCACCTCGGAAGTATACCCTATCAAACAAAAAAAGAATTTTCTAAATCGGTCCATGCGTCTTTGAGTAATCGCGTAACAAACATACAAAAAAAAAAAAAAAAAACATACAGACGAATTGATAACCTCCTCCTTTTGGAAGTCGGTTAAAAATAAAGCAGGCAATGTAGGTTGGGCATGAGGAATAAGGACATCTGTTGCATACTCATGTAACAGATGACAAAAATAACCATTTGAGAGCTATAACTTCTTTAAAACTTGGAAGAACTAGAATATTATGTTAACTAACGCGGGCTTAATGGACAATTTAGTAGATCAAGATCTTTTCGAATCAATTACACACTTTTCTGACCTAATGTCAATTAGAGGGCCCCGTGGGTATTTTTTAAGGCCAAGAGCTAACAAACGCCAAAAACCTCCCCCTTACCGACCATAATATGCAAATTAATGAACTTCTAAGGGCCGGTTTTTTGACCCGTAGTTAACCAATGATTAAACATAGTAACTAAGGGCTGATTTTTTGATTCATAGTTAAATCAAGCAATTTTGGCTAAATGTGAAAGGCTAAACATATGTATTCATGTCAGCTCATTCCAATTAAAAAATAGTAACTAATGGCATAACTCATTCATATTTAGCCTTTAACATTTAGCCACAATTCAACCATTACTATGTTTAACCATTGATTGAGTTAACTATGGATCAAAAAACCGGCCCTAAAGTTTCTTATTGAGGCCAATGTTCGAATCGATGCAGTTTTGTTTACCTATGACTAGAAAAGCGGCTGAGTGGAGGCCTTGTGCACCCACTGGTGTTCCACTGGTTTCATGTGACTTAACTCGATGTATTCACGGATGAATTATTTGTAAAGTTTTGCGAAGTGTTCTTGTCTCGCCATTTTCTTTTCTAAATGAAGAAACTGCTGTACCTTTACTGCACCTGTTCCCATGTACTACCTAGTTATACCCGTAACTCCAATCAGTTACTAAGAAAGACATAAAACGATACTTTTTCACATATCCGTACAGATGTTAAGCACATAATTAAGCGGCGAGTTATTCGACAGTAATGCAATGCAAACACATTAATACACATACGTATATGTAGGTCTTTATGAACGGCGGGGACACAGAAATAGTCCAGAATTAGTCATCCAGCCGCGCGCAGGCCTTGTTGTGTGTAATGTAAGTGAAACTTTGTGCAACTTGCGAAATATACTTTATTTTTTGAGTAACGTGTTTCTTTCAAAGCTACCAGTTTGCAGTTCATCACGTCTGTATTTCTAGAACGTAGGCAATGGTGTATACCTACTATAGTGCAGTCACGTTTTGCTAGTTGTGTCTAAGTCCCATGTAACAGGGGCAAGCCCTATTGCCATCAGCCGGGCTCAAAACAGCACTGGGCAGTTTGTAGTATTTACCTTAATATCATTGTTCTTAGCTCCTATTTAAGTTGTCAGTAGGTACCTACCTATAGCTATGTGTGCGGAGATATCAAATCCATGTGAGCTTTGGTCAACGTGTTACTCATATCATCGGCTAGCATTTACTTTGCTTATACTTAACAAGCGTTTGCGCATAGTGTAGGTAGGTACGTCCTATTTCATCTTAGAGATTATTGATTTTAGAAACTAAATATTCATTGGGTACATACAAATTATTGTTTGAAATTAAATTAGTTATACCTCTGTCTTCTATAATTTTGGTATTTTACAATAAAATCGATGATGACGGAGCAAATAAAATAAACTGATTTCAATGACTGCTTTTAGAGCTTGAACTCACTGATGATAGCGAAAGATGCGCGCTTGGTTTCCAAAGACTCCTAGTATTCTAGACATTACCTCATCATAACCATATCTGAACGAACAACTAATGAATAAAGTTAGAAACAAATATACATCGGTTTCCTGTCAAATTGATGAAGCCTGATGAACTAAGTAAGCAACTAGATTGTGATAAAAATGTCTATCCTCCAGTATTATAGCAATTTTATAGCTCTTTGGTAGCTGATGCTTGCTGATACCATATAAAACACAAATACATTCACTTAGCTCCAGGTAGCCCGCTAAGTTCAAATTTTCTTACGTTTTTACAATATGCAGGTCAGAATCTGGTTGTAGCTTGATCAGAATACGATTCACGACTGTAGCAAGTATGTTTTTTAGAATTAAAATCATCAATACGACTCACAATTTCATATAATCCTAATGAATGACTCAAACTCTGCCTAGCCTTATCCCAACTATTTTGGGGTCGGCTTCCAGTCTAACCGGATGTAGCTGAATACCAGTATTTTACATGGAGCGACTGCCTATCTGGCCTCCACAACCCAGTTTACTGGGTAATACGATACCCCTTGGTAAGACTGGTTGTCAGACTTTCGGGCTTCTGACGACCCGTAACGACTGTCAAAGATCCTCGAATGACAGCCGGTTCCAACGGCTTCACGTGCTTTCCGAGGCACGGAGGAGTCTCGATATGAAAAGATGGTCACCCATCCACAGACCAACCCCGGCAAGCGTAGCTTAACTTGATGGATCGACCCGTGCGGCTGTTATTACTTAGCCACGAACTCCTCTCTCTCTCTCTCTCTTCTCTCAATCCTAATGAATGACTATTTCGTGAAATGGTGTATTACAGATTTTAATGATTATAATAATGTAAATATCTACATATATGTTACTGTCGCGAATCATACTTTAATCAACATACAACCTACTCCTTAAGGGGAAAGCGCCAGGGTAGCCCGGGAAATTCAAATTTTGTTACGTTTTTTGCAATTTGTAAGTTAGTATTAGGTTGTAAATTGATTAAAGTACGAAAGTTAGTATACTCATAAATATCAAGATTACATGAGATAGTCATTCGTTAGGAATACCTAAATGAACTTAGAGAGTTGTATTGATGATTTTAATTCTATAAATACAGATTTGTTACGGTCGCGAATCATATTCACTATTTAGATCAACATACAACCTGATATTGACCCGCAACTTGCAAAAAAACGTAAGTAAATTTGAATTTCGCGGGCCACCTGGAGCTTCTCCCTTAATACTGTTATTTTGATTAGGTACGTAAGGACAAATCAATCACTCTTATTATTTATTTAGATTAGACTGTCGCTGTAAAGACGAGTTTCTTTTGACAAATCAGATCGTTATATCCGGTAACTGTCCAACAGACTTGAGGTAAGTAACGCACTTGTCTAGACAGGTGTTTTTCTAAAACCAGATTGTTTAACTCTATCGCCGATATGTTTGCTCTACTATGCCCCGCACGTGATACGTGGGTAATTTTAATGCCGGTTTATTTTGAGAGGCCGCAAGCATTTCCCGTATTGCCGTCCCGAGAAAACGTGGTGGACACACCATTACCACCACCCTGGAAGCCGCGATGTGGTATATTTGTTTAGACTAAGACGACGTTACATGTAACTAGTTGATAGCCTTTCAGTAACTCACATCTTCTACCTCGAAGAGTGCGCCGATATTCAATATTATTAATTTCAGCACTGTAATATTTCAAGTCAAAGATCCTCCAAAATTATGTTTCCAACGTTGTTTTCTACTCCTTCAAGATGATCTTAAAATACATTTTATAATAGTGTACACCATTCCCCCAATGCTCAACGATGCAGATTATTGTATTCTAATTGCTTCATAGTAATACACTTGAGAAGCTGTACGGAAATTGTTAACTAATTGATACAATTCTACCTTTCCGTCGGATATAACTCGGGCCGCATCTGCCGAAATAACTGTTAGAATTAACACATTAGTTAGATACCTATATCCGGAGCAGCGAGCATTTAGTATTTTCTATTCTTGTGCAGTTATTGATTTCGGCTACTTTTGAATAGACGGTCGATGGCCCAGTCTTATCTATCTTTCGTTTGGGTGAATGGTTACAGCATAATGTATATTTTTTGTCGGCGAGTAGTTATGCGGCGCGGTATGTTATGTGCGTCAGTGCACAGCTTCTGTCCACATGTCGCCATGTTGCTACATCGTTTCTAATGATACGTTCGCTCGAACGTATGTGCATTACAGGAAGTAATCGAGCCAGTGCTCGATGAGGTTAAGTTTTACCGCGTCAATTAATTTGAAACATAATTATTATACCGAACATAATTAATGGGCTTCATTCAAGCGTAGGCAGGTACGGAACGCTATGCAGCAGAGACATGACATCTATTTCTGCCTGTTCTACCGTTTCTGCATTAATCGCCGCTTTATAGATTAGTAGAAAAGTAATTTAAGATTGCGTGACATTAATATTAGCGCGAAGAAGTAATACCACTCAACATGCATCCAGGCGTACTTTGAGCTTTATGACATTCATTGACATAAGGAACGTCAAACAAGTGGGAGAAAAAATGGTTAAATGTATGGCGAGATCGTGCGATTCGAATTCACAAAATAACAATAAAGCAAGTGAGAAAGCTTCCATAGAAAACAATTAATCCCCTTTGTTGAAATAAATCTTTCTGAACTTTAAGACAAGGTTCTTTTACATATTGAAATTCTCTCAATAGCCAACTTCTTTCGTTCTAAGTTGTAAAATGCAAGTTTCAAGATTACCTCCGTCCAGAACGGAGGTAATCTTGAAACTTGCAAACTATCAATCGATTATTTAGTGGGTAAGTAAGTACTTAACTACGTAAGCAGCTAACTATCGGAATAACGTCAAGCAATTTAAAAATATTTGCTAAATCATTTGCAACTTGAGTTTTGGCATTTGTTTGTTTTTAGTGGATAAAGCTGTTTTAGAAAACGTAATGTTGGTTTAATTAATTATCATTTGGTACATTTGGGATAACTTAAACACATAACCGGAATTAGCTTCTCATTAATTAGGTAAACTCGCCAATCGGTATTTAACTATAACACGGGGCGATCGTATTGTGTGATTTATTCTTCGTTCGGCCCACTGAGTTTGGTCCTACATAAAAAAATCCTGGTTCGTCCCAAACAATATGCTTCGTTTGTCCCAACATATTATTTTAAATATTTTATTCCTGCTTCGTCCTATTTTATATTCCTTCTACGGCCCATATTTTTATGTATATGCCAAACTTACAATTGGCAAAAAAGGGTTACGTATTACATATTAATTATTTAACATCAATGAACTATTTAAAGCAACCGCTCCTGTCTGTCTTCTCCGCGAGAAAAATTGACTCGTGACAAAAATTATAACAATGATCGCTTTAAAATAAATAAATGGAAAGACGGAAAGGAGGCCTTTGCCCTGCAGTGGGACATAACAGGCTCATGATAATAATGATAAGATGTTTTTTTTATACCATTTCTGTGATTTTAATTGTGCTACTTGATAAAAAGATGACTCATACCTAAATGTTTAGGACTGTTTTATTATTGATTTATTCTTTAAAAAATTTCAAATAAGTACTTTTTTTTCGTTGACTGTACCTTTAAAGTACTTGTAATTTGGGACGAAGCACAACTTCAATAGTGATATGGAACGAACTAAGAATTTTTTTGGAATGTGGGACCAAACTCCGGGACGAACGGAGAATATATCTATTGTGTTGAATAATCAGTAGGTAGAGTTTAGTATAAGCGATGCAGTATGCAGCATGCGGGTTGGACAATGAGAGCGGGTTTGCTAATGCGTGAAGTATTTGTACTAACGTAGCTCTCCGATGGGGATTTATTACGCGACTGCCCCAAAAAAGGAGTATAATGTTATCAGGGTTCAGTATGTTTGTAAGTCTCTTTATTCCACCATAACTTTAAAATGCCTGAACAGATTTGGTTTTATGGAGTATCGAGAGAATCCTTACATCATCCCGAGTGACACTGGATATCATTTTATTTGAGGTGGGTTTGCTTTTGACTCGTCTAGGTCGGAGGCGACAGAGACAGAGTCGACGATGGAGTGAGCTTACCCAGAAGAAGCCTGTTCACTCTCACTTTGAAGAGATTAGGGTTGTATGCGCTCGGATACAGATGCGGGATTTTTTTGAAAAAAAAAAAAAATAGCAGTATGGCTCCAATTTCAAATGTGAAAAAAATCTTCAATTATTACAATATGGATATCAAATTGAAGGACTTGATGAGCACATTTAAAAAAAAAACTGGTCACTAATTGAATAAAATAAATAATTGAAAAATACGACTCCCCTGCCAAAAAATGAACTAAAAAGTAAAAAACAAGTTGTATTAGTAAATATGTATATATACAAAGCGAAAGGTCACTCATTTACTCCCTGATTAAACAGATAAATACAATTGTCATTGCAGTCGGGGGGACCTCTTAAATTAAGTAGTGTTCCCTTGTTCCACTGAACGGTCCTTCCGCACTGAACCTTTCGCTTTGTGTATACAGATTAACTAATACAACTTATTTTTTACTTTTTAGTTCGTTTTTAGCAGGGCAGTCGTGTTTTTAAACCTTAAATTAACATGGTTCAAAACAATTACAATAGTTTAAGGCAAAATATTATTTACACATACACATATAAAAGAAACTAATATAAAATTCAGGGAAAAACTTAAATCAATAAAAATTAAAAACACTTATGAATCCGTCTCACATTAATGCGCTGTCATGCCAATATAATCTTCGTCCCTTCATCCCCAAACATCGTTCGTTTTTTGGATTAGAATCCAAAGTGCGGCCAGAGTGCGAGGTACTTGGGACTTAGCACGCGCAACGGTGCGACATGGAGGCACAGCAAGCAGCCTGTGCTTTCTGCTGCGGCAGTAATTATTTGCGAGACAAAGAAGCGAGCCAGCACAGCATGCAGATCAGGTGCGTCAATACTGCCACGGAGCATCTTGAAGGCTATGGTGAGCTGCAGATCTCGTGCTCGCCCTACCTCTAATGAGTTATATCCGAGGCATTCCAATAAAAGTTTAGTCGGATATAGAGCGGCAAGGATAATAACCGCTTATATAAAAATCTAAGGAATGCTTTTTGTACTTTTTCCAATTAAAGCGCGTAGGTATGTTCGTGTGGATTCCACACGAGGAGCTGGATTCTAAATACTACCTACAAGTGCATTAAAAAATATTTTGATGTCATGTGTGGTGCTAAAATCGCGGCAATTACTTTGGACAAAGTCCAAGGTATTATAGGATTATTTAGCTACCGTGGCAATATGATCAAGGAAGGTGAGCCTTCGGTCGAATATGACTCGTAATAAATATGTACAACAATACCTACTTCGATTACGTCTTTCTAGCACTGACTAAACCTCTGAGTCTTTAGATAATGTAGGAGCTATTACGTGTCTAGGCTGAACGATTATGTATGTCTCTGTTAAGCTACTCGTAGTATAACACCACCAAATTCTTCATTACCTTGCCTTGTATCTGATTTGTTTCAAAAGCTATTACTAAGACAACAAACATTGTGAAACTCTTGATTTCAATAAACTTCTTTGTCTGCAACTAGCATTCAGTATCAGTGTCTATGTGTTTATTATGTTGCTCCTCAACATTCAATGAGATTTCAAATCTCAATTTAAGAACATGCGATTTTGTAAAGTGAGTTTAAAATTCTTAGTTAAGGTTGTAAATCAAACACGGGATCTAGTTCAAATAATCTAGTACCTACCGGAAATATCCATAGCTCAATACTTTCATAGATCATCAAATTTCGACGTTCATTCAGATCAGTCAAGTGCCTCGATTATTTCATTAGACTTATTAAGTTGATGACCTGGTTTCGTTGGACGGAATTACTCGGTACTGGCTACATCAGTGATGTGATAAAGATGAGAATAATTATGCTCTTGCTCAAATTCTTAGCTCACATTACTTGTCACCGTTGCACGACAAAGGAGCAATTGTGTGCGATCACCGTTGTACGCCCGATGGTCCATATCAGTACATCTGTACTGAGACTGCAGTTATTGTGCCCAACCTATTAGTTAATATAATTTTGTACGTATGTTTCGGATGATACGAGATTATGGTTTGGGTGATATGCACATATCTTCTGTGAGAAAACTAATAATTATATTTAGTATTATCTCTATTTAAAATGACCCCGTAACTAAACTGAAAAGCTTTTTGATCCGCAGTGCAATCTTGTATCCACTTTAGGGTGGCCAAACCGAATGTACTCATACAACTTTTTGGACAACTATTTTTATTTCGCGCCAAAATTTACAGTTCTTTGGTATTCACTATTCAGTTAAATATGGCAAATTCGTTTTGCACCATTTATAAGACCATGACTTTTATCCTAAATTTTATCCTAAAGATCCTAAGCGGATTGAAAAACGACCCAATTTTTGTTAACAAATCAATACGAGTAACTAATCCCATTTTGACCGCAGAGGATTTGTAAATAAACAAAGTTTTCACTATTGTAGAGAAGAGCCATCTTTGTCGACCCACCCAGGACCTCTAATTTGGTCTAACCTGGGTTAGGTGGAGTAATTACACCATTCTTCCTCCAAGACCGGTGCAGCTGTTGCTGTAACTGGCAATCCCTATAGTCTTAAGTTTTCTATTTTTTTATTTCATCATATCCATCAGCTAGACAGTTTTCACTATTGTCGAGAAGAGTCAGCTTTGTTAACCCACCGAGGAACTCTAATTTTGGTCAGACTGGTTAGGTGGAGTAATTACCTTTCTTACTCCAAAAGGCTACAGCTACTGCTGCTGTTACTGTGACTAGCAGTCGCAATAGTATTAAGTTTTCTATTCAAATTTATCAGTTAGACCTAGAACACGTAAAACACGTGGTTCCTATAAGATGGAGCCGGAAACCATGCAGCACAAAACATAATCGAAACTTTTAGAGGAATGTTTCCGATACGATAAATTCCAAGAGATGTTAACATTAATTGACTCCCAAAGTCACCAGATTCGACAGGACCTGTCTTTTTCTGCGGGTTTATTAGATAAACCCGCAGGGGACGTGTCGTGGTCAATTTTGAACACTAAATGCAGAATATTTTTGACTGTGATAGTGTAATACTCATAAAGTAAGCAAAAATTTCGTGAAAACACGTTGAAAATCGATCGCATCGACCAGCAAAATTGGGGAGATCTGGCGGGTGTTACTTTTCATATAAAATTGCCAAGCCTGTAAATTATAATTATGGAAAATATCTGGTAAGTTTCGTTTGCAATAAAAATAATCTTAATTTAAAGTTGTATGCCTCCGAATTGGTCACCCTGTATATAGGGTGACTGGTAATTAGTGACCGATACGTAAACACAACTTTTACTATGGGACCAATCCTGAAATCGCGAAAAAAATCTGCTGGTTCCTACAATTTTCCCAACATGAATGTATAGGACAGCAGATTTTTTTTTCACGAATTCAGGTTTAGTCCCATAGTAAAAGTTATTTGTTATCATGAGTACAATCATGTGTTTACGTATACATATACTAACAACTGACTAGTCCACTTATCTGAGATTTTATCAAGGCTTTCAGTAGGTACATTTACCTACCGTACGTATACTTAAAACAAGTGGAACACTAACATATGCAGTATATATGCATCTAATGATCACATCTCAAGACTTCAAGCACAATCAGTACAATAAAATAATGAACGTCGTCCATCTAGTTGAATATTGGCCGACGACCTGATAATCGGACCCATCCGGCGGCTCGCTACTATCGGGCGACTGACCTAAACTGGCTACAATCTATGCTATAGCATAATCGCATTTACATTGCCCTTCATTGCCGCGGCAGTACATCTTGCTAGCGAAAGCCTTTACATGAAAAATGCATGTATCTCTCTCGTGTAAACCAATTTGATCGAACTCACAATCGATTTAAAATAAGCAGGACTGCACCATTTAGAAATGGACACACATCGCAAGCCACGTTAGAAGATAATGCAGCGAATTGAAAAACAGCTGGAGTCGATTTTGCTCCAATAGAATGTAAATTTTTTCCGGAGTATTCTTAGTCGGAAATGTGGGAAGAGTGTGAATGGAATTGATTTCCACGAAGAACATGGCAATAAAGAGTAAAATATATATGCAGATGAACCACGGACTAAGCTATCAGATAGCTTAGACCGTGGATTATCAGATTCTGAAGTTATAATTAGTTTGATCAGCTGTGAGTAATCTGCGAGTCTGTATATATTGCACAAACTATCAACATCAACAGAATAATTCTGTTGAAAAGCAGATGTAGAAAATATGGTGGCGGGAAAATCTCTCATACAACCTACAGTAGATTATCAACAGTCAAATCGATAGTGCACACTTTACAAATCAAATACGTAGGAAAACCTGAAATATGTAAGAAAACTTTACAAATCAAATACGTAAAAATATCTGGCAACTACGTAAGACCAGTAAGTATATTTCGACGATACTGATGCTTATCGTAAACAAACATTCTGCTTGAAATGAAATGGGAGCAATTGATTTACCTACAGAATTATCTGTTCATTTTGCGAAGACTCAATTCCTAGTAAACTTTGTCTACAAGATGTTGTTGGTTAATAACCTGCCCTGTCACCAGGATTAGAATTTCCAACTTCCAAAATGTAATTTATGGTTTGAACGCTTGTGCATAAAGTTACTGTTTTGCCTATAAATCTACACTTACGGCTCTCCAATATTAAATCCTATTTATTTGTACAAGAAAATCGCTGCGCAATTTATCGACATGTTGCGACGACATGGAACAGACTTCCAAGTATGTAGTCACATCAATAAAATAAAATGAAGATTATTTAACTTACGCGGAGCATTATTGATCGCCGAGTGCAGCAAGATTCGCATTGCATCAAGGTTGATAGTTTAAATGCACTAACCTTTTATGTTAATGAAGGCCTTTTCTTCTATACGGAAGACATCGCAGTTCTCTACGTCCAGGTGGAGGTTGAGCACATCCAGATTAGAGGCTGCATATGACCTCATGAAGACGATTTCCGCGCCGGTGATGTAAATTCGCCTGGCATCCCGCAGCTTCGACAGGGAGTTAGCGCCGAACATGAGAACGCCGGCGCCACTCACTATCAGGTCCGTCGTGGTGTCTGGTATATCTCCCTCGAATATATCCAGTTTCTGCAAACCACAAGCATAGTTTTCAAATCTATTGAATGGCTGACCGCAGTAGTTTTCAGTATTTTATGACAAACAACTGACGTCATAATGCTATGAGTTAAAAAACATCTGCTGCGCTTAATTTTGTCATTCTATTTTTAAGCTTTTGTGTTTTCAAAACAATTTTCCAAGCTAATGAATGACTATTATGAATAACTAAGTATGAACGTAATAAATGATATTATTATTAAATCAGGTCATGTTTATGTTTAACGTTAACCTGTGAGTGTAAGTAAGACAATATGTACTAAGTGGCTCATACACAGACGCTTTGTTTTAACCGATAACTATGTTTTTCTACACATGTTTATCGTATTGTACACTAATGACGTTAAACGATCTTTAGACTATAACGAGCCTTTGCGATAAAATAATCAGGTAAGAAGGAAACAAAATAGGGCACTGAATTAAAACGGCGATTGTTTATTGTAGTTTTGGTAAATTAAAAATGACAACATGCATGTTTCTTAATAAGTTCAACAGTGAAAACTAAGCAGTAGGTACACTAAATAAAAACCGACCAAGTGCGTTTTGGACCACGCACAATGAAGGATTCCGTAGTTGGAATGAATTTATCCCAAGAACAAGCTTAACTAATTTAGTTGAAAAACATGTTTTCCCATACATTCCGGCTGCAAATGTAAGTTTGTACGCACAATATTGACACACGATTAAACCCATAAAGTTATGGGTTCTGTTTTCTCCTTTTGTGGTACGGAACCCTAAACACGAGTCTTTATAAATATTTAAATGGATAATTAAATAAATAAATAACTCCTTTTTTTGAAGTCGTTAAAATGCAATAAAATGACTGGACGGGCAGCAAAATTAGTCGGTAAGAAATCTATCTTGGAAGTAGCGCTCCCGCGGCACCGCTCGCTTCGCTCGCTCGCCTCGCGCGCGGTTGGTCACAGTAGTCATAGTTCTAACCTTGTCTTAGTTTCTGCGACCAATTCGGCTCGCGCGTGGTTGGGCACAGTTCCAACCTAACCTCTGAACTGTAGAACTATTTATCTAACTGCCCATTCCAACATTTTACTGACCATTCATTTATTACACTACTTGAGTATGTTTTGTACTGACATTGTAGGATGAAATACCCAACCAATTTTCTTTTTATTGCTGTTCATGTTTTACTGTCACACTAATATACCAACCGCTCAAAAATTAAATTACTGCCCGTTCATTTTTAGGATTCCGTACCTCAAAAGGAAAAAAAACGGAACCCTTATAGGATCACTCATGTGTCTGTCTGTCTGTTCGTCTGTCACAGCCAATTTGCTCCGAATCTAATGGATCGATTAAGTTGAAATTGGGTACACGTATGTATTTCTGTGACCCAAACACAATTGAGTAATGTAAATTAATGAATTTTTTTAATATGGGGGTCAATTTTGGAGGGCAAATACGAAAAAAGAGTTTTGCAAACTGTACCGTGCGTTATATCAAATAAAGGGCTTACTGTGAGGGTTCCAAATATATATTTTATTTTATAATTTTAAAATAAACTGTTTTAAAGTTATTTAAGAAAATAGACGAAAATTTACCATTCTCCCCCTTTATCTCCGAAACTACAGAGCTTAAAATTTTGAAAAAAATACAGAAAATATTTCTATACCTATAGATAACAGGAAAACCTATAAGAAGTCTGTGGTCCTAAAATAATATGGTGAATCTCTCAATATTGTGCGTACAAACTTACGTTTGCAGTTGGAATGTATGGGAGAACATGTTTTTCAACTACAATGTTAAGTTTGTTCTTGGGATAAATTCATCCCAACTACGGAACCTTTCATTGTGCGTGGTCCGACATGCACTTGACCGGTTTATTTCAACAAATTATACTTATAACTATAACTTGCGTATTTTATTTGTATGTATAGATAATGCAGCTAGCTTGTACGCAAAAATTCAAACAAGATAACAATTCCGGTGGTCCTTAAAGTAGAGGGGTTCAACAGATACGGGCTGCTGATTAAATTACGCATGATGTGGGGAAAGTGAATGACTTGGCCGGGAGGTTACCTACGCGTCCTCGGCAGTGCTCCCATTGACTGCAGCTAGCCTTGACCAAATGAATAACCACATTCACTTTCGAGTTCGAACGACTATGTCCCTATCAATTGATCCGGTCAAATTGAACAATCCCCATTCTAGACGCTACGTTATCGACTAAAGGCGGCTTCTTGTACGGTATCGTTATCGAGTCGCCAGCATTCATTCCCACTAACATAGATAACGAATATGACTCAGCACGGAAGATAGTAGAACAATGCGCGTTACGAAAAAATCATAACTGTTACGTACGTATTTGTTCCAAAGAACTCTGTTAATTTTGGCGGTTGTAAAATTTTGGAATAGTTACCGAAGTGGCCGCTTCTTCGGACTCAAACTATGTAACTACAAAGAAAAGAAACGAATAGATGACACGTCCGCTCTCACATGCGCGCAGCTAAATAAAAATAAACACTCACACTGGCACCCGCAAACCACCACCAATCGGATTTCTCGTCAGAGACAACTATTTGAACTTGCGATACGCAGTACAGCAAGTATACTTTACTTATGATGATGATTATATCATTTGCAAATTAGCTTTGTCATAGAATATTAGACTTGCCATGCCAACATTAATTGTAAACTAAAACTACTAATATGCATAGGTATGTACTATTTGCAGTATACCGCAGCCATAGCAGATGCTCAGAGGTGTTATATTATTAAATGCACACAAACAGATATTCTAAACGCCCGAGATTATCGGTTTAAATATAGTTCGCATACCATGCCGTGGTAGTCCTCAATGTTAAAAACTGAACAAAATAAACTGAATAAAATTCGTCAACTGCATTAAAGACGTCATGGTCGTCATGTCAGCCAAAAAGTATCTCCGGTTCATGGTTTTTTCATTCATAGAAAGGCGATAAAGCTGGCAGTGTCCCGGTGTTAAGTACTCAATCAGCGTGACTCACAGTCGAGTCTGTGCACTTTTGTGTTACCATGTACGGTGTTATGTTCTGAGATGACCGCGAGATACTCATGTACTGGTCACTGCCAATTTCGACCATTTCAGACTTCAGATACCTGTTTAAATGTTACTTGAGACATACATTTATTTTATGATCAGGCGTAGGTACCAATTATTCGCATTATTTACGGAGCCGAATGTGCCAAGAGACGTCAGTAGCACTGGTACATCAAAGACCTGGGCCTCAAGTCTGCTATTACAATAGTGTCAGAATAGTCTGTCATTGATTTCATAATTATTGATTTTGACAAATTTTGTAATCTACTAATATAATGGCGTCATTATGACTTTCCAATGGTCAACCACTGACACTCCATTGAAAGAAATGGCTTAAAATGGTAATCTCTTACATAATGTTAAAAAAAATGTTACTAACCATATATGAGTTGGCTAGAAATAAAGTTTATTCTATTCTATAATGACAAATGAAAGACGTATGCGGTAATCTGCTAAAATTTTGACAGCTCCTTTGATCAGTACCATGATTGTATTATGAGACCACTGACCTACCAATGATCGACCATTATGAATTTAGCAGATTACAAACTTTTAGCAAAATGACAATGAGATCATGTTGGAATGACGAATTAATAATAAATAGCAGACTTGGGGCCCTGTCCACGTACAACCTGCAGCGGATATTGTGTTTTTTCCAGCAAGAAATTGTCAGCTGTAGTTTAATCGAACGTTCAGATAAAGCACTACGCTTAAAAGCTATTGAACACAAGAAATCTGTTATAACACTTGGAAGAAAATGAAAATAATATAGATAAATAATGATCTATCTCGTCGACATAATGTTGTGGTCGACGAATTAAGTCGGTAGTCGGCTCTGTTGCGTGCGAAACCTGTTAGTTGGGTGAGCCATACGGCGGCTCAGAACAGCATGACTTGTTTCTTATAATGCGGATCGCAATTACACTGTACTTGTTACTTATAATGTCACAAATCCGAAACCAATGACGGGCTAGCATTAGGTCGTGCTCTAGTTTGCCAGTTGGGTGGACGTTGCAGAACTAGGTGGATCCGACGGAAGGCGAACACAATGCCCGGAGACTTTCGGCCCATTGATGGGGCATAAGTCAATTGAAACAATAGATGGGTGCGATCACGATACTACTGCGCTCAAGTATTTAGGTATACAATCTCGGCAAGTGTGATCGCAAATAATAGTGCCCAGAAACGTCCTGTTTTGTAGATGTAAAGTGTGAGTGTTATATTAATTAATAACCAATAACCAGCGCTCAGTTTAAAAATTGGAGAAAAAGAAATGATTAGCCAGGATGTAATCGCTACAATAGGCGTGCTTTTATTAATTCTACGTGGCCGTTGTCTTTTTATAAAATTTTACTGTTGAAAAACATAATTCTTATTCATTGGAACTACGGTCATGTTCCCATTACCTACTTGTAAAGTTGGTGACCTGTCTGCCAGACCGGGTGTTCACCTTTTTCATTGGGCGTCAATTAGCCAGATTTACGTCGCAAAGCGCCAGCATATCTGTACACGCGCATGTCCGGTGGAAAATGAACTCAACTACAGTGACGTAATGTTAAAATTGGTGTGGACATTGCGAAGCTACTACACTGTACGGTTCAAGAGTAACTGAATCATTTGAGTCATTGCAGAAACGAGTTGGCGCTGATTTCCAATTAGAGAGATTTTACAAATGTCAAAGCGTATGGCACTATTTACTGGATTCCATCGATTGCGTTTTATTCATGGTTTTAAAGGAAAATTTCCATGATTTCTGATCGTTCTCTACTTTTGTCCAAATATTTTTCTATAACTTTTAATAATGTTCAAGGACTTTATACCTAATCACATTTATGTATACGTAATTGGTATTATAATAGTTTTCTGTTGCGACCTTGTTGGCAAACAATGAAACCGCTTCATAAAATGTAGCACTCCAACCATCGAAGGTAGGAATCTCGTTGACAGTATTGTTCATATAATCTAAATGGATATTTAAACAAACGTTTATATGTTTTTAGTTACCAGCATAAAAAAAAACCCCAATATGGTCATTCAATATTGTAAAGTTAACTGAAACCAAAGTTTAATGCGGCGCTATATAGGTACACTCAGTTAGAATAGCCATGAATGAAATCAGACTACAGACTGAGTAAAATATGTTTGCAGAGTATTACATCAGATATTATGTCTAAGAATATGATTGTACTTGGACATGCATACATAATAAGTGGTAGATAATAGCAATCGAAGTCTCCATCTCCATGCTCCTTGTCCATTGTAATGCAGATAACTACATTGAGAGTTTGCGACTACGCGGCCGACTGGGGACGACAAGTCAGGAAATAGATTGTCACTCGCAGAGAACTTTGTAGTGAGAAACATGTTATTAGACTAAGTACATAATAACGATTTAGAATAGTTATACAGGTGTTATTTTTTTTTACCATACTCGTAGTAGCGACCCGCCCCTGCTTCGCACGGTTTTTAAGACTTGGCGGAACATCGAGTTTGCTTTATTATAAAGTTAAATATGAACGTTCATCATCTGCCTAGCCTTTACGCAACGATTTTGGTGTCGGCTTCCAGTCTAACCGGATCCAACTGAATACTATTATTTTACATTACATGGAACGATCAGCAAGGAAAACCAGCCAGTTTAAAAGTTTGACAACCATGTCAGACTTTCGGGCCACTGACGACCCGTAACGACTGTCAAAGATCCATGAAGTGTCGGGACCATCGGCTTAACGTGCTTTCCGAGGCACGGGGAGTCTCGGTATGTAAAGATGGTCACCCATCCACTGACCGACCGCGGCAAGCGTAGCTTAACGTGATCGATAGATCTGAGTGGTGTAATGAATGTGAAAGAAATCCAATAATATAGAAATGAATTCTTGTCACGGAAGATGACCAAGGTGGATTGTGTACCATATTGTTTTTTGCCTTCCATATATTTACAGATTTCTAATAGTTTTTTTACATTACCTAGTGAATACAGATAATCCAACTTTGATAACGTTAGGTACCATTATTATTATAATATTATTACTTTTAAATGAACTGGATTTTCAATCAGACATTTAATTAAAAGCTAGCCTACTACAATATTCAAGCGATTATTACCGTCAGATACTAATTAATTTAAAAGATTTCCCGAGAATATTGACTACCTATGTTAAACACATCGTGTAATTTTTTTTTAAATATATTAGGTCCTTACATATGTAAGGACCTAATATATATATAAAAAAAAAAACATTATTGATTGGCGTTTTGTCAAACTGGCCGTTTTGTAAACGTTTGTTTAGGAATTCCAAATTCAATATATTTTTCAAATTTAGGCTTTGGTATTTGTGTAGGCTTGTGTATGGGAAGCTACCGTAAAAGAAAACAAGGCACGTTTTTGGTTCCGTTTTCGTTCTGGAAATTTTGACCTACACAACAAACTCCGTGGACGGCCGGAGACCCTAGTTGACAATGAAGAATTAAAAGTGATCGTGGAAGCGGATCCATCGCAAACCACTTCAGAGTTGGCGGCACTTACATCCCGAACCTTGCTCCAACAGATTACAACTTGCTCCGGAGTTTGGACAACTTCTTGCTAGCAAAAAAAATCAATTCCGATGAGACTGTCAAAACCCTCTTAAAGATTTTATTGATTCTCGCTCCCAATTTTTTTTTCAGCCAAGTAATCAATGAACGCCGGTAAAATGGCGAAAGTGCTTTGATTGATTAATAAAAATAATTTAAATTATTTTTCTATTTTAATGTAGGTACGTAATTATGTTATGTATATTGTAATGTAATTATTTTTCTATGTCAATGTTCCATATGATTTTATTTTATTTTTGACATAAAATTTGCACAACCGAAAGGTTGAATATAGTGTAACAAACAAACTGTCTAACATCTAATGTACATCCTATATTCTAGCAAATAAAGGTAGCATCAATCTTAAAAAAATATATATCGTTTTGCTTTTTCCATACAAAACGCCTTTTTTATTACGTAAGGATGTAATATTTCCGCGTAAGTAGTATCTTGTACTTACCTATAACATCTTTCATCGCGAATTCGCGGCGCACAGTAATAAACAGTTCATCATATTTAAATTGGGTGAAAATGTACATAAGGTTATTTTAATGGACACTTCCGCTGCGATTTCGTGAAGTGCATTTTTTAACTGACCCTACCTACCCTTAAAACTTGTTCAAATGTCACCGAATTCTGAAACAGTCGGTAACACTTTATGACTTCGTTATGAGTTAAGAGCATGAACTTATCTAGTGAACGGAGAGCTGCATACTCCTCTAAAACTTGTTCAAATGGCGACGAATTCAGAAACAGTCGGTAACACTTTATGACTCGGTTATGAGTAAAGAGCATGAACTTATCTAGTGAACGGAGAGCTGCATACTCCTCTTATTAAGTTACACATAACTCTTACATAATCGAATGTCTTCGTGAATGTTTAGTACAAAACATTATTTGCCATTGCCACCTAACGTCATACGTCTTCGAAATTACAAACAGCAGCGTTTCGGCTTTTGTTTAACAATCCGGACGTTTAAATACTTTGTTCATAGCATAGAACAATAGATTCGGGGAAAGTTGCAGAGAGTTCAGTTTTATAGCACAAGTTGCACAACGAGAGGATTTAAAGCAATATAGTATACTTTCAAAATGTTCATAGACCAGGCCTTTCCAATTTCGAAACATTTTTGCTCGCAAGCTCCAATTGTAGGACAAACAAAGGACCATAAGGGGCAGGGTGAATCAGTGTATACAAAAAGTAACTTTAAGGTGCAAAGGCGTCCGTTTTGTCGATAGTACATAGTTCCATTAAACGACACCGACAGTCGATAAGCGCAAGATAAGAAGAAGCTGCAACTAAATTAAGGAAGCTTAAGATTTAATACAATTGGAAAATGAAAAAGTAATTGCTTTTCAATTTTCATATTTAATTTCCATGCAAAGACTGGTTTTTCTCTTCTTTGACCTGTCCAGAGGTGCATTCACAGATGCAAATATACGCGGCAGGTATATTTTGCCTGACAAATGCTGAGTTGGACTCCCACTTGGTGCAACCTTGAGACGCACACCACACTGTGTATAGTCGCTATTAATTTGATTTAAGTTTGTCATAGTGTCATTTTTATTTCTATAATATGTTTCTCTTTTTTTATATTGTCACCATAATTTTATATTATATTTATGTCATTTGTGATCTTCTAATTGTACTTTTGTGTGTTGTGCTTTTGTGTGCACGTAACAAATGTTTTTTTATCTATCTTACTATCTATCAAATGCAAAAATTTTAGACGATCTGTAAGTTTTTTTTCTGAAAGCCGCCATGCTCACAAATTGAAGAACAGACGCTAAAGCAATGGATTCGCTCGACAGATAGACACCGTGGCAATGTGCGTGGCGGTGTAACAGGTCATTTGATTTTAATAGACGGAATTCCTGGTATATGGTGGAGGAGACGATCAAAGCGGGGCTAGTAGTGAAATAATGGTCTCGCCGAAAAAACTTCAAGGAAAACTTTTTAACTATTTTTTTTAATGTTTTCGAGCTGTTTTAGCAGAATTTTGTGCAATCAGGAAAGCCTGGTATTTTAATTGTTCCTCGACTTGCATGGCATAGTACGAGTATACCCCGTACGTCATGGTAACCTAATTCTCAACTTCCTTGTGTTGTGTCCTTTGAAGCATTTTTCTATAAACTTCGTTAACTTGTATAAGTAAACTAGCCTTGATTTGAGTCTAGTTTACTTATACAATCTAACGAATTTAAATTGTATAAGTAAACTTACATTGTATAAGTAAACAGTCTTGATTTGAGATTTTGAAATTGATTTTCCCTTAGGAAAAGGTATTTTCCCACGGTAAAAAGTAGCCTATGTCACTCAGGAATAATCTAGCATTCTAATGGTGAAAGAATTTTTAAATTCGGATCCGTATTTTTTGAATTTATTTGTTACAAACATACAAAACTACAAACCTTTCCACTTTATAATATTAGTATTAATAAGTAAATAAAGAAATACTATTGCATTAAGGGTGAACAAGATTTCCAAAAAATGCCGTATACATAGCACTTTATGTCGAAGATAAAGATGACAAAGTAAATGAAGGAGTCCGTTTACAATTACATCTTGTCTAAATAATAAATTAGGTACAACAAATGAATGTATGTATGTAAATAATTAAGCAGAATAAACATAATTATTCCAGTTTGATGCACTTGAAAAATTACTTAGATCTAAGAAGGTGATTCAATACACAAACTAAGTAAATTCATAATCACTTCGTCAGCTTCATAAACATAAGTTACAATAACTGAAACCTTGGGCAGTCAAACGCAAGCACTCTTTGCATTTACATTCGTTGATAGGGCTATCCCTAAAGACAAACCATTGAACCAAACCCTATGATTTCGTCAGGTTTAATATTTTGTCTGACTCTTGTCATGGGCCTTGATCACAAAAATGTCATTCGTAGTTTTATCTTATCTCATTAGTAAAAATCTTTGATCAAAATAATTTGAAGTTAACTTTTTTCGGATAACTCATCAAACGTATTCAGGTAAACCACCATTTCACGTTTTATCTCTATTAGTCATGGATAGAACAATAACGTTACTTATGGCCGGTTTTTGATCCATAGTTAACTCAACCAATGGTTAAACATAGTAAGTAATGGTTGAATTTTGGCTAAATGTGTTTGCCAAAATGTCATTAGTTACTATTTTTTAACATGAATGAGTTAACATGAATACATTCATGTTAACTCATTCATGTTTAGCCTTTCACATTTAACCGAAATTCAACCATTAGTTATTATGTTTAACCATTGGCTGAGTTAACTACGGATCAAAAAACCGGCCCTTCGTACTTCTTAGGAATCGATCAAAATATTTGCAATAAACTTTATGTACTTTAAATACTTACCGTATTTAAAGTACATAATGTTTATTGCCGTCATTAATTTAAACAATGCATGTAACTGTAATTATTTTCTTATAAATCTCTCTTTTTCGGCCCCTTCACCAAGAGTAATGATGACTCCATGCAAAAAGAGAAAGTACCTTCGTTATGTAATTCCGATTTTATAATATCTATATACGAGGGGCATTCAATACGTTCTCGGTATAGATGAAGTGAACTTGAAAATTATCTTCTGCGAAATGTTATCTGCAGATTATAGCTTTCCGTGAATGACAGAAGTTCTCTAGAAGCTCCCAACCTTTTTCTTGCTTTTACCTATCTATTCCTGTTTGGTTTCAGAGTCATCGTGAAAAACACTTAAAAGATCAGCGTTAAAAAACGATTTTTGTTGGCTCATCTTTTCTACAATAGTTTCTCAACTTTCGTCACAAGTTCAGCACCTATTAGCTAATTGGGCCAATTAGCTAATAGGTGCTGAACTATATTATTAGCCCTATATTATCCATATTAATACTAAATCCCGCGATACAAATAATTTGCACTGTTGTTGGTTACCAATCACCATCTTTCCCGAATATGAAAAAAAAAACCGGCCCAGTGCGTGTCGGACTACGCACAATAAAGGGTTCCGTAGTTGGGATGAATTTATCCCAAGAACAAACTTAACATTGTAGTTGAAAAACATGTTCTCCCATACATTCCAACTGCAAATGTAAGTTTGTACGCACAATATTGAGAGATTTGCCATGTTCTTTTAAGACCAAAGACTTCTTATAGGTTTTCCTGTAATCTATAGGTATAGATGCGAGATTACGTGTGCGGGATCTGCGGGATTGGGGAGCAGCATATAAAGACGTCCTTCCTTAGGCGCTAGAACATGAGGCACAGCTCACCATTACTGCACTAGGAGTAACTAGTAGTAGAACTATTACCTAGTTTTAATAAACTACCTACTTAATATTAGTGTACATAATAACTAGTTAATACTAGTGGTAGTGGCTTGATGAGTGCTGAGCAGAACAGAAACTAAGAACTGAGGTCACGCTTGCGTCTAGCGTTTGTTCGTCAAGCCGTTGAGGGGGAGCGTGCGTGGGTGGCAGGGTACCGTACCGGCCCCCATTGTTTATGTTTTGATTTGTGAAATTGCATGCATCTAATTACGCTCGTGAATACTCGTGATTTTGAGAAATGACTTCGTATGAATCGGGAGGTTCCATGGGCAAGTATTCAGCATTCACATTTAATGCCCTCAAGTCTATTCCGCCCACTAGTCTGGAAGCTGAAAGGACTTTTTCTGCTGCCGACTATTTAGCATCCCATACTTATTAGATGCAGTCTGGCAGACGACACCATAGACATGTCATGTGTCCTCCGAAAATATTTTCAGCAAAAAATGACTTAGTTCCTAAAGTTTAATATGTTCTCGTAAATAAAAGTAATGATTGTTTTCAATATAAGTGGTCCAGTTAATAAACATCAGTCAAATGTTTTAAAAAAGTACACAGTCATGTAAAGAAACATTTTTCTATACTTTAAATTGTTCATCTTGCGTTTATTTTATGTAGTAAGTTTCCGTTTACATTAACGTAGGTTACGAGTATAATATAAACATTTATCTACTCTTGAAATAAATATTAGTGATGAACGTCCAGCGAAATGCTACTTCAATGCGATTTGCGCACATTGATTTAAAATAACGCTGATTACATTATCTATCGTGAAGTTTGTTTTATTTTTCAGTCACTGCTCCGTATTTATTAGAATCAATATTAAACTAGCTTTCGTTTCAAACCAAAGAAGCTTTGTCTTATTGTTAGTGCCTGTCTAGGTTTTGTTATGAAACTTCCTTCATGTGGAGGACATTGAAGGAAGTTTCATAACAAAACCTATATTTAAAATCGCTTATATGTTGGTCCTTTTTCAAATGCTCTATCCTAGACGTACATACCTACATTTAATGATGTTGCGACAAGCTCTAAACTTCATAAGAGGTTTTACGAGGCATTTTAAATAAGATTCATCTCTCTACACTTATGTATACTGCTTAATAAAATAACTGATTTCAAATATCGCTGCGGTGACTAAAGATAACTGAATATTGAAATATGTTATATTATAAATATTCATTTTAAAACTTCAGTGTTTCAAGATTACCACAACATTTGCCTCTTTGTGCTAGCAAATATTTTCTTAGTCTCTCAATTCTATTACAGTGTCACACGTCTGATTTCAATAAGCTTCGGTGTAATTTTAAGTTTTGTGAGTGTTTCTTGCAAATGTATCGTTCCACTATCTAATGCTTGCACCACACTTCACATAATATGGACAATGTAGATTTTGCCGAGTGACGCGAATATTCTGACAAATACGCCAAGTGAAGTGACAGCATCAAGGATTCCTTTTTTCAATCGCCTTATCTGCAGCAGAGCATTATTCTCTTGGTTTCACTGATCAAGTAATGGTCGCAAAATTCAAAGTCACTCCTTTTCGCTCTGGATCGCCACTATCATATGCTTCAGTAGATTGGCGTGGGGGTATTGGATTGAAGTTATTTATGTCATAGAGATATGCAGCTTCATTTCCATGGTCAATCACAATATATACCTAAAATACACGCTCGCAAATAGTCTTTGACAAACGTGGGAATTACGGTGTGTATATTGGTATTTGCATTATGCGTCAAAATAGCAACGAGTACACCCGTGTTCAGTAGGTTGGCCTTTGTTTGCTTTGCAAGGATTGCTTTTGCAAGGATTATTTAAATTGTAAAAATTTCGTTATTTGCTATTTATGTTACAGTATTTTGTAGCCGTATTTACAATAAAATTATAAGTTTATTTTTCTGGCATGTTGCATTCTTAAATATTGAACGGGAATTCATAAAATCTCGTAAAACGTTACTAATGTCCGATGTGGAGTTTGTATCAGAATACCGTAGTAGAGGCCTCGGTCGTCGCAGGAAGCGATCTCTCATTACGTTTTTTTATGGTTTGTCCGATGCTCCCGCCCGGCCCGGCCCGGCCGTGCTGCGTTCACGATGCGTGCTGAGACCGGCTCGTATGATTAGTTTTATTTATTTTTTCTACAATAGATTGGATTATTTATAGTAAGGCGCCGTATTTCAATGTAAATAACTAAAATTGAATGCGAATTGATCAAAGCACAGTTGGTTTGCGTTTTTTGACTCATATCCAAAACTATTTTGAATTAACAAAATGCGCTGGCTCTAAAACTACAGCAATGAGACCATTGCACTGCAGAATGCCAAAGATACCGGAAGAATTAATTAAAGGGTCGTGTAGCATGCAATGTTCAGTAGGCGGCCCTATATTGTACATTTTTTGTCAACATATCTGTGCCGAAGGTCACCCTTCGTGTTCTAACATCTCGAGATGCAGTTACCCGGCTTCTCGAGCAACAGGTGTAAGCGTGGAGCTGTGAACTTTTTACGACGCTCCACTACGATATATATTCCCACATATTGAAGTCGACTAACAAGCACGTGTACTTGATGCATCTTTACACCTCGTTCTTGACATGTTGTATTATGATATACAAATATGAACTCCATATTTTTATTTGTACGTCCTTGAAAAGTTTTAAGTCTTGTATCAATAGTTATCGCTTGGCTTGGTGACTGGTTTTGTGGTTTTACATATGTCAATCACCATTCTTCCATTGCGTATGTTTTGCATTCACAAAGTCAGAATTAAAATATTGTCCATTTGATTAACATTGTCTATGCTGAAATGACGCGCCCTACTACTTAAATTTGTATATGTACACAGTGCACACCACGGTAAATGCGGTAGTGGGGCGCGTCGTTACAGCTTAGACGAGCTCTATTTCCGGAATTTAGTTTTCATCATCTGCAGTCAGTCATAACTAAGATTAACTTAGGTAGTGGTCTTATGAAATTAGGAAAGTCCCATTGGTAATTGCCAGAAAATATCCAGACGACTGAGACGTTTGCTGTGCTGTGTGTTTGTTCGCGGTGCCTGCTCTAGTTTACATTGAACCTCAATGGGGTCACTGAATCATATATTTTTTTGGCCTTTTTTATATGCGTATTTCGACTAGTTGCTCCAGCCTCATTTTATGCTGTTTCCTGAGTGAGCGTCCATGTTCCGTTACACCGTCCGCTCATCGTCTTTAGATATCCCTGACTTCATCAAACTCGGAAGTTTGCCGAACGTAGTTCGTCTTAGCTGAATGCGTCTATTGATCACCGTGTATTCTCCAGTTGGTTTAGAAATAATATAATTTTAGATATTTTAGGATTCTTATAAGTGCCTTCATTTTTGTGTTTGCTGAGAAATTTACTGTAATCGCCAAGATGAGGAGCTTTCATTTACGTCTAATTACTAAAGGTGCTCATTCGCATACCTATTATATTAAATGGAATTATTTACAGATTGGTATCAGCCGGAGGTTGTTTATAAATCGCACGCATGCAGATGTTGGATCCTCAACCAGTAGACAATGGCCCCGCGAGGGCATACTGCGACAGTAATTAACTTCCTGTTTTATTCGATGCTACAATCGGTGGTCACCACTGTGTGTTGGTGTGGACTAACACACACGTATCAATTTATCCAAATGTACCGTTAGTTCTTATGAAATGGCCTCACAGTTGTTTTTGATGCGCAGTATGTTTATTACTATTCACAGTCAATCATTAATATTTTTAGACTTTCTAAGAATTTTGAACTTTATTTCATCGAGTTTATTATCAGTTACCCTGTTTACTTTTTTGCTCATCTGTTTCATGTTATTTTCTTTAAGTATTTATCTTCCGGTCGCTTTGCGTATATTAAAAAAATTGCATAACAACAATTGTTGAGATATGCGTTCATTAATATTTGAATCTACAACGGAGGCAATACCGCAACGGTCATTGACATATATTCCTATATTTTTTCGGGTTTTTGAAGCGTGTCCAATATTTCACTGAGCGCTGTATGTTTGACATTGTTTCGATGCGAGTCGCCGGTTTCCTTCATACGAAACATATTTTAATTTAGAATATCTGAGAGTCGACATCTACTTGGACGCATGTATTTATGTATGAACTAGACTTGAATTTTGCGAGTGTGCCGGCACCACAAATAGCCGGGTCGGGAGAGCGCTGGCCGATACGGACCTGTGTCTTGGCGTCCAATCGCCTGGCCGCCTGTATTTACAAAGTTTCGACACAAAATACTTTTATTATTCGTAGATACAAAAGGACCTGTTATGTGACCTACGTGTAGTCTTTACCCTTTGTCATTCATGCCTCTCCTGTTCATAACATAGCTATAGCAAATATACACATAGGTAGGTCATTTCTTATTAGGTATTTTCTCCAAACGATCAAATAAATCAAGTTTAAAACAACATTAAATATTGATATTAGAAATCTAGCCTCTTGTACCTAATAGCATCGACATAATTAACAAAGAGGACGACTGTCCATCTAATTTAGCATTCGTTGTGTGTATGAGTAATGAGATCATTATAACTCGATAAAGTGTATTATTTGAATGACGCATAAAATGAAAATATTTTTAAAGCTGTGCTAACTTGGTGTATACTAGTATTCTATAGATTACACATATCGTAATGAATTTTGTTGTATCGATGCGCGCCTGCCTGCAGACAATGCGTCGAGGGGTCGGGATTCAGGTAGACCTCTTTTTATTTTCAACTTTTTGATGCACCCACGGTTTTTTGCAACTGCCGTCTGATGATTGTTTGTTTATATCTTAATGAAGCTGTTTGGTACGAGTTGTTAAGTCAATACATAGTTGCCTAGAATACTTGATGTTAAAGATGACACATAATATTTATGTCAGTTTCTTCGGACACTGTTGCAGACTGCTCTTTGGAATTGGTGTCACAGAAGCAGGAAATATCGTTTCTTAAGGTTTCTCGTATGTTATGTTTGGCACAAGTTTGACATTTTGTATTCAAATTTTCTGCAAAATTAAACTATTGAGTCTCATTTAAATAAACAACAGAAGTTTTAAAATATTCCAAAATCCAGCTGCACTCGTAATATTCAACTATTGAGGTTATTCCATTTAATAGGTGGATCACGTAGCGTAGGTAAATTGGGATGATTCAAAACCAAACAATTTCCATTTGAAATATGTCGGTGTTGGCTTGGTGCTATTTTTGAAATGCTACTCTACATTAAATTAGTACTGTAGCATGACGTTTTGTGTACCGTGAAAACAACATTTACTCCATGGTTTTGTCGTAATGTGTCTTGAACATGTTTCGACGTGCTGAGAATCAGAAAGAGCTCCTTCCGTTGTTTATCGTTTCCTTCTATCAAGGGCTACTTATGTGTTTGATTTATATTAGCAATAATTAAACTAGTTTCCGATTTGTGTACGTGCCTCTCAGTACAAAGAACTCCGCTCAATAAACTTATGAGATAAAAATCTAAACGGTAAACTTTTCTGACACAGTGTTCCTAGAAATAAGTTGTAAGTAAATGTCCGAATAACTGAGGGCGTCTGACCGTACATCTGGCAAAGCACGTTCACTTTTGTTTGTTTGTAACATACGAATATAGTAAGACGTACCTGATCATGTCGAAGAGTGCAGTTGACGACCTTCCATGATGGGTGAGTGTCTGGTGCGCAGTTGCAATAGTCCAGTTTACAAACTCCTACTTGATGTTCACCACTTATGAGAGGAGTGAGCGCTGCGAGCGCGAGTAACGCCGTGAGGGGCGTCATGGTGCCGCGCTGGGGCGCGAGAGACCGCGCGCGTCGAGCGTCATGCACAGACTGGCGCGCTGGCTCGGCCACGGTATCACTCGGACGGATTGCCGCCGCCGCTGTCTCCACACCATGTGCTAGTGATGCCATGCACTGACGGTCCCGCTTATTATAGATATCGATGATGCGATTTCATTTGTATTATTAACACTCAAAACACTATTTAGTTATCACCATTACAATGTTCAATGCTAAAACGTGATGATTTAATGAGACGATAATTATGAAAAATGAAAATTAATTAATTATTCACGCTGAATTAACTGAGCACTGTAGAATTTTGATTAGTTTTTCCCCAGGCTCTGATTTAAAGTGTTTTCACGGTATGTAGTTTATCAGTATAATTTAATTCGTTGAAAAATCAGACCTTAAAGTATAACTACTAAAACGAAATCTTAATTCACTTACTGACAGACGAGTCTAGAAACATTAAATTTTGCACAAGAGTTCCTTATAGAAATAACGAAGTTAAAAACGTGGAAATTGTTAGGTGCCTACTTATACTTCCTGTTTATAAGTTATAGTTAGTTGTAGGTACGATCTCTTGTCTCTCTATGTGCTTTCGAATTAAAACGACTTCAAAAAAGGAGTTATTGGAAACTCAACCCCCAACGCTCCTGGTAAATTGCCGATCGGTAATCTCCTTACATATTTATTTAAGGCGTTAGGCGGTGCATAATTAAATATTCCCATAGTATTTACAACACACTAAACATTAATATATAATGGTAGTTAAGTTACAACATATGGAAAAATAGGTACTTACCTACCTAATTACATAGTTTTAAAAGTCTGTACCTACAAAAGTGTATATTAACTACAAAGTTGAGGGTAACAGTATGTTGACTATTTGCTAAGCGTGACGAGTCGACAGCAATCGACTCGGCCGAGCGACGCTTTTGTATTACCAAGAAAACAAATATAGGTTGTATTGATACTTTGTTCTGCTTTTATGCAATTTGAGTGCATTAGTAAATGTTATTGTGTTCTTACTGAATATATCATTTCAGCTACCGTTATGCGAAAAAATATACATAACCAGTCTAACAAGAATGAGATGAAAAATCTGCTGTTCCATGCAGAAATAACTTACCGATCAAAATAAATGAAACATCTGCTCATCACACAGCTTGGAACTCCACCACCTCATTCCAACGGCCGCCTTCTACCATCGGACATCTAGACGCACTGCAAGTTACCATCCCTACCTTGTTGCTATTCCACCAATTCGCACAAGCGAATATCATTTATCAGGTTGGCACAAAAGTAATGAGACACTTGGTTTACGTTTTATATTTTTTTATTATTATTACAATACAAATAGTCAGTGATGTAATCACCATTAGCGTCTAAGACTTCTTGCCAAAGATCCGGCAAAGTTTGGATGCATTTCGCCCAGAACTCTGATGGATGTGCCTCGAAAAAGTTGTTCAACTCCGCCTCTATATCAGAGAAATCATTAAATTGTTTACCCCGCAAATGTTGTTTCAGTGCTCTAAACAAATGGTAGTCTGATGGGGCGAGGTCAGGGGAATAAGGTGCCTGGGGTATCGTCTCCCAGCCCAAGCACTCCAACTGTTGGCGAACAGCAGATGCGACATGAGGGCGAGCGTTACCGTGTAGTAAAACTACATTGACTCGTCTTCGTCGTTTTTTCTTGATAGCAGCAGACAGTTTTGTGAGCTGGGTTGAATATTTGTCAGCGTTTATAGTTTCATTGTGTAATAAATAGTTCATAAAACATGCCTTGCGCGTCCCAGAAACAGCAAAGCAGAACCTTTAAGCGGTTCTTTTGACTCAGCTTCAGTTGAGTTGATGGCGTTTCTTCTGGAGGCAGCCAAAAAGCACGACGTGTATCGTTCTCATAATGAATCCATGATTCATCTCCAGTAACCAGATCAGACAAAAACTCTTTACGCCGGGATCGCAGCAAAAGTGATTGACAGATAGCGACACGGACTGCACGACTGGCGTCTGTCTGTAAGGATGTGCGATACCCACCGAGCCAAAAGTTTTCGATACCCAAGCTCATGCAGATGGTTTTCCACGGCGTGGTGACTGCAGTTAAGTGCTTCCGCTAATTCACGAGTGGTAGCATCCGGATTCGACTGCGTTTCGCACTGTATACCGTCATCATTCACTGCGGGTGGTCGTCCAGAGCGTGGCTGACTTTCAAGGCTCCTGTCTCCTGATTTAAAACAGTTAAACCATCGGGACACTGTCGCATGGCTTGTACTTTCAGCGCAATGCAGTGTTGATATTGTCAGCCGCAGCCCGCGCACTGTGGCCTCACAAGTACTCGTATAAGTATAGTGTTCGATCTTGTCGCTCGTCTATTTTGCTTCAGTCTAAACCGATCGCGAGGGTGGCTTTATATACCCCCACATCACAAGTACCTAGAATGTTCTATAAAATTCTAGAATATTATCGAAAACCATTAACTTAGAAATGTATATAGTTTTGTAGATTGTCTTATTCCTTTTGTGCCAACCCAATATAATGCGCATAGCAAAAGAGTGGAAC